>JARHVA010001206.1:3370000-3745340 GCA_037957365.1 Torreya grandis
GTTCCTATGTTTTGCCTACCATTCAATTTTCTATATCTATCTCAATTTCAAATAAAATTACTCAAAAAAATTAAAATCCATGATTGTTTACCTATATTGTAATCACTATGGCTGACACACATCCTCCTTATCTTAGCTATTGTCTCCTCACCATGATGGATCTCTAGTCTCAAACTAGGTTTATCAGGGCTCTATTTTCTCACAATAGTAAAAATAACAAATGAATTATTTTTACCCTATTAATATTTACTATTCAAAATTATTTACCAATAGATTCAATTTTTTGATCATATCTATGTTTTTGAATCTTGACATTGTAGATAATATTTTCACATATTACATATAGTTTTTATAAAAAATGATATTTTGCACTTTTCACTAATTTCAACAGGTTTGCCTAATGTTCCATACATTATACACCTTCATATTTATTTCACTTCATTTATTATCTACAACACTAAGGTAAATAAATTTATGTATTTCTCAATTAAATCCTTTCATTTATCTCATTTACTTCTTACTATAATTTATTGAGCTTCAATGTTGTGTGTTGTTATGTTCTTTTCTTGAAGCACCATCCCTTGTTGCACCTGAGTGATATGTGATAAGATTTGAGTGGGGTATATGTATACACATAATATTTTAAAACTTTATAAATTACTTATGATTTATATCTTGAAGGAACCCATCGATTCTAAATATCTTTGTGTGCACTCTTTAAAGGGTGCATTAGGAAAGAGGTGGGTAGACCATTAGTGCTTTGAAGAATTGTTTTCCCTTATACCACCACTTAATATCTACACAACCATCTCCTAATAAAATTTTTAAGCCTTTTCTCCTATCTTTCACACTCCTCCAACCATTTACCACCTTCATTAGCCCTTCCTAAGCCTAAAACCCTTTTTAATAGTTTACGTTACACTGTACACCCTAACAACCTTCTACTTAAATTGATAAAACACACTTAGGGTAGGGTCTAGGTCAGCCTGTAGCTGACCTAGACCAAGACTAATTTTTTTTTATCAATAGTGATACATCTTTTATTGGGCAGACCTTATCAGCTAAACTTTCAAAAATGTTTATGGTTAGATTCAACAATATATACATGTTGGCAATTTGGCCTATCAAGGCCAAATGCCAACCCTTACAATTGAAAACTTTCCATTGACCATAGTAGTGTTCATTAAATATTAATTTAAGAGTGAGTTTCATGTCTTGTCATGATCATATCTTGTTTCAAGTGGTATAAGTAACATCATGATGTCTAAGGATGCTAATATGTATTTGTCAAATAATTTAAGGAGGTTTTATGATCTAAAGTGCTGTGATGAAAATATACTAAAGGTAGTAACTGATGACTCATGGATATACTCATTATTTTAAAGCATAATGGTTTATAGTATATAAATAAGGATTATTAACATACATAAAATCCTTATGAAGATCTCAATTGAAGGTGATAAAGTACTTTTTCATGATATTCATTAGTATCTTCTTCTACAAATGTGTGTATATTACCTCAAAAGATAAGTTTTAGTTTTTAAATGTGAAATATGGTTTATAAAGGCCAAAAAATTATTCATAATACCTTTTAACACATTCATATTAATGAATTTACTCTATTTATAAAGTTTCATACTTTGAAAATATCATTTCATGCAAGTTCAAGCGTAGACAAGGCCTTCTTGAGCTCACATGTGTTGATTTTAACCCCATAAAGATGTCAAAAGTTTTAAAAATTGTTATAATATCCTTAATGACTTTTTTTCTCTATCCTTTCCCTAAATTGACATTTTTAAGCTTTAAGGGTGAAGAAAAAGTAAAATAAAGGCTATTTTTATGAGTTTCATGTAGGGAGTATAGACTTGTATGACCCTTTTTTTATAGTAAGCAACACGAAATTGAAATAAGAGTTATAAAAAGTATTAAAAAATAAATTCAAGATGAAAATAATTCATAAAATTCCAAAACTCATTCTCTCCATCCATCTAGCTGCTTTGCACACAGTGAGAACCCTTCCAGTTTGTAGGTGGTACGCCCATGAGACAGAAAATCAAGGTCTAAAATTTTGGTTAGAGAAATGGGTCTCATAGAGATTCAATATATTTTAAGTGGTTCACAATTTTTTCCTCTCTCCTTCATGAACCATCCTTTTGAAGTCAAGGCACTCATTATGTCTCCTTCATCTAAGTAGGTAATCCATTTTTTGAGTTTTCTATTCATCTGGGCATCATGGTGAAAAAATTCAAGTTTGTAGAGTTTATCAAGAGCATGATCCACCTTTCCATGGAACCATTTATTTTATTTTCATATGTGTGAGGGTAATATGGATCTCTATAAGACATATAATGCAATTTTACATTCTACAGGTAGTAAAGATGGGTTATATGGTTCAAGAGAGAGAGAATTTCAAGATTTATTAGAATATTATTTGTAAGGGTCTCCTTCATTCATGCTTTCTTAATTCAAGTTTCTTAAAATTTTCCTCAAAGGATCCATGGCAATAAATCCATCAATGTGCTATCAACATCTTCATGGAGTCTCAATTTAGCAAATTTTAAAGTTTCTTAGAATTTGTTAAGGTTCTTAGTAGTCTCATAGGTTTCCATTTTGGCATTATATGCCTGATTAAAGGATTCCAAACTGATATATATTGTTGAACATGTGATTATTCTTGTATAAGACCCTTAATATGGTCTTCTCATATACTCATCATGTTCTTTTCACCTCCATTATGTTTCATTACATTTCACTACCTTGTCACTTCCATTCCTCACTTTTGTAAGGCTCCATTTCAATATCCATTCAATGTTTTAATCATCCATCACATACCACCAAATTATACTCACTTTCACCTCATGTTTCCATTTAAAAAATGAGTCAAGAACCATTAGGAAGAATCATGGTCATTCAAATACTGTAAAAACCATATTAACACTACTAAAAAGTCAATAATATACAAGTTATACAATCAAAGACTTTTCATGAAAGTACAAAGGAAGGAAAAACTTCAAGATATCTCATTCAAGGTCTTTGTTCATTCCAATATAATAAAGTTTCTTGGTAGGGAGGAAAGTCTCATGTTCATTTTTTGGGACCTTCTCAAGGTCTAAATCCACATAGTCCATACAAGCTAAAGTCACCTACAACCATGATTAAGGGGATCAATCAAATGCATTGAAAGAGACTTTCAAGAATGTTTGACCTTAAAATGAGGTTATTGTAATTGATAGAAATCATTGTATAAGTTAAGGAATCATGGAAATATTTTTACCTATATCAGCTCTCCAAGCATCCTAAAGTTTGTACATAGTCTATAATGAAGTCTAAAAAGGGTCAAACACAGTCAAGTGAATGATGGTAAGAAAAGTATATGATTCAAGAGATAGAATAATTACTATGGAGGGAACATAGTGTTAAAAGTGATGCACATGAAGGAATATAAAATGTATACCATCAATAAAGAGAAAAATCATACATGTTCTCATGAAAAACATCCACCTACAACAACGTTAAGAAGTTTTTGAAACATGCTAACCCTTAACCAAGACCAAGACTGATAAGAGGACTATTGCTATGCCTTGAGGATAAATTATTTTCTACCTAGGTTTGAAAGTTTTATGGAATGATGGAGAGTTATATCAAGTTATGAACTTAAAGTTACAAGATAATAGAATAATTTGCCTCATAAACAGTCATCTACAACCATGAAAACATAGTTCTACATCCAAGCAAGAAGAGAATGAGAGCACAATAGTATATGATAAAGTCTCATGTTAAATGTAGATTCATAGGAAAAATGATGATGTGAATGAGTTAAGAATATGAATAAGAGTGATATAATCCAAATAAGGCTATAGTCAAGGTCAAATTCAGGGAATGACCACCTATAACCATACTAGGTGGTCAAAAGTTTGACACATTCATATGCCCCAAAAGTGTAGTTCAAGATACATTCACTCAAGAGGATAAAAGTGTCAAGTACTGTAAGTTTCAATTAGAGAATTGAAATATTCAATTTTTTTTAAAGATCATAAAACTATTATCAACTCTTGATAGTACATAGGTTTGTTGTATGGACTAGGACTATGTAAAGCCTAAGAATAATGTTGGAAGACTCAATATGCTAGAAAAAAGGTTGTTGAGGAGGTTACAAGTGATTTGAGGGGTCTTAAAATCAACAAGATAATATGAAATGGTTACCAAAAACTTCTAATCCTCATAAAATCACCTACAATAATGATAATATATAGTCACAATAAGATTTCTTGAATATATATGGTGTGATATAGGTTGCATAGGGTTGAAAGGTGACCAATTAAGGATAAGACCATTATAAGAGGGATTCTCATAGCATTCCAAAATCATTTTCTACACTCTTAGGATCCAATACAAGGTGATTTAATAAGGAGTACTTAGTCATAGGTTTTATGATACATGGAACACAAGCAACCTACTAGTCAATTTTGGTAAAAGGTATCTACAAGCCTTTATATGTAATATCCAAGTCTGAATCTTGGTATGAGTGGTCATAATAAGTTATTACAAGTGTACATCATATTTGTTGAGTCTAACTTAGAGTGGAAGTATCCACTATTTTGTTAATTCACCCACATGTTTATTGGTAGTTGTAGTCATATAAAATGCAAAAATTGGCAATTTGAGCATGGTTAATGACACCCAATCCATAGGTCCCTATTTATTGATCTCATGACCCTCTTAAGATTAATTTCATGGATTAAAAATCATCCATGTCCTTCTATTATTGATCCCATATGATCCAAGACCTTCTCTTCATAACTAATCCATCCCCCCAGGTCTCATCTACTCAAGACAATAACACCAAAGTTAGACTATAACACTGGACCCTAGTGTGTCCCCTTTTAAATTCTCTTGTCCAATCAAAATTTTAGCCTAGATTGCCATTTTTCCTTGATTCATCTTGTTCATTATGTTGGCCTAGTTTAGTTCTATCTAACCCATGACCAATAGATCCATATAAATTCCCATTCAAAGATCATTTGGAGAGATTTGGCAAATATCATTCAAGCAAGAAAGAATAAAAACAAAACTACTCAAGCAATCTTCCTTATTCTCTATATACAGCCGACCTATACACTTTCAAGCCAATTCAAGTCCTTACACTAGTCCTTAGTCATCTCAAGCATACCCAATTTTAGCATTTCTTACATTTCATTCACTATTTCACCAAGCACTCTTAAAGGGAGAACTACATATGGCTTGATCCCTCCTCGAAGTACTGGTATGTAATTAGTATGCCCACACATGGGGTGTGAAGCACATCTAATGTATCTTACATACACTAACCCCTTTCCACATTTTCCAAAGTTTCTTTCAATTACATAAAAGATACAAGTACATGAAGAATCAAATATATAAGGATCTCTATTAACAACAAGGACCTAAAAATTGGTATACAGGCTCACAATGAGCAAGTGAACAAAACCTAAAAAGCTTATATCCTCAAGACAATAGTGCCAAAGAAGGACTATAACACTAGAGCCCAGGGTGTCCAGTTCTGGTGCTCCTATCTACTTAGAAAAAAATAGTTTAGGATCTTATTTGTGATAATGTCCTAGTCTTACACATAAATTTCTAGACCTTATTTCAGTCAGAACAGTCTAGAATAAGCTAAGTTTGATTTTCTCTCTCTCACTACTATTTTTAGAAAAGGGCTAATTGCAATTTAATTTCATGAATCAAAAAATTTAATTAGGAATAATATTTATTGATTTTTCCTACTCAGACCCATTTATTAAATAGGAATAAAACTCCATTATTCCCAAATATAACAAAATCATTTGGTGAACCTGACTTACTTCAAATTTTGCATAAAAACCCTAGAAACCCTAGGATAAATTCCTAGCTGATTTTTCCCATTAATTTTTAAATTTTTTATTAAATATTAAAATAAAAAATTCCTCTCAAATTTTAAAATTTTGTAGTAAATTTTAAAATAAATTTATTTCAAACCCTTGTTGCATACATTAGGTCGCAATAAATTTCCAGCATTAATCCAATAATTCCCTAATTTTTTGCTTGCACATATAAATAAAAACTTTATCTCAAATTTTAAAATTTTCTAGTAAATTTTAAAATAAATTTATTTCAAACCCTAGTTGCATTAACTTTATCCTATTAATTTTCCAATAATTTTTTGAATTTTTAGTTACATATTAAAATAAAAAAAATCACTTCAAATTTCAAAAATTCATAGTAATTTTCAAAAATTTATTTTTCTCAAAACCCTAGTTAATTCTATTAGGTCCCATTAAATCAAGCACTTTTCCATAAATTTATGAATGTTTTCTTGAATACCTAACTCAAAAATTTAATTTCAATTTCAAAAATTCATAGTATTTTGCAAAAATATTTTTGAAAAATCCCTGGTTGCATGTACTAGCTCATTTTTGCTTCTTGCATTATCACCTTACATGTTTGGGAGCTCCATCTCCTTTCTATGCATATTTCAGTTCTTTTTTTAGATTGTATTAGTTTAATCTATTATAATATTATCCAAGTTGTTTTCCTTATGCCACATAAGTTCCTTGCATCTCTTCCTTCAAGACAAAGTGCAAGACTTAGTGGCAATCCTCTTGAATTCACTTAGAGTTCTTCAATCTGACGATACACCATGGATAAACAAATAGATCAAGTTCTTATTATAAATCCTACACATCCAGATTACACAAATATTTATGAGGATGAATCTGTTAATGAGCAGTATGAAAATAAAATGATGATGTACACACTGATGCTCATGCTCCACCATATTAGACTACTGATCCACTTCCACCTATTTTTGATAATGAAGTTGTCCTCAACAAAGATTTGATTTAAAAAGTATAGAGAAAGACTCAGGAAACAACCCTAAGATCATACTCTTATCTTGTAATCTATCATGAAAACTAAAAAGGCTATGCAAGTTGAGTCTTCCATTCCTTCAGAGCAATGAGTTGAAAATGACACTACGGGGGTGACTATGTCTTAACAAACCCCTATAGCAGCCCAACCTTCTTTTATGCCACCAACTATAACTAGTACATCTTTGTCTCCTGATGTGGTAGCCCTTATACAAGAGATAATATATCTTCAATCCAAGGTGATACATATTGAGTAAGGTACCTTTAGACCTACACAGGCTTTGAATTCTCATGCTTTACTACACACACCATTGGCACATTACATTGCTTCTACACCCTTTCCACAAGGTTTTGTTCAACCCAAGCTTACTATTTATGATGGCAAGGGTGATCTAAAGACAAATTTGAGAGCATTTCACACAACATGCTTGGACTATGTACCAAATGACTAGCTACTTACCAAGCTATTTCCAAAAATCCTAAGGGATTATGCCTTATAATGGTTCTAAAATCTACCAAACCAGTCAGTGAATGCAATAAATCCTTTAGTTGACATGTTCCTAACACACTTCAATATCAACATTGGTGATAAGGTTTCCATTATCTCCAAATCTTGCACCCTAGAAGAGGGTGTTCAAGCCTCTTCTAGATTTGGGCAACATTGGACTACTTCCAAGTGTGTGGGGCATTTATGGTGGAAGTAGACCTCTAGGATTGAAAGGGATAGCTCCCTAGATATGTCTTGATGTACGTTTCACCTAATCTAACACTTAGTTATGTAAAAATAGATAGGAGTTACATGAAAGTAAACTATTCTATGGGGTGATTCACCATGAATATCTCCACAAGATTATAATACAAATACACTAAGAGACAAGACTCATAAAACCAACTTCTACCTCTTAGAACACTCTAACATTAACATTTCAAAAATGAAGGTGGAATATATGAAAAAATACTCAAGATGAGTTAACCAAAGATTAGTTTTAGACACTAAGGCTACTTTTACACTTGAAAAATAGACTCATACACTTAACAACACTTCATGTGACTTGTTAGAATGAAAAAAATTGCATCAGTCATGGAAGGATTGAGAGGAAGCAAGGATTGATATCAATCATTTGACTTTTCACTATACATCTCTTCACACACTTAGAAAAGATAGTTTGTAAGATCAAAACAAAAATTTATATCTTATTTCAAAGGAAAAGTACAATATCAAACTAGCAAGGCTTTGTGATATTAGGTGTGGTTAGATACAATGCCAAAAAGTATAGAATTTATAGAAATTGTGTGTGTGAGAGAGAAGAGTAAGTTTACGAGTCACTTGTACATGTGTCAACATGAGAAAATTAGTTAAAATGCATGAAAGAGAGAGATAGGGTGATCCATGCAATGTTAAGAGCTACAAGTGTCATCTCCAATCATCCAAGCCTTGAAAAGTGGCCTAAAAAACTCCTTTCCTTGCATAGAAAACATCCCCTCATGATTTTCCTTTAAAAACTACCTTATCATTACATATAGTTAGATTTAATGATGAGTATGAGTAGGAGGGGCTACAAAAAAGCCATCACATGCATTGGGGAGGTCTTAAATAACTCATGATCTTCTATTCTTGCACAATCATCTATGATAGTCCTGAAATGGCCTCTCTCCAAGCACCTCTCATACTTAACACCTAAAACCTTCCCAAATATGCCATATAATCCATGAAAAAGATGAAATGACATGTGTGCATATCATTAGTTTCAAGAAACAATCCTTAAAAGGCCTTATAATTGAAGTTTCATTATTTTATCCTAAGTGTTCACTATCCACCCATTGGATTGGCTAAAATGAGAGAGGTGGTAAGCATACTTAGGACTTGAAATAGTTGATGAAATAGACATGAGGACTTAGAAAAAGTCCTAATATCTTCCCCAAAAGTGATTTGGTCTCTTAAAACCTTCCCAATCCTAAAACACACAAAAAAATGTCAAAAAGAGCCCTGTTTTGACCCCTTTCATATAAGTCCTTACAAAAAATTGGCATTAGGGGGTGCGTGAGAGAGTAATTTGAATCTTCCAAGTGGTTTCATGCCCTTTCCACTCCCTCTGGATACTTCATTTTCCTTATCTTCCCAATCAGGTCTATAGTGAGGGTTTATAAGGGATTTGAAATGGTCTGGGTTCTTAGCATTTATTCATAAGAACTTACATTAGATTCCTATCAAAATTCCACTGAGGGTTTCTTAGGGACCCTCCCTAACATCTCCAAATACCTTAGGGTCCCATGCAAAGGTTGGTGAGAGTTCCAAGGATTTGAAGTTGTTCATGCATGTCTTTTCTACACATTTTGTGAGGTTTGAGTGTACTTTAAACCAAAAATGGCTTCTTGGATAGTTTCTTTAACATATTGAGATTCCCACACCTCTGTTTATGTCCCTAAAACATGATCTAATCATCAAAATATCTCATCAAGAGCTATAAGTGAAGATGACCACCCTTTTGGAACTAGGCCTAGACCTTGCCAATGGGTCTGCCTGCAACTAAAACCTCAAACTGACCCTTTCATGTTTTCTTTGCATCTATATAGCTTAGACACATCCAACATACCTCTCCTTATGATATCTTGAGCTTATACACATTTCTTGTTCATCATCCAAGTCATTTGAGCATGGAGACATGCCTTAGGATGTGGTATGAGTGAAGGGCTTATTAGAATCCTAGTCCTGTAGATGTAATTAAAGCTTTTTGTGTGTTAGAGGGAACTTTTGGGCATCCAAATGACCATCTCCCTCTAAACATTTTGGCCTGAAATTTGGCATAGGTGTTGAATGTGGTAGGGACTACTAAACCAAACAACCAAGAGAATTGGAAATTCCTTTTGTCATGTTATAAGCTATTCCAAAAAAGCTTAAGGACCTTTATTTTGGCCATTTTGGGTTAGTGAGTCTAAAATCACAATCACATTTCCTTGAAACCTTCATAGCCCTTTTTGATTCTTCTCCATCAAGTGTGAATTAACTTAAGCTCTCAATAATGAATTCTAAATGCCTTTGAGGGATTAAAACAATTATCAAGGTCATTATTCAGGCATGATACCATCATGGATATCCTTGACTAACCACTCCCTTTGAATATACAGATAGTGAAAGAAAACTTTGGATTAAGGTGCATGGGTTAGGCCTCATAGTCCCTTCTTTGGTCATCAAGTGCAAAATTATGAATTTTAAACATATAAGGAACATTATATTCCTTCATCCTAACATGGAAAAACTCCATTCAAGGCACCTATAGGTGCACACTTTTGAGCAAAGGCATCAAGGATGATCTAAAGCAAGATAAACCTAGAAAAGGTTTTCCTAGGCATTTGATAGCTTCCAAATCCAATAGAACCATGAAAAACCTATGTATAGGTCATTAGAAACATAGGAAAACATCAAATCCATCAAACCAAAGTAAATCAATCTAAAACAAGTGTAAATAGTGACCCCCTCTTGGATTGAAGTGCATAAAAGACTGCTTGAGGTCTTAGCAATGGTTCATAAAGGAGGAGCCATCAAACTGAAACTTATTACTATGAAAATTAATTAGATTAAAATTAATATCCACCCCCAAGAGCATTCCTCCCAACTCAAATTGTATGGCCCACATCAAGTGTTCGAAAATGACCCTCCTTGGCTTGCAAAGGCAAAAAGAATGAAATGGAAGAAAAAACTGAAATTTTTGACATATCCATTAAAAACCATGCATGTTAAGTAGTTTATGGAGCTGAAGAGACATCTTACCCACGTTTTTGGCTAATGGTGAACTCAATAAGTCCATACAAGTGCCCAAAAGGGCTTAAAAATAAGGAGAAACTACCATTATATAAACATAACTGATTATTGGAGTGTAATATAACCAATATTGACATTATATAACCTTTTCCACATTTAAATACAGCTTGGTGACAAGTTTTCCTCTTTGAAAGTCCATACAAGTCATTTAATGAGCTAAAAATGTGGCCAAATGACCCTTTTTGCATATGAAACTTAGAAAGTGACCAATTTATGACTTTAAGACACATTTAAACATATAAAATATGATATTAGGACATATCCAACACAATTTTCAACTTTGAATATTTTGACCAAGGTTGACCAACTTTGACTTTGGTTGACTAGGCCATTTCAAGAGAGATGAGCTTAAATAAGGACTAGGGAGAGGATAAGAAGGATGTATAGGATAATATGAGACCCCATAAGACATGTATAAACTTATAAAAAGTTTAAAAATTTATGGGTTGATGTGATTTGACCAAAGGTCAAATTTAGTCAATAGTTTCTTATGCTCAAATTGCTCAACAAAAATAATGACCAAATGAGCATCTCATAGACTATGTTCTTCGATATAATACCATCTTGGTTAAGATGACTATACCCATGGCAGATCAGGAGTTGTATGACCTTTTAAAACAAATTATTCTACCAATAATTCATGAATCAATCATGTTCAAAAGATTCTCTTCCTTCACTGAATTGTGTCACACATTAAAGGAAAGAGAAGTCAAACTAATTTTAATGGGCAAACTGAAGTACACTAATACATCAAACACAAATATTAAGATGAAAAAAAAATTTCCACATAAGGTCAATTTTAATGATACTAAAGGGTAGAATTAACCTATAGGTAATGTGGATTCAGAGCCTCCTCAATGAATAGTTTTATCAACATCCCCTCGACGTACTTTTTCACATCTTCCAATTCCTCTAGCCAGGGTTTTATAGCAGATTTTGGATTGTAATATCATATCTATCCATCCTATTTGTAAAGTTGATCCAAGAAAACTTCTTCCAAAGGGATATGATCAGAAGACATTTTGTGACTACCATAGGGCACTAGGCCATATGACAAAAGATGCATTAGTTTAAATCACAAGATACAGGACCTAATAGATTCAAATGCTATTGATATTGGCACTTCAGTTGAGCCTCCACCCAAACATAGGATAAAGATTTGAAAATATTCTCAAATCCATTTCCAAAACATTCAAAATAAGATACAGGGGACACATCAGGGGTTCATCATGTATATCATGCACATCTATCACTAGATATATATATGACACCTTCAGTTGAGTTACATCCTTTGAGAAACATGATCAATGCATACAATTCTAGAGTTCCAACTAGACCTTATATCTCCTTCTCAAAGTAGGAGATCATCGAGGATGATTTAGATTATCATGCACTCTTTATCAGAGCTCACATTCATAATCAACCTATTCACATTGTGCTTATTGACAATGGTTTTAGTCTTAACATGTGGACCTTGACACTACTATAGCATTTAGGTTATTCAAAACATGATATCACTCTGACAGACATAGTTATTAGTGGTTTCAATAGGTATATATAGATTTCATTGGGAAAGATATTACTTCCACTATAGGTTGGTCCTACACATGTGGCAACACAATTCACTATAGTTCTCAATGTAGAAGTTTTTGATATGTTACTTGGTTGACCATGAATTCAAAAACTTAATATAGTACCTTCTATAATTCATAGATGCACGAAATTCATTCATGATAATCAAGTTTTTATGGTTGGTGGAGTTCCATATGAGTTAGCACTCCCCACTTTAGAGCCATCTACCAGTTTATAATCACCAGTTTTAGTTTTGCCACCAGTTTTAGTATCACCACTAGTTTTAGTTTTACCACTAGTTTTAGCTTCTCTTCTAGTTTCAGTTCCTCCTCCAATTTAGATTTAGACACAATTGAGACATACATCACTAGTATAGAGGGTACATACACCTCCATAACTTCAAAATTATAGATAGATTCTAGCTATAGTATTCACACCTAGAGCAGTTTCATTGAGATCTCATGCATCTACACATAGAGCACATGTTCAGAGAGCTTTTCTTACTTTTAGATGGGTCTTTAGGAGCCCTACAATTGCATCCACTTCTCATAGATATAGAGGGACTCCATATTCAATTTTTGCTTTACATATTTTAGAACATTTACAACATATATAAATTTTAGAGCCACAGTCTCAACATTTACATCATGCTTCATGATCATGCATGATTTCACTATTTGATACAAGACACCATGTTAGGGAGTATCACATGAGACTCATCAGTTAGTATCATCTCTTTGTATCTTTGCTTATACATAATCTCTTCTGATTTATTATACATAGTTTAAATATTTCAAAAATATAAAAACAATATAACATTTTAAAAATACAAAAACATTCAAATATAACAAAACACCCAAAAAAACATTTTGATTATATTCATCATGCATGTTTTACATTGCTAATATCATACTAGGACTTACATTTGTTGTTTCATGTTATTGTATGTCACTTTATCTACATTACCATGCTTCACTTGATCTTCCTTGAGTGTGTGCAGTGACATCCAACTACTTCATTGATTCACTCTACCAATTGAGGGGACATCCTAATTTTACATTTGAGACACACTTCAATATACATACCCATTAGGGACATCTTCTACATGACTACACCATCTAGGTTATGTCATTCCTACACTACACACTCAAATTTATCATGCTAATGTACATTACTTACTAGATTACACAGATTACTATATCAACATTTCACTAGTATCTATCACTTGTGTATCTCTTAAAATATACATATTCTTGTACTAAAAATGTATTACATAATTTTTCTCTTGCTTTGATTAGTTAAATGTGATTCTATCTTTCTAGTTATTACATGCTTTCTCTTCTTGCTTAGTGTAGCTCATTGGATTGTATTTCTAGTTCCTACTTTTCTCCTATATGTGCCATAGGACATTTGTCAATGTTCTTTGCTTCTATTCATGTGTGTGCCTTAGGAAATTTTCCAATGTCGTTTACTTATACTCCTCTATGAGCATGTGGCCCTTATGCTAACATTGCTTGTTTCACTTGTATGTGTATATGGTGTTTGAACATGCCTTGTATGCTTGATTTCTAGTTTGAGTGACATGTGCCCATGTCCTTTATTTTCTTGGCCCCTTGTCCACTCTTGTATACTTCTTACTTCTTTCTTGATTACTTCTCAATTAGTGCAATGCCATGATCCATATCATGCATTTTCTTGTTCTCTTGGATGCCATGATGGACATCAATGCTCAATCCCTCCAACTAACAACTAACACTTTCAGTTTTAGTTTAGCACATTACACATGATATTATATTGTTACATCTATCTAGGCATATCCCTATTGATCTAATAATATCTCAAATCAAACCATGCTATATCTTGAGATATCTTGTTGATTATCATTGCTATATC
This sequence comes from Torreya grandis, assembly GCA_037957365.1. Taxonomy (NCBI): domain Eukaryota; kingdom Viridiplantae; phylum Streptophyta; class Pinopsida; order Cupressales; family Taxaceae; genus Torreya; species Torreya grandis. Next base: position 3,384,170 of record JARHVA010001206.1, read on the forward strand.
ATATATATTTCTAGCTTAACACACTTGCAAGGATTCTTCTTTTAAGGGTATTCATTGAATGGTACCTACTCCTACCCTCAAAAGAGGGGGAAATAAATAGGGGTTTTTCTACAAATATTATATCTCCTAATCAGTTAAAAAATCTAGTTTTAGAACAACCAAAACAATAACCAGTCATCAAACCACTCAAAATAGACTAGGTAGATAGTTAATATTCAAGAAGAATGATTAATTTTAGCTTAGGACAATAGTGCCAAACACCAAGGTATATATTTTTTGTGATCTTATCCAAACAATAGGAAAAATAGGTTTTTTAAAAGTAGGTAGAAATGTAGGTTTAACTACAGTTTTGCATAATTAGACCAATTTAGATCAAGAGTTTTTAGTAGAGTTTTCTTAGATAATCTAGACATAGGGGGCATCATGCATGGTATGATTAGTTATCACTTCCAATTTTAGATATGGTAGTTAGTATAAATTCTAGATTAGAATCATGTTTTAGACACTAATGATTGAGGGTAGATTGCACAACATTTTTGCTTCTTGTTCTTTTAATTTTCAGTATTATGTAGGTATTCTCAGTAGTTGAGTGCTTTATTCGATCTATAGGTGGTTGGCATCATTTTAGAGTGGATTTCATACAAGCCTAACCTCCATATTACTGAGTACCTAAGTTCTTGAGTGGATTCCACATAATCCAAATTTTTAGTTTTAGAGTGGCTTTCATACAAGCCTAATCTCCATCTTTTTTGAGTTGGCCAACATTGGCCTAGTTTCCAGTATGCATTCAGATATCCATGCTACATTTTAAAATTTACAAAGCATTCATGGGATTTATAAGCCATCTAATATAACATAAACTTTCATACATATTGGTATCAGTTCTTAGTTTCACTTCATGGGGTAATGATGAAGCCAAATGACCAACCTTTGTATTATTGAGCCACCTATTTAAAGGGATTGGACACACAATATAAACACTAATGAACACATGTATGACCACCTAGCTTCACTAAGTGGGAAATGATGGAGCCAAAGGGATATTATTTGTATTCTTGAGCCACCTATTCAAAGGGATTACACACATAGTTCAGACATCAATTATCACACACATGATCATCTAGCTTCACTTAGTGGGCAACAATGGAGCCAAAGGACTAGCCTTTGCATTATTGATCCAATTTTTGAAGAATTGATCACTTAGCTCTATTCACAATATAATTTTTGGTACAAAATCATCCATCACATCTAACATTACTTATCCTTACTCAGTATCACAACAAGTTTTGTATTGACTCATGTACCCAGTGAGGTGTATTCATTCCTTTCTCTTCCTCTCTCTTACATAGCTTTGTAGATTTTTGTTTTATATTTCATATAATAAGATCTAATATAATTTTTGTTTTCCTTTCATAGATTCACACTTACACAATGTGCCCTCTATGCACTATCCAACATTGCTCAACGTCACAAGTTTCATGGGCTTCACCTTTATATTTAAGTTTATGTATGTTTTCTATTTTTCTTTATCCTAGTATTTCACTTTGCTACATCACTAGACTAAAGGGGGGGAAATGTAGTCATATAAAATGCAAAAAATTAAAACTTAAGCATGGCTAATGACACCCAATTCATAGGTCCCTCTTGCTTGCTCTCAAGACCCTCTTAAGCTTACTTTCACTGATTCCCAATCATCTATGGCCTTCCAAACTTGATCCCAGCTAAGCCAAGACCCTCTCTTCATGACTAATCCATCCCTAAAAGTCTCATTTTATTAGGAAAATAGCACCAAATTTGGACTATAGCACTGGACCCTAGGGTGTCCCCTTTTTAGTGCTCCTATTCAATCATAATTTGAGCCTAAATTACCATTTTCCCTTGATTCCTCTTGTTCATTGTGTTGGCCTAGTCTAGTTTCATCTAACCCATGACCAATAGATCCATATAAAATCCCATTAAAATATCATATAGAGAGGTTTGGTAAATATCATTCAAGCAAGAAAGAATACAAGCAAGACCACTCAAGTAATCTTCCCTATTCTCTGCATATAACCAACCTATACACTTTCAAGATAATTCAAGTCCTTATGCTAGTCCCTAGTCATCTCAAGCATACTTAGTATTAAAATTTCTTGAATTTCATTCACTATTGCACCAAACACTCTTAAATGGAGAATTACATAAGGTTTGATCCCTCCTCAAAGTATTGGTATGTAGGCAGTGTGACCACATAGTAGGTGTGAAACACATCTAGTGCATCTTACACACACTAACCCCTTTTAGTCATTTTACAAATTTTCCTAAAATTTCATAAAATATACAGGTACATGAATAATAAACTCTACAAGGATCTCTACTGACAGTGAGGACCTTAAAATTGGTACATAGGCTCACATTAAGGAAGCAAACAAAACCTAGAAAGATTAAATCCTTAGGATAATAGTACAAAAGAAGGACTATAGTGTCAGATCTTAGGATTTCTAGTTCTAATGCTCCTATCCAATAAAAAAATGAATTCTAAGATCCTATTTACAATAGTTTCCTAGTCCTGTAAACAAATTTCCAGACCCTATCTCAATCAGAATAGTCCATAATAAGCTAAGTTTCATTTTTTCTCTCATTGCTATTTTGAAAAAGGGTCTAATTACAATTTAATTTCACAAACCAGTAGCTTTAATTAGGAATATTATTTATTGATTTTTCCTACTCAGACCCATTTATTAGATAGGAATATAATTCCATTATTCCCAAAAATAACAAAATCAACAGTCACCATTAGAGCTCAGGCATACTTCTTGGAGGTCTACATGTTTGGTAGAGGGTTTCAACATCATGGAAGGTTTTTTTAGGCATAATAAGGTGATTTTTAATATTAAAACACATATTTAGAGTGATAACACTCCAAATTCCATGAAAACCATTCCCTTAAGGGCTAAAATAGACAAACATGCTTTAAATCCTTGAGAGACACAACCGCCATTTTAAACACTTTCATAGGGTTTATATTAATTTTATAAGCATTAAAATAGTGTGGAGGATCATTCAAACCTTTTAAGAGGTGTTGGGGTGGAGATATTGTATAAAACTTGTTTTGTTTGACTCCTAAACCTTCTTTCTTACACACATAATCCATGACAACCACTCAAAGTGAAACTTCACCATGTAGACATATTAATGAAAATTTTGCATGGAAGATTGTTATTAGCATGGTTTTTGAGGGGGTTAATACTCTCCATTTATATGGAAAATATGTTTTACATAGGGGTCCATATGTTATGAACAATTGCTAATAAGCTATGGACCCCTAAAACCCTTATAAAACCTTGATAACTACCCGATGGAGGAAATGAGCCTAAATATGCCTCTAGATGATGGGTTTAAACTATGAAATTAACTTTATGGTCTTTTCAACTCCTTTTATCTCCTCCATATCCTATTTATTGACATGTGCAGTACCATTACTATATAGACTAGGTTAAATAAGGCTATTTTAAGCCTATAAGCAAGAAAAGGAATGGTAATTACATACTCAATGAAGTTGATAAGAAATATGGCATCTAAAAATTCCTCAAGAACATTTCTAAATTCATTTATAGGGGTCATTATGGTCATTTCCATAGGTAGATAGGTCTACTGGTCAAAATAAGGATTTATTGCATATAGGTAGAGAGTAAATAGCTTGATCAAGCCTATTACATGACTCAAAATGATCCTGTTTAGGTTATTCATTTTTTACACAATATAAAAGAGCCTTTCAAACTCATCATAAAGTCAAAATTCTGAACAACTATGCATACACCTATGTTTGTTTTTGATTTCACTAAACAAGGCCATCAAGAAGGGATAACAAGAGCCAAAGCAAGGTCATGGAGGGACTTAAAATCACCATGATCATCATCATATATAATAGAGGTGTATGCCAAATTTTAGCCAAAGGAGATGCATTGTGATTGATCATCTTGGTCTTTGAATACCAGACATGCCTATAATTCTTATTTTCCACTCTAAGAGGTGACTTCACATGCTCACCATGGTAGAGAATTTTAACATGGAAATATGAGGACTTTGGGAGAGTTATAGGTCCTAATAAACTAATGTTTTGTGGCATTAGTTGAGGCATTCAAGGCCTAGGCTTTATGAGTCATCATTAAGAACCCTAAGCACTCTAAAACCCTTGCAAAACCTTACTATAGACCTATTTGTGAATAATTTAAGAAGAATACATCCAAAATAATTGAAACCTCATAAATACCACCTAGATCATCAAGTAAACTCTGATAGATTCATGTCCATGACCATTTGTTGTATGAATGTTGTATGAACATGAAAGAAAATAGGTTTTCAAAAAGAAAAAGTGCATAAGGAGAGGTACAAAGTAGTTTAATGAAGTTCCAATCATTGTTGATAAAATATTGACACTTTTTATACCTCTTAAAATCATTATATGATAAAAAAAATACATTCAAGTACCATTGGGATCTCATTAAAATTAGCTAGTTTGTAGAATTGAAGACAATTTGACCTAGTCAATGAGTTTGACTAATTTTTAGGTATTGCTTGCCAAAGAGGACCTATTTTATGATATGGGAGATTATTAAAGGTCTAAAAATAATTATATTTTCAATTTTTAAAGGTTTTATATAGGTTTTCGAAGTCATCACATACGATAAGTTAGACTATTAGGTCTGAGTGGCCTAGTAAAAGTACTTGGTCAATCAATTAGAGTGAAATATGGCATAGAAATCTATTGAAATGGGTTAATTTAGGGTCAATCCATGCCATATTTTAATCTTGAGTGGAAAATAAATGCATATGAGGGATATATTATGAGCTAAATAGTCTTTAAGTGGAAGTTACATGCACGACTACTATTCAAGTGCTAATTCATGCTTAACTGGTCATTACCATGAGTTAACTAATCTAAAGTGATAACTAATGCATGTTATAAGTCTTAATGCAATAAGGATATTTAATTAGATATATCTTATGTTAAGTGGAGTTATTTGAAAAATAATGGCATATCATACTTCATGAGGAGTTTGAATAAGTCAAAGATGGTCCACCACCTTGTTTTCAATGCCAATGAGCTCATACAAAGATCATGCAACACCATCAACATGGAGATATATTATTAAGTACTAGTTATAACAAGTTGTAACTGATATAAGCTAGAGTTAATAATTATGTCTTCTCCTTCTCTACTCTACACCACTCTCTTGGCTTATTCTCTTTTCATATTCTATATATTTAGGCTTTGAGGTCTATTTTCTAGATCCCCTCTCTTGCGCATGATGGAACTCTACTAAGATTGAGATTTGTAACCTTTTGAGATAATAAAATGACTATTTTTAGATTCCTTGATACATTTTTAGTGTGATTATGTTAATTTTATTTTCACATGTGGTAGTATTTTCTTCCTTGACAGGTCTTAATCTCATCTAGTTACTAGTATGTCATCTTATGCAGGTCATATACATTGTTTGATGTTGATTAACTAAGATAACAATAGAAATATTAATTGGCTAGTGCCTTGAATTAGTCTTTCCATCATTGACCTCATGCTTTGATCACTTTATATAACCTTTATGTGAAATATTGTTGCATAGGAGTCCCTTGAAGTTGAAAATTTTAGTGATTTGCATTGTTCATTACTATTTTTGGAGTTCAAATTGAGTGGATAAACCAAAAATATAGGTGTATCATCATAAATATAATAGGATTTCCCCTTTTTATTAATCCTTCTAATTTTTTTCATCCCAAATCAAGTAGGTTTTAGTAATTGATCCAAAAATTGATATATTAAGAGGATCTAGCCTCAAAATATATAGGTTTGGTCTATTTACAGGTATCCCATAGCCTTAAACCACTCCAATGTTAGTCAAGTTTTGAAGCATATTTGAGTAGTCTAATTATGTAGGGTATAACTTGGGTTTCTAACAATACACATCCATTTGTCATTTAAAATAAGGGAAGAAAAATATTATACTATGCATATACTTATCCACCATTCTACTTGAGGAGAATAGTTTAGGGTTTCAATAATTTCTTTGGAGATATGGATCTTATATTATGGAGAAGTCTTTTAGATACATAGAGAAGTTATGTAGCCTATAGCTGACTTATCTTTGTTATCCTTACATACCACAATAACCTCTTACAAATCACCTTGGCCAAGGGAGAGATTGAGGCTTGGTGGGTTCATCTTCAAAAGTAAGTATTCCTAACTCTATTCCTCCTTTGTAAGAGTAGATACATTTGAATTTGTACCCCTCACATGCATTAAGATTTCCTATACATTGATCTTAGTATATGTATCTTATGCATTTTTACTTTTTATATTTATTACCCTCAATTTATGCCACAAGCTTTGGTGAACACTAGATTAGACTTTACTTTTCATTTACTTTTGTAAATATGCAAATATAAGACCTAGCAAGGGTTATTGCATGGTGTTGTTGAATAGAGGCTTTATAACCCTCTCTAGTGAAATTATTATGGTAAGAGATCCCTTAGTTAGGTCTAGAGGATCTATCTTAGTCATGACCTCAAATATATAATGTATCAATAATTGAAAGTGTAAGTAGGATTTATCTTCTTTGAGATAAGATTGATCAATATATCAATTATATTTCCCTTTGTATACATAATCCAATCCTTATATATTCTATAAAATTCCTTTAGATGCTTTAAAAATGTTGATGGGTTAATTGTAGGAGATAGTATGAGTAAATACACTAATTTCAATGTTTTGAATTTGAGGGAATAAGTTCTCATCTTGGAGGTGTTTGATGACTTTATTGTGATTAGGAAGTTTTTTAATGAGATTACCAATATGATATTTAATAAGGGTGGGGGAGATTTAATTAGGAATTAACCACTATTTTTTTTGAGGTTTAGATTTCATTTAAATGTATTGGTTTTAAATTTGCATGAATTTTTTATAACTTTTAGTTTACATGGCATCCATTTATTTTATAGCCTATAACAATACTTGTGTTGTGTCAATTGTATTTTGGATTGAAATGGAAGATTAGATAACATATTGAGAATATTTATAATCAACATAAGTGGAATTTATATTATAGAAAGGAGAGAAGAAGTTGAGAATTGACTTCATTAAAATATAGTAGTAAAGATATGTGTAGGATAATATGTCTCTATAAAATATGTAACATGAGCTCATAGATTACTATGGGATCCTTTACCCTATGCTCATGGTAGTTTTAGATAAAAAATTACATTTCCATGATGGATTCAAGAACATCTTCCTCTTCACCCTCAAAATTTTGGGTTTTAAGGGTTTTGTTTTGCTTCAATTTATTAGTATTTATAGACATTAAAATATAATATTAAACACTTGTAAATGTCATTATTTACATATGTTTACCTTACATGTCTTGTGAATACATAGATATATACATCTAAACAAACACACATGCATGCATATATATATATATATATACATATGTGTATATATATATATACATACATACATACATATGTATATATATATATATACACACACATACATACATATGTGTATATATATATATATATACATACATACATATGTATATATATATATACATACATACATATGTGTATATATATATATACATATACATATACATATACATATACACATATGTATGTGTGTATATATATATATATATACATTTACACACACACACACACACACACACACACACACACACACACACACACACACACACACACACACATAGAGAGAGTGAGAATTAGAAATTAGTTATATGGAGTAGATCCTAACCAAGTCTAAAGCATCTAAGCTAATACAAACTTTTCATTGTTAAGTGTCCAAATTTACATTATAGGTTACATTCATAAAAGTAGAATCATTACACACATACACCTAATGGGGATAACTATATTAGATTTGACTTCCTGCCTTGGAGCCTTCAATACATAGGTAATGCTCAATCATTCATTGATAAGTATTTTAAGTCATCTCAACCCACATTTATTCCCATTGTTAGGCATAACCTAATGTATAAATTGGATCTTTGGTTATAATGTGAAAGAGACCCATTTCTAAATTTTCAAACATGGAAAGCATCTAATATCACACATGAAGATGGTTTTCAAGTAAGTACAATGTCTTATACCAAAAAAGTGAGGAAAAATTCTAAGGGACAAATTTGGAAAAAAAAACACCTCTATACTAATATAGGTATATATATCCTAATAAAATCATATATGTATATTTATAGACTCATACTCTTAATATGAATGACTGTTGATCAATTTCCAATCCATATAGTCACCTACACATAGTCTCAGTCTTTCAAATATGTGAAACAAGTGAAATATCTAAATCCTCATAGTGATCTACATTAATAGTTAATTGGAAGAATTTGAGAGTCAAATACACTTTTATTTTCCATTTAGATTGGTTTTTTTAATAATATATCATGAAATCTAAATTTTTCAAATTTTATATCTTATTAGACTATAATAATCCAAAATAATGTAAAATATATCCCTAACATATTGATTATATATACATTATAACTTACAATGAATTTACATAATCACATAAACTAATGTATAAATACTATATGATAACATACATTAAATCTTATGCATCCCCTCTCACCTCCCACATAATCTATTGAGATAAAATGTTGTGATTCATCGATATAATGGGGGCATGTTTTTTCCTTCACTTCTTCCACAATAGTTTGTTTCAACAATTAGTGTACACTATGCCTTGACACATGCCATGGATTATTTGGATACTTTATATTTTTATTATTATTTTAATCCTTTCCACTTGCCATTATTTGACTACATGCATGTGAAAATACCCAAAAATGCAAAAAAATCAAAATATTTAAAAAATAAATAAAAATTTAAAATATTATAAAAATAAAAAGCCATGACTTAAGCATAAAACATTTTTTAGTTATCACATATTTATCAGCTTATTTATATATTATATATATTTTCTATACACACATACATTTCATAGTATATAGGAATGAGACATAGGACATTATTTAACCCTAAAATAATGATATGGGGAATATAGGGTTAAAGGGGTAGAGATAGCCTAGGGTAGAAGGATGGTAGATTATCTCTAAATCAAGCCAATTATTTTTAAAACTCAGATAAAAATATACTTAATTTATTATGCTGATATATGCTAAATATAAAATGTATAACTATGATATATATATTCCAATGATAATGAAAATAAGATACTTAGCTTGTTCTGATGCTAATGCATATATATATATGGAACAAGTATAAATTAGTTTGGATCAAAATTCTAGATTAGTCACCTAATTTTAGGAAATCTACCTCTATATCTATAGACACTTATGTCAACCTAGGATGGTTATGTCAATTATACTATCTGAATTGGATTTAGGTACTAGTATAGGACATGTGTTAAAACTATATGCAACCACCTAGATGCTTATAGGTTTTGTGTCACCTTCACTTTGGTGAATTTAGATCTAGACCATGGACTATTACTCCTTATCAAATATAAAAACCTTAGTTATTCATCTTCATAGTGGTTATGGGAATATGGGTTAGTGGGAACATGGCGTCAAGCAGCCCCAAATACCCCTTTGTCAATATGTGTTGCCCACATATCCAATACTTCAAATAAGGCCTCAGACTTACATAGTTATCCATTACATGTTGGATTGTGTGGGAATCATCCAATGTGTGATAAGTATGTACAATAGTGACCTCACTTGTAACTTGTAAAATTTAGCTCACAGAATGCTCCTTCAATACTTTAGACCTATAGATATGTTATTCCTATGATTGATATGGAAATAAGAGAAAATAAGGAAGCTTTGGTCACTTGAGTGCCTGATTGAATACTTTTGATAAGCTACCTTGTGAGAGGTAAGACATTTTTAGGTGAAGTATGAATAAGGGTTGATCTTATATTTATACTAATCCCTTTGGAAAATATCTTACATTAAATCACTTATGCTAACCATATGTATACATTTCATTTACAAATTGGGTGACTTTAGGATACCATACATTTACATTGGGATAGGACACTTGAGTTGACATACGTGTTTGACTAGGAAATAAGTGTTTGGGTAGGTAGAAAAAATGTGTAGGTCAATAACTTGTAGACATGGAAGATAATTAGGTTTATAGCATTTCAGGCAATATATAAGGTTTGATTCATGAGAATGACATTGGTTGGACTAAGAGATAAGAAATTAGGCATAAAGAGATACTATATGTGTGGGAAAGGTTTAGAAGATGAAGGTACATCGATGATATGTACTTACCAAGAGTACAAGTTTGAGGTGCTATATAATTCATAAATAGTGTCTGCATCCCCCCACCCCCATTAAAATAGTAATTAAATCACTAGTTTTAAAAAAATTAGTATGTACTTGGGTGTGTATAAGACACCTTGTCTTTGATTGATTCCAAATTGAGTTTTTTGTTGGTGACTAACCTGAAACCAAGATCATGTTAACATATATAATCAGTGCATATAATCTAAAATTAAAATAGAGTAAGGTTTAGGAGAAAATGTGTTTATCGATGCAACCATCTTGTCTTTTAGCAATTTGATTTGAAATATGTATCATTATGAATCATTAGAGATGATATTAGGACAAATATAAAATTTATAAAGTGCATGCATACAAATATATAGATATATATTATAGGACACATACCCCAACCTTGGAGAAAATATGAGTTATCACTTGATAGTTGAGATTATCTCAAATGTACAAAACCCAATCATACTTTTAACTTGGTGAGTGTGAGTGAACCAAGTCAAATCACACGATAAAACTAGTGAGGATGGATTATGTAATCAACTCCAACCTATAAACTTGGAAATATTGAGTGATTTAATCATCTCAACCATACTAAAAAGTAAATCAACTACTACTGTAGATTGGCTCAATACAATTTGTAAAAGTCCAACCTAGTGGGTGATGATAGTCCCTGAAAGTGTTTGAAATCTAAAACTGATTTTATTTTTTAATTTAGGTGCTATTTGCATATAATATGCACATTATATGTGTTTCATGCTAAAAATATCTTTAAAAATGGTACCACTATATAGAATTATGCCATAAATGTGTATTTAAATCATATAACTATGAATTTGGTCAATTTGAAACTGTGTAGAACATGTTTAAAAAACATTCCCCCTCTATAATTTGAAACTAAAAACTAATATAAGTGTGGAGAACATGTTTACAAAAAATTCCCACACTATAATCTAAGTTTAAGAACTGGTGTAAGTGTGGAGAACATGTTTACAAAACATGTCTCCATTACAATATGAGATTGAGAACTAGTGTAAGTGTGGAGAATCTATTTCCAAAACATATCCCAAAAAGCATGGGTATGATAAATATTGAATAAGTGTGGACAATATGTTTACAAAACATGCCCCCACTATAATTTGGGTATGCTGAATAATGAATAAGTGTGGAGAACATGTTTTCAAAATATTCCCTCACTGTAATCTAAATATACGAAGTAATGTGTAAGTCATGCCTCTATGGCATTCCCCCACTAGTATGCCACCCCTCCTCACCCCATTTTGAGTTGAGGAAAATTAGAAAATGGTAGTTACCTTACCTCAAAAGGATATGGCAACCATGTAAACTATGAATTTAATATGTAGCATATAGAGGGAATGTATAGGTAGATATATCATTAAAGAATGAAGAATTTGATCAGACCAAATCCTAAGATGCATTATGTAGGTCATGGAAACATTTAGATAGTAATAATACAAGATTAACAAGAAATAAAGTGCACACATAACAACACTCAAATAATTTAAAAGACAATTTTTTGAGGAGACCTCAATCAAGGGGCATGTTCAAATGCCAAAAAATCAAAGGGATGTGACTTAGTCAAATGTATACAAAGAAAGGAATGACATATTTAAATGTCAACATAAAAAAAACACTGACATATTCAAATTTCAAAGAGGGAAATAAATGAAAGGGGTCCATAAAAATGGAGCATATTCACATAATCAAATAGGTGAGATAATAGTAAGGCAAGACACTCAAGGAAGTGTATGAATTAAATCATAAAAAATAAACATAAACATATCATACTAGTCCCTGGATATATGTGTTAGCTAAAAATGTTAAGTAAATAACATATCAAGTACACTAATAAAGATATAAGCATTGATAAAGGCATGTGTAAGTACACATATGAGCTTAAACATGATAATGAAAAGTGAAGATATAATGATATAACCTTAATATGTCATGATAATATAGGTGGATGCCTCCAACATCCTTGTGATGTGACTAGAGGGAAAACACAACATCCAAAATTGCATAGGTCATGTATCTATGTATGTCTAAATCACACTCAAAAGATGTGTGAACATGTGTATATATAAAATAATGATATGACATCTACCAACATGGAACCAATAACATATATGCCAACATGGAACCAACAACATATATGTCAAGCAAATGATAGAACATGTAAATGTTTAACATATTTTTGAATTTTTGAAGATTTTTGGTATTTTTGAAATATTTGGAGATTTTATAAGCTACCAAATGATTTCAAGAGGAGTATGAGAATATTAAAGTAGTGGGAAATGAATAAAATTTCTTGAAATAAATGTGTCATATCTATGCATAACAGAGTAAAAAGTGTATCATGCTTTTTTGCTAAGTTTTTACTTGGTATATTTATTTTTCATTTATCTATTATAATTTTCTAGTGATGCATTCAATTGACATGTGTTAGGTCCTATAGGTATGAATAGATTATGTGGTATGTTACTGAGTGGATCAGAACATAGTTTGTTGAATTTTTCATTTCAAGATTGTTTACCATCTATATGAGTGGTGAATTCAACCTAATTTGAAGAAATGCTTTTAGTTTATTCCTCTATAACAATATGTAAAACCTTATATGGCTCTTGACTTTTGACTTCATTTTTTATAAATCCCCTAGTTCAAATATTTGATGTGCACATTTCTCTTTTTTGTGATGGTATCTTTTATATATTTACTTTATTATTTGACTTATTATCATTTATAGGTTCTTATTCTTTTTGCATTGGCTAAATTTATATTTGAATTATTACATTAATATTTCCAATATAGACCAAGCCTTAGTAGTCATTTTGATCATATGTGGAAATAGGATGAGTGATGCCTTTAAATTTTTTTCCCAATCCATGACCATGATAACCATAGTTTTGTAAATATTTCATTCTAAAAACATATTGTTTGGAAAAATGATATCATTATTGAGAGGTAAATTTGTATCCTTTTCTTGATCTGATTTTTTTAGAACCTTTTGTTTCTCTATGATTGATATTTGCAATTGTTTTTTCTCTTATTTTTTCTTTGGTAACCACATTTGTTGGTTTTGTCTTGTGGTTTAGGAAAGGCATTCATAATGTGAGTAGTTTTATTGGTTTATGTAACAATGATATAGTCACTAATATCATTATGACTTTATATTTTGTTATTTGATATAAAACAATAATCTATATGATTCCCATGTATTTTATGATATGCACAATAGTATTTGGATTTCTTAATAGGAGGTGGAGGAGGTAATTTTATCACTTTGTCTCAAATAATCTCTTAAGATTTCACTTGGACTCTTAGTATCCTTTTTGTCACTTTTTAAATCACCTATTCTTGATTTATTTTGTTTGATATTTTAATTTGGAGAAGAGACCCTTTTTTGCACATCATTAACAGATGAAGATGCAAAAACATGATTGAAAATAACATGTTTGGGATTTTTTAGGTATTTAATATGATTATACAACATTATTGTCTTTGAAATAAAATTATTTTTACACTGTTTTATTAAATTTATCATAAGTATTTATTTCTCTTTTAAGGATTCACAAGCACAAACCTTAGTTACCACATGTTGAACATGAATACATATGCCATCTACCTTACCCCTTGAAGGAGTGATATAATGGACCTAATCAAAGGTATGGTAGCTACCACCATTTAAATATTTGAGACTATATGATTTATCATTTGGAATAATAAAATATTAATCAATTTTACCCGTTCTCTAATATAAATTTAGATATTTTCATAATCATAGTCATCAAAGAAATAAATGTCATCCATGATAAGAGAGAAAAAGAACACAAAGATTAAGATAAAGAGACATCCTATATGGTATGATTAAGAAAGAATGATGTTTAAATATTAGGTTTACCAAATGATTGACCCTAAAATATCTAGATATGTGAATCTAGATTTAAAAGGGGAAAAGATAGACTAAGGCACAAGGATGATAGATTATCTCTACAATACGCCAATTATTTCTAAAACTTAGATAAACATATACTAAATATATTATGTTGAGATATGATAAATATATAAATTAAAACTATACTATATATTTAAATGATAATGAAAATGAGATAGTTAGTTCAGATGCTAATATAGATATGGATTTGGAATATGCAGAAAGTAGATTGGATCTAGATTCTAGATTAGTCACCTAATTTTGGGAATTATACCTCTATAGATATAGATACTTGCATTGGCCTATGATAGTTATGTTATTGTTATTGTCTAAATACCCCAAAGATCCCTATATTAATGAGTGTTTCTTACATATCTAATACTCTTATGAGGGCCTCAGACTTATGTATTTCTCCCCTACATGTTATTTTGTGTGTGAATCATGTAATGCATGATAATAAATGCAACAATGACCTAGTTTGTAATGTATAAAATGTGGCTCATAGATTGATCCTTCATTACTTCAAATGTGTAGATATATTATCTCTATGACTAATATAGAAATAGGATGAAACAAGAAATATTCTCACTTGATTTATTAATTGAATAATTTTTATATGTTTCCTTGTGAGAGGTAAGAAGTTGTTGAGTGAAGAATAAGTGAGGGTTGATCCTATATTTATACCAATCCTTTAGATAATGTCTTGCATTAAATCAATTAGGCTCACCATAGGTATATATTTCATTTAAAAACAAGATGAATTTAGGGAATGCGACACTTGCATTGGGATAGGACACTTGCATTAACATAGGTGTTTGACTAAGATACAAGTGCATTGGTAGTTGGAAATTAGGTTCAAGTCTAGAACTTGAGGAGATGGAATATAAGTAGGTTTATAAACTTATGGGAAATATAAAAGGTATGAGTCATCATAATGACATTGGTCAAAATAAGAGATAACCAATTAGGCACATAGAGATATTGTATGAAATAATTTTAGTAACAAGAAAGATCTAGAAGCTGAAGGTACATCCATAATATGTATTTTCCAAGTGTACAAGACTATGGAAAAATATAATTCATAATTAAACTCTAAAAACATATAAATTGTACATGATAAATGTATACACAAATGTATAATATTATTATACCAACAAGCTATGCCAATGCTAGGGTAATCTCATCTCATATATTAAAGTGATATAGGATCTTTTAAACACTCATTTTTAGATGTATTCCATGTCTAAACTATATATAAAATCAATTTATAGAAAATGATGTAATTTAAGCCTAGAAGTCACTAGATCATCCAAATTTATCCATGTATGGGAGAAAAGTACCTAGAATTATTTCAAGGATTCCTTATTTGGGGTATTATCCTATACATAATGATAACCTATCTTAGATTTAACCCTAGTCAAATTAAAACCTAGAAAATTTACATTATTGGCTTTTAGATCTATTAATGCAAAAGATTTAAAAAATTCCTAAATGTGAAAAACCTTAAGTAAGATAAATTAAAAATCAAACTTCAATTAGCTACTTAAGTAAAAATTCCAAGATTAATTATAGAATTACATTTTATAAAAAAAGGATTTTTCCAATAAAGACAAGGTCAAATTCAAGGGAATTAATGATATATTTTATTAATCTATAACATTAAAAGAAAAGGTGAGTCACAACCTCATAAATATCTTATATGAGTTGTTGAGTCTCATAAATATATTCTATGAGCTATCAAGTCTTCATAATTGCTTTAACCCAACCCAGGGTTAATCTAACTTGACCTAGGTTAATCCAGAGAAAATTAAGGTTAAAATTAAACCTAACATCACTAGGGTTAGAGATAGTTTTAAGACTTATAAATACAAGTTCCCTCACTCTCTTCCAAAAAGCTTTTATGTGTAAGGTTATTATGTAGGAATGCCTTCAAGAAGCTCTGCAACAATGTTATAATGACAAATTGATTTAAGAAGATTCACACACCAAGCCAAGCTAAGATAAACCAAGATAAGCCTCATGTGGTCTTATAAAATTGATACCAATATAGAAATTTCATTGATAAAAGTATCTATTTCTCACAAGTTGAGCATCAACATCCTCGATGCCAATAAATGAGCACTAGTTTTAACAAGGGATGTATCATAGTTTTTTGTTTTATCTTATATTTATAGTTTTATTCATTATGTTAAACCCAACCAAGTAATAAAAAAAGAGTAGTTTAGTTTCCATTGTATTATTTGGTTTAACTTCTCTTTTTATTCACTAATAAGAAACTAATGAGATTTGGCTCTTTGAATTCCTAATGATACATACTGACACACTCAGTGGGACCATGTACCCCATATGGACTAAATGAGTGATGTGGAAAATTCAAAACTATTAAAAATATCAATCACAATCACAAATTCAAGTTTTTAGTTTTATGCCTAAATCTCATATCATTTTATTTAGGTACTAATCGGTGACTTTGCCCTGCTAAATGATGACTTCACCTATTTTGTCCTTTATTTTACAATTATTTATTTTTTATGAAATTGGAAATTCACATTAGTGACTTTGTAGGAAATTTCAACATTATTATGTTATGAAATTGATGACATATAAATATGTTGAATCATCCTCTGTGGAAATGGTGAATTCAATAAATGAAAATGGTAATTTTGATCCTACTTTTTGGTGAGTTTGTCACATAAATTTTCTCATGATTTTGATGAATTTTCCTTATTTTTACAAATAAACAAAAAATTTAACCAACCTAATCAGTGAATTTTACTAACTTAATCAATGAATTCATGCCTCAATACCAATGGCTTCATCATATACCATTTTTTTATCTATTCTAGTTTCACAGGAAAATAGAGATTTCACTCTAGTGAGAAATCAATGAATTTCCTCTGTTGAGAAATTGGTGACTTCACTCTATGTAAAAAAAAATTGAGAGTTTGAAAGTAGATTTTTTTTGTTAGTTAACTCTTTTGTATAAAATAAGTGAACCCCATAACATTTTCATAGGAAAAATGAGGTTTAAACACTTCAAAATTTCATACACACTAAAGTTTTAGTGCTTAAAATTTACCTAACAAACTTTACTTTTTATCTTTCAAGTTTATAATAGAAAACAAAAAATCCAAGGGGATAAAATTTAATTCATATCTTATTTAGTGATTTAAAAATGAACAACCACCTTAAATCAGAGCTCCTAAGAGCTTTTAATTTTTGTTTATTCATTTTTGTTTGATAATTAGTTTATATTTATTAGATCAATTTCTTTTTGTCAAAATTAACTTCACATGTATGCTCTCTCACCATCCCCTCTAAGAGTCTTGGGTGATCAAAATAACCTTATTTCTTTCCTTATTTGGTTGAGTCTAGAAATGAATAAAAGTTGCATATGCTCTCCCCAAGTTCTAAGTGACTTGGGTGACCCATAAATGACACTAAAGTTATTCTAATTTTTTATTTGTTTATTTTTTTAGCATTGGATGGTAGGCAGGAGTTCATCACCTCCTCACAAGTTATTTAGGGATGTGTTAACCTAGGGTTTCATCTTTGAGCATCATACTAACCCCGCTTCATGGTGCGGTATGTAAATTGGGTACATGATACTAGAATTGAACAGTGGTTGAGTAGTTAACCTGATAATTCTAATGAAAATCTAGATCAATTCATTCTAAACATCATAATTCATTAAGTAGTACATAAATCAAGTTATTTTGTAAAGGAATATACTTTTTCATGTCCCCTTGTGTTATTCGCACTTGTGACCATTTAGATCATTTAAAAAATTATAGATTTTAGTAAGCCACACTTTACCATAGACTATCTTACCAATTCTAAGTTCTTCATCACTTGAAGTTCTTTGACACATACCAATGCTTGAGAGAGAGTGGGGATTAAAATATCTACTTGTTTTCACTCTTTAATTTTTAGATTAACACTTAATTACTTTTGAGCATTGGTATATGGGTGTAAATTTTGGTGGAACCTATGCACACCTTGTCATTTTTAGGCTAGGATGTACACTTAGGTGCATTTTATATTTTTTTACTATAATATATTTTTGGGTCTAAAATTATGTATGTACCAAAGTCAAAATGAGTCAAATACTTCAAAAAAAGACACACATTACAAACCAATTTGAACAAGAGGTGATATGCTATTGAAATCACTCAAAGCTTTTGCCTTGGATATTTTAAAAAAACATTTTTTATACCACTTGTTTAAAGGAACATTGTCACATTGCCAAATTTATTCCAAAACACTTTCCTTGTTTGAAACCAAGTTCAAAACCATTCATACCTTTTTTTTCAAAAATGTGTAGTTATGTTGACCATTTGAGTCTAACTTATTAACCTTTAAAAAATATAAATCTTTTATACTAAATTCAAAATTCAATCTTTCAAAGTTTAGATCCTAAACTAATTAGGTCTATACCAAAGCCTTATCTAATTTAGGCTTAGGTGGTTTACCTTTTATGTTTGGATTGTGAAATGTGGGTTGATTACTCATTTGGTTTAAATACCTTTGACTAAACTTAGGGGTGTTTTATTTTTGTGTGCCTAGTTTAGAGTTATTTATGTCAAGTTCAAGAATCTCTTAGTTTTGTTTTCCAATTACCAATTTTTACAAGCCAATTACCTTGGACCTAGACCAAGTTTTATAAAGCAATTACCTTAGAATTATATTGATTTCATGTTCTTGTTTATCCCATATTATTTCCAATTCTAAATTTATGACTTTGACCAAAGACCTAACATTACTTTTCACACTTTAGACCTAGTTCAAAAGTCTAGCTTTATGATGTTTGACCAAAGACTTAACACTTTTATTTTCATAGTTAGACCTAGATCAAGATCATTTTAACTTATCCAAACACTACTAAATACTGGTTTCACATTTTCATTTTACCTTTTACTTAGACCTATAATGGACATTTTACCTTTGAACCTTTATTAAAAAGCTAAAGGTTGTTTTTCTTAAACCACATTTATTTTCCATGTTAAACCTATTTCAAGAGACATAGTCATAAATCTGGACATGCCTCATGATACAAGTAGTGGGACCATGTATAATCTAGATTATGATAACTTTGTTACTAGTGATCGCTTTGTTTAATAACCTATGGTGATGATGTAGCATATGAGATAGATTCATATCCCTTTTACACCACTCCATATACAAAACAATGGTAGGACTCACTAACATAGTACTTGGTCAACACACCTTATTATCCAAGATAAGAGAAAGAATAAATGGCACAATACCTTGCTAATATGACACTTATCATTGAATAAATCTGACAAAAATCTCCCTACTATGCAACCATGCCAAAAATTTATAACCCATACTTTTTTTATCATCACTTGCTAGAAAATAAATATGAAATTCTAGTTTGGGTGATATAAGTAGAAGCCAAATTCTTGATAAATTTCCCACATGAAATTATATCTACCTTGATTATAACACCTAATAATGTGCCTTGTGTCCAATAGTTTGAATAGGATTTTACTAGTTTTAATCAAGCTTTAGTACCAATACCTAAATAGGGCCTAAATATGATTGTGAAAGGAAAGGGTCCAATGGATGACCAATCAGAATAGGTAAAACAAGTGTATCAAACATATCTTAACCTATATCATAAATTCAATACCATAACTATTTCACACATGTCCCTCATAGACTTAGCTCCACCAACAGGGGTGAAAAATTATTTTTTGGGTTATGTAAATCATAACATAGACCCATTTAGCCAAAACATGTTGGTAGGATACGTGTACAATGTCCCAATTATGAAAAAATAAATTGCATCTCCTACATAATACCTCATACAAAACATAGCAGATAACATGCAAGTAAATACCAATTTGAACCATTGTGGGTCTAGTATATCACATAGAAACACATAGTATGTTCCTCTTAATAATACCTTTAGTGGATTATAATAAGAGAGGATAAGTACATCTGGTTTTTAAACACAAAAATAAACTTCCACTCTTTAACCAACAAATTTATCAAGTACACAATAGGGGGAAATAGCTAAAAATAGACCAACATTCTACCACAATAAGTGTTGAATAGTACACCATCTAAAAAGGTGAAAACTAATGTTCTTAAAAACTAAGCACATACCAACATACCATAACCATCACAAGTGTTTCCTAATCAATCATGTGTTCTTATTGGTCAATAAAGAGTGTCAGTTAGTCAACAACAAATACCAAACCTTCAATAAGTGCCCAATCAACAAGATGTGTTTACCCAAGAATATGGTCTTAACATACAACGTGTACCTATTATAAAATTTAATTTTACCCAATGGGTACCTCATATACACCAATAATCTAACTTGAAACACCTTTAACAAATGGGCTTTAGCCAACAATGGGTACCCTTTATACATTATGATTTGATAAGTAGATAACAAGTTCCCATCCAAATGCATGGTATTTTTCACCTAACCAAATTCATTCAACACAACCATAATTTAAGATTCAAATATATGTTACTAACCATATATAAAATGTTTACCAACAATAATTTATTCCATACCAATAATATAATCCTAATACATAGATACTTATTCCTAGTCGGTTGACCAATCAAACAAACATAACCCAATATGCCATTCTTTTATACCCTGGCCATGGTAATCCACCTTTGAATGCACAACCCAAAATGTAATAGGCTATACCATCTAACTTCCTATCCCAAGATCTAAATAAAATGAAGGATGAAATTCAATTCATTCAAACTGGGAAGCAAATAAAGAAGTTAAAATTAGAAGAGATATGTTCATATCCATTTAATATGGATTATCTCAAAATATCTTTTCCTCTAGGTTATGAGCCATCCAAATTTTATAAATAAAATGGCAAAGGCAACCCAAAATAGCATTTAGAATAATTATTTATTTCTTTCCCTAGTGGCCTATAGTGATATATATTTGTTTCTCCTCTTTCCTAGAAGTTTAGATGGACAAGCCTTGGAATGGATTCTTAAACTATCAAAGAATTATGTAATATATTTTGATGAACTTTTAGAGAATTTTTTACAACATTTATAATACAATCTCAAACATGAGATTACAGTGGTAGATTTAGGTTAGGAAAAATGGTGAAATATTTGTCGATTACTTGAAATGGTGAAGGGAACTTGCTAGCTAATTTAGTCACAATCTACCAAACAAATAATTGGCTAAAATATTTATCTAGAATCTATATATTGAGATATCATATCATCTCAAGCTACAATGTGATTACACTTTTGAAGAAGTTATTGATAAAGTTATACAAATTGAAAAGTCCCTTATCAATAAAGGGATTATTAAATTATCTTCTTCCATTCATAACCAGACAAAAAATCAACATCAAAGCCAATAGAAAAACCAAATCCATAGTTAAAACCAAAACCCCATCCAAATACCAGCTTCAATGCCAACTTAGGTTAATCCTTTAGAGAGACCAAAAGCCTATAATCACAACAAGAATGCTTCCTATAATGGGGTTAATAAATTATGACATGTCTAAATGATGTAAACATTAGTTGTTCATTTACCTCTACCCATTTAACAACCACTTCCTCTATTCATTCAACCTAGACCTTCACAAAACCTTATGCAAAATCCTAGTTATAAATGACTCCTACAAGGAGAATACCCACATATCTAGAGCATTTAGTAACCTCAGAGAACCCATTAAGTTCATATTATTCAAGTTATTTCAAACCAATATGATTATTTGGCCTATGACAAAGCTTTTTCTTGAAGGAATTCCTTTTCTTGACTGCTAAAAAGAGCATGAGTTTTATGAGTACCATCATGTCAAGGGACACTCTATACATCATTGTATATAGATAAGTCACTTGATTGAGAACATGTTTGAGAATGGAAAGATATAGTAAGATAACCATGCCCCTACATCTAATAGTAACTTGGGTATATATCAAAACCTTTTTCCTTAACACAAAAACCAATAACAATAGCAACAATATTAGCAAAAAACACCACCGCAGTAAAAATAATAACAATATTAGCAACAAAAACATCAATAAAATAGTCAAAACCAAGGTTAAACTAATCAATCAAACAAATGAGGCCATCATTCTATCTCATATACTTACAATAATGTTGTAGGACATGTCATAGGAGGTCATATTGCTACTATTACCATCAACCCTTGGCCAAATACTAATTGACCTAGACCTGTGTCTAATAATGCCTATCAAACTACCAATTTTGGTAATCCTTCTTTATACCATGTTAGTATCCAAGCTCAACATTGACAAGAATTACCATTATAGGCCCTTTTTCCTCTTCATTTAGTTACAAAGGTCTAGTACCTAATCAAGATTATCTAATATCCACTTAATGAGCCAAGATTACTATCCAAGGATCACAACCTTCTTCCAAAAATGAACCCATCCAAACCTCCATGTTAATAAAGAACAGGAGAATTTATAATACCAAATAGAAAACTTATGACATTGTCAAACATATACAAAAGACACCTATGTAAATATCCATCATGGATTTTTTTTCACACATCTAACATTCACAAGAATATAATTAATCAATACCTAAGCTAATACCTTGTACCTAATGACATTATGACTAATAAATTTCAAGAAATGGTAGGGCATTTGGCCCCTATCCAATGACTTACCTTTAATCAAAGTGATATATCATTTCGAAGCCCATTAATAATAACCCTTTGTACATCAAGGTTGGTATAACTAGACATAAAATTAAACATGTCCTTGTAAACAATGGTTTTGGCCTAAACATTGTGTCTCTAAAGTTGGTGAAGCATATTGGATACAAAGTCACTGATCTTTAGCCAAATACCATTATCATCAAAGTGTATGATAATGATGAATGATAATCACAAGGAACCATTAATTTATCAGTGGTTATTGGGATTTTGACCCACAACATCCTTTGCCATGTTATTGACCTAGATTTATCATAAAAAATTATCTTAGGAAGACCTTGTATTCAAAAAACAAGGCCATACCTTCCACACTACATTAATGTATTAAGATTCCCTATTCAAGAATGAAAGTAATCATACCAGTAGATCTCCATCCTTACCAATTTTGAAAACATATTGAGGTGGAGTACAAGTGTTAAAATTACTATTTTGGCCTGAATCTTATGCCTAAAACAAGTAAAGAAAAAGATGATAAATCAAAATCCATTGAATCAAAAACAAAAACCAATTGAATTGACCCTAAAATCCTAGCTTAACTTTATTCACACCTCCACTAGGGATAGCCAACCATTAATACATATATGACAAAGATATAGAGGATTATAATGCTTATGACTCTTTTCATATAAAAAAATTACCCCAAAGCTAAGACTGTTTACATGGAATGGCATGTTAAGGGAAAATATTATCTCACTCAACCCATTATTTTTAAATTAGCATTTGGATAAGAATAGGATCATTTGGATAAAGATGATTCATGTATCTATAATGATAATCAAGCTAATTATTACCAAAATACCAAGTATCCTATCCTTAACATGATTATGGGTAACCAATATTATGAAGGTAGAGGCTCACGGGAAAATAAACAAGGAACAATTGATATAATTTCCATGACCAAGTATAAAGTAACTCATGGTATTGGATTTAAAATACCTAGGGGTGACCTCACATACTTTATTTGAGTTCTTACACCATCAAATAGTGAAGATGATGCTGATCATGATGTAGGGTTTTATTATAACATATATGATGACCTTTCCAACATTGATTTTTTAAACCCTTATTTTTTATGTAACATAAATTATATCATTTTCCCTTCACCACTTACCCTTCTCACCCCAAACTGATAGGACAGGACCAAAAAGATTCAATAATTACACTTGAAAATCTCAAGAATGATGAGGCCATTTGTGACTTTTTGGGTTTGAGGGATCATATTCCTGTAGGAGATCACAAATAGGCTTTCTATATTAAATTGGATTCTACTACTTATTTCGAAGAGTGGGTGAACTTTCTTGGCCAAAAACAAAAATAAAATAAAACATTAACACCTAAAAGTTAAAATATCTTTGAGGTGCTTTGAGACCAAGGAAAAAGTAAAGAAAAATTCAAGTCTCTTGGTGAAAACATGTTTTAGGTGCCATTAGATAGGAATGTTCACCCCTCTTCACATGAAGCATAGGAGACCATTAGTCCAAGGTTTATGTATGGATCCAAAATTAGTACTAGAGAGTGACAAGATTTTGATATGATTATATAGGAATTCCTAGAGGTATTTGTTACATGGCATTTAACACCATTGGGTGATTTTAATTCATCATGTTTTGGAGAATTATAAGAACTATTCTAGCTAGAAGACTACAACATTGCCAACTAGTTTACCTCTTTACCAACTTTTTTAGAAGATGGTTCTTCACTCCTTATGGAGGACACTTCTAAGGAACCAAAATGATTAAATTAGGCACATATATCACTAAGGAGGAATGTGAAGTATTTATAGCTATTTTGAGGGAATTTATTGATATATTTTCATGGGCCTATTTGGATATGCTAGGTTTGGACCCTGAGTTTATTGTACACCATCTTTTTATACACCCTAATGCCAAAATAGTTATGTAAAAGTTGAGAAATATACATCCTCATATTTTTTTATTAGTCAAGAAAGAGTTGGAACAACTTTTAGATCTGAGATGCATTTGACCTATTGATTATTTATAATGGATTTATAATATAGTACTAGTTAGCAAGAATAAATAGGGTGTCAAATTGTACACTAATTTCCATGATATTAATAAAGCCTACCCATAGTATGAATCTCCTTTGATAAACATTGAAATTATTGTTGACTCAATGGCCAGATATGAAATGCTTTCCCTTATAAATGGTTTTTAAAGATACAACCAAATCAAAATTTCACCTAAAAACTATCATAAGACATACACCACTTCATGTGGGATGTTTTGTTATTATGTGATGCCATTCAGACTCAAAAATGTAGGAACCATATATCAACATCCCATGATAGTAATTT
This sequence comes from Torreya grandis, assembly GCA_037957365.1. Classification (NCBI taxonomy): domain Eukaryota; kingdom Viridiplantae; phylum Streptophyta; class Pinopsida; order Cupressales; family Taxaceae; genus Torreya; species Torreya grandis. The sequence goes on from JARHVA010001206.1 coordinate 3,409,457, forward strand.
TCCATGATATGATGCATAAAATTGTTGAGTATTTTATTGATGAAATTTTGGGTAAAGCTAAGACCTGATTCAACCACCTAACTGTACTTCAAAGAATATATGAGATTATAAAGTTAGGTTCAACACTGAAAAGTGTGTATTTATTATAACTTCTATTAAAATTATTAGTCTTAATTTCTTTCAACAAGGCATTGAAGTTGATCCTACTAAGGCTTGGGCTGTTACTAAGATGTTGCCACCATCTACCTTCAAGCAACTCTATAGTTTACAAGTAAAAATATAGTTAATTAGATGCTTCATTTCATAGTTGGATAAAAAATGCCATCCTTTTACACAATTTATAAAGAATGGAACCAATTTATCATGTAATGAATATTTACAAAAATCATTTGACCATCTCAAAGAATACTTGGCCCGTATACCTATTTTACTACTACCTACACTAGGAAAGCTATTTTTGCTTTACCTATCTACCAATGAAAATTCCTTGGGAGTGATTTTAGCACAACATGATGAATAGGGCAAAGAGCATGCCATATACTACTTGAGATGAACATTGGTCATGTATGAACATACTTATACATTGATTAATAAACCCTGTTTAGCTATAGTTTTCACAACCCGAAATTTACATCACCACATGTTGAGTAATAAAACTATTGTAATTACTAAAGTAGTTTCAATTTAGTATTTACTTTCTAAAAAAACATTACAGGGCCGCATGGAAAAGTGGATCATGCTCTTAAGTGAATTTGAGATCAAGTATTCCAATATAAATGCTATTAAGGGATAGGTACATGCAAATCAACTTGCAAAAGATCCTCTTCATAATACTCAAACTCTTATAATTGAGTTTTTAGATGAATCCATCTTAATCCTAGTAGAAGTACCTCATGAAGTAAAATAATGGACAATGTAAACTAATGTTTCCTTCATAACACATGGATCAGATGCTAGCATATTATTTATCATGCCACAAGGGGATCTTATTCTTAAGTCCTTTTGCATTATTTTTCCATGTAATAATAATATGGTTTAATATGAAACATTTATCTTAGGACTTTGCCAAGAAGTATAGTAGAATACCCAACATTTAATAATTTATGTTGATTCATAACTTATAGTCAATCATGTTACATACCAATACTAGATGAAAGTTTAGAAGTTGGTACCTTATAAAGGTATGGTTGACACTCTTAATCAAAAAATTTATTATCTTTAGTTTGAATATATACCTAGGGCTAATAACACAATAGTTGACACCATGGATACAATTAGATCTATGATAAAAATTATAGACATAGCCAAATACTATCAGTTTCTTATGGAATATCTCCTAGCACCAACACATGAACAAGTATCTATTGATATGGCTTACGATATTTTTGGTCCCATGTCTACTTGGTATTCTAAAATATATGATTAATTCCATGACCAAATCATTCCCCTAGACCTTTCTCACAAAAGACAAAAGACCTTATCCATAAATCCTCCCATTATACCTTACTTGGACCTACCCTATATCATAGAAGCTATGATGAAAATCTAATTCATTAGAATATGGATTATCATTAAGGGAGGTTCATGAAAGAGTATGTGGGGCCTATACTAGTAGTTCCATCCATATGAATAAATTCTTGAGTATTGGCTATTATTGGTTGAATATGGAAATTGGCATAGTTACCTATGTGAAGCATTATAAGCATGCTAATTTTATCCATGATCCAACCAAAAATATTAAACCACTAATAACACCATGGCCATTCTCAACATGGGGACCCAATCTCATAGGAAATATAAATCCTACTTCCTCAAATGGCCAAAAACATGTCCTTACTTCTATAGAATATTTTACTAAGTGGGTGGATGCTTTTCCCCTCACTTACATGATTGATAAGAAAATTTACAAATTCATCTTTAACCATCTCATTTATCACTATGTTATCCCCTCTAACATTATATATGATAATGGCAGTTTAATTTAAAAACAAATATGTAAAACTCCTTTATGCCCAATATCATATTAAAAAACATTTTTCCATCACCTATTACCCACAAGTCAATGGCCAAGATGTGGCATATAATAAACCATCATGAATGTCCTCAAGAATATTATCAATGATGTTGGTCTTAATTGGCACTTATAGCTATTTAATGTCATCTGGGCCTACTGTACCACTTTCTATTCTCCATAGGAGCTACACCCTATTTATTTGTTTATGGAATTGAGTCAATTCTTCATATCAAGGTTGATGTTGCCTTCTCTCTAGATTTAACTATAGCACATCATTGATGATGAGGAATACAATAGCTCATTTACAAGAGCTAGATTTACTAGATGGAATGCATGGCTACCTTGAATAACATTCAAAAGTACTAGAATAAATTACATAGCAGATACAATTGGCACATAAAGCATAGAGAATTTGAGTTTGGTGATCTAGTAATAAAATAAAATTAGAAAACATGAATGTTGAGACCAAAATGAAAATAAAGTTTCAACCTAACTAGTTAGGGCCTTATGTGGTTATTTCTAATTATAGTTCTAGAGCATACAAAATATCCATGCTAGAAGAATATGAACTTGATGAATTGATGAATATAATTCACTTCAAATATTTTTACACTTGAGGGACTTGAACAGTGTCGACAAGGATCATTTAAGTTGTGTCATAATATACCATTATTCATACCACACCTATATGCCTTTCCTATTGTACCTTAACCTATTGACTACTAGTTATTTTAACCTATTCCTTATCACTTTTGGCCTTAATTACAATTAATTTTTACTTCTAGAAATTTTAGTGGTTTATATAAAATGTAGTTCCATAAATTGATTTAGATTCAAACTTTTGAAGGCATTTATTCAATGACACTATATGAAAGTAGTATGGTATTAGTCCTGGCAATTGCATCCTTTAATTATTGTTAGGTTCTATTTCATTACTCATGATACTAATTATAACCACCTTTGGGAAAATTAGTATCATTGACCCTTTCCATTATTTCTTATCACATAAGAATTACCCCTTTACAATGCATTACCACGTCACTATGCCATAACTTGCCATTTACCTATTCTCAAACTTGTTGTCACTTAGTCAGATGATTCATTATAAGTGGAACTACACTGAATTGAGGTCCATTTGGACTATGTATATTTTTCTCAATGTTTTTTGAGGTTAGCTTATCCAACCTTATTTGAATGCTCTCACCATTTTATGAGCAATTTAAGTTTGAATGATCTCATCATTTTGTGACCATCTTAAGCCACACTCTCTCCATTTTACAAGTGGTATCCTTTCAATATATAATCAGTTAAGATACCTAAAAATTTCTAAAAACTTTCAAAACTTTTCAAAACTCTTAAACATTTGAAAAGACCTAGGAAAATCTTAAAAATTGTAAAATCATAAAAATTGGCATAGAATTTTCATACGAGATATAAAGCCTTTGAAATTTTATGGGATGGAATATCTCACTTATCCATATTAATTTATAGACCACTTTTCCTTTTCCCTCCCATTTCTGAGAGGAATACATTATTTTGAAGTCCACACAGACTATGTAGGCAACACTTGGAGACATGGGGTATCTTGGGTTAGTTCGGTCATCACTTATTCATAACTTTGTTGGCTTTTATAACTTGTTTTCATATTTTTTACACTAAATATTGTGGGTCTTATATATAATTCACAAGTAATCACTTGTATTTTAGTTTACCCAACCTTATTATTCTTATCCCTATCCTCTCACCATTTTTTGAGTTAATTTTGTGAGCATTGTGTATTTGAACTTGATACACTATTAAAAACTTGGCTTTTCTTATGCTCTTTCTATTTTACAAGAAACCTCATCCAATGCTCTTATCATTTTGTGATCTCATTCTCATTATAATCCATATATGTAGTGAACACTATGAATTACCAATTTAGTTCATTAGTAGATACTCATATTTCATCTTTTAGTGTGGTTTTAGCTAACACCCACACTTTCTTAGCCTTCTAATTTTCTTGTGTCTGACACTTTCATGATTGTGAACATTACCTCTATCTTTACACTATGTACTCACTATTTTTTGATACCATTATTGTGTTCCTATATGATCAATATCTCTTTCTTATCATCATTTTTATTCCATCCCATTATTGTGTTCCTAGTGTCCATGGGACTATGTAGGTAGTATCCACTAGCTTAGTGCATCTGGAGTTGACTTGGATAACCCTTCTTATTTATTCTTTTACCCTTATTTGTTTTTGTTTTGTTGTCCCCTATATCCTAGGGGCAACATTTATCATCAACCCTTTGTTGTTGTTTCCTATAGCCTAGAGGCAACCTTGTGCCATTTGTTCTTAAATTATTTTACCTATGTCATTAGTACCTATAGTGTAGATTCAAACTTATACCTAAGTGTAACCCCTCTATTACACATGAAAAACACTTGTGCCTAACACTTTTATGATTATGAGAATCACCCCCATCTTTATTCTACATACTCACTATTTTGTGATACCATTGTTGTTTTCCTCTACGATCAATTTATTTTTATTATCATCATTTTTATTCCATCCCATATCCTAGAAGAATTACATTTGGCCTAAGGCTCACATTAGACTTAGTGTTCATGGGACTATGTAAGCAGCGTCCACTGGCCTAATACATCTGGAGTCAGCTTGGCTACCCTTTCCTATTTCTTTTATTCCTCCAATTTGTTTTTGTGTCATTGTCTCCTATAGACTAGGGGAAATATTTGTTATCAACCCTTTATCATTGTTTCCTATAGCCTAGAGGAAACCTTGTGGCATTTTTTCTTGTGTTGTTTTACCTATGTCATTGTTACCTATCTATCCTAGGAGCAACATTGTACCCAAGTGTAACACATCTATTACACATGCACAAACAATTCATTATTTTATTTGTTTCTAACATTTTTACTAACCCTTTTGTATATTGATATATTTTTTAGATTAGTTTATTTTATTTACCTTTGTGTGTCTTAGAATAGTTTGTTTATTAAACTCTTATTTGCCTTAGGTTTGATTGTTTATTCATTTTATTTAGCTTGGGTTGTTTATCGCTCTTTATTGAACTTAATTATCTATTGTTTGTGCTTTAGTTTATTTTTTTCTTTTTATTTTATTTTAGTTAGTTTATTAACTACCTTTGTTTGCTTTAGTTTGTTTTTTTATTTGGCTTGTTTGTTTATTTATTTTATTTATTTGGTTGGTTAGTTAGTTTATTTATCTATTTTTAATTACTTGTTGCCTTTTTATTTGATTATGTCTTTCTCAGTTGATGTAGGTATATTAAATTTTATTTACACTTGAGTCATAATTATCCATATCTTGTACTTAGGTTATGAGTGTTTGTATATAGTCCTACACTTAGTTATTTATCTTATATTTACACTTTGGATTTGATTGTCCGTATCTTATTCCTAGGTTATTTGTATTTGCATCTAAACTAAGTTTTACATGATTAGTATGTGTGTGTGTGTGTGTGTCTATATATATATATATATATATATATGTTCTATTGGATGGTGGACCCTGATCTTATTTTAATGCCCATTTCCCGACACGAGGATGTGGTGGGGAAATGCCCCCCATTAGGGTCACCATGGAGGTATAGGGGGGAAGTGAATAATTTTTTTGTTAAAAATGCATTATAAAATATTTTAATTTCATAGTAAATCTGGACCATTCACTATTAGATCATAGATCTAATGGTAGAAATTATGTTTTTGCATTTTGGCCTTCTTATGTAACCCTCCTTTGATATGAGGTTTTTGTAATCATGGTGGTATACAATGTGTGAGTGAAGATGATATTATAATTATTTTATTTCAAGTTTTTCCCTTCATTTGATGGACTAAATAATAAGGACTAACTATTTCTATGTGGATATAGCCCATATTAGGTGAACCACATTAAATCTATGTCTTTATTGTGTTGTGTTTTTTGCATTTTATTTACATATTTAATTCATTAATATTTATCTATGTTATTTATTCTTAAAAATTGGTATCAAATCTAAAGGTTTATTTGGTAGATAAATTTATAGGAAAAAAGGGTTCTTGGTTCGAGTGAGAGCAATGGCCAAAAAAGGAAAGTTTAAGGTCAAGAAGTTTAATAGCCAAAACTACCAGCTGCAGAAGATGAAAATGGAGGACTATCTATATTATAAGGATATTTTCCTACCATTGGGTGAAATATCAAAGAAGTCAATGACTATGAAAGATGAAGATTGGGAGGTTCTTGATAGAAAGGTACTAGGAACAATATGGCTATGCCTAATAGCATTGGTGACCTTTAATATTTCAAAAGAAAAAACAATAATAGACGTGATAAAATAATTAGATAGAGTATATGAAAAACCCTCAGCCTCTAACAAGGTATTTCTTATTAATCATTTATTTAATCTAGAAATGTTAGAAGGTGGGTCTATTATTGATCATTTAAATGAATTTAACATGATCATAAATCAATTATGCTTTCTAGGAGTAAATTTTGATGATGAGGTTAGGTCTCTTTTGATTCTATGCTCATTACTAGAAAGCTAGAATGGCTTGGTCATGGCTATGAGTAATTTTATCTCTGGTTCAAACACCTTAAAGTTTGATGATGTTATTGTTGTTATTCTTAGTGAGGAAATGTGATGAAAAAGCATAGGTGAAACATTAGGTAATGATTTGAATATGGAGAATAGGGGAAGACAAAAGGATAGAGGAAAGGGCTGAGAGAATTGTGGTAAGTCTAAGAAGGGTAGATCCAAATCTAGAGGAACATTGGTTTGCTAGATTTGTGAGAAGAAAAGACACCTAAATAAACATTATTGGTTTTGAAAAGGAAAATAAGGAGATGGACAACAAGATAAAAATTAGGAAGTAAATGTAGTAGGTGATGTGTTATAAGATGATTTAATCCTTTATTTAGATAAGATTAATGATTCTTGGGTGTTAGATTTAGAGGATTCATTTCATGCTACACCTCATAAGAAATATTTTCAAGACTATGTTCAAGGTGATTTTGGACAGGTTTATTTGGGTGATGGTGAACCCTATAAAATTATAGGAAAGTGTAAGATATAGATAAAATTATAGAATGGAAACAAATGGTTGCTAAAAGAGGCAAGACATGTTCCTAAGTTGATAAGAAATATAATTTCAATAGGGCAGTTGGGAAGTGAGGGATGTACAGTTACATTTGCAAAAAATTCATGGAAGGTCACTAAAAGATTGTTGATAATAGAAAAATGAGAGAATGTAGGTACATTATATTTATATAATGGTAATGTTTACTCTTCTATTACTTTAGCTTCTACATAAGATAGTATAAAATTATGGCACCACAAACTTGGGCACATGAGTGAGAAGGGGATGCAAGTTATCCACTTAAAGAATTTGTTTCTAGATTTAAAGAAGGTGGATTTTGATTCCTATGAGCATTGTGTGTATGGAAAACAAAAGAGAGTCAGATTTATAAGAGTTGGGAAGACAAATAAGGATGAAATTTAGAGCTTGTGCATACAAATGTATGGAGATTGGCTCAAGTATCATCCCTTGGTGGATCTTCTTATTATGTTACTTTTATTGATGATATAACTAGAAAAACTTGGATTTATTTCATACAGAAAAATATGATGTTTTTGATACTTTTAAGAAAAGGAAGGCTTTGGTTAAGAATAAGATAGGAAATAAGTTGAAGTGTGTTAGATTAGATAATAGAGGTGAATATTGTAGTAAGGAATTTGATAATTCCTATTCATCCTATGGGATTTGTAGAGAGAAGATAGTTCTAAGAACACCACAACAAAATGGTGTGTTTGAAAGGATGAACATGATAATCATGGAATGTGCAAGGAGCATGAGATTACATATAGGGTTGACCTTATAGTTTTTGGTAGATTATATTGATATTGATATATAATTAATAAATAGAGGGCCTTTAAGTCCTTTAGATTGTGGCATTTCAGAAAAAGCATGGATAGGTAAAAAGGTAGATTATTCCTTTTTAAAGACTTTTGGTTGTGAAGTATTTGTCCATATTGATAAATAAAATAGAACCAAAATTTAAGTAAAATCCTTTATTAGATATGGAGTTAATGATTTTGGTTACCATTTATGGGATTTTGAAAATCATAAAATCATTAAGAGTAGAGATGTGATCTTTAATGAGAAGGTCATGTACATAGATTAGTTGTAGGGAAAGTAATAAGAAAAGATAAATAATAAATATGCAATACTTGATGAAATCACTGGAAATGAAATTTCAAAAGTTTTAAAAAATTAAAATGTGTAATAAATACAACAACAATTACCTCAAAATCCTAGAAGTGTTTTTTAGAATATCTACCAGAGTAAGTAGACTCCCTGAACAATACTCTCCTTCACTTTATTATTTATTATTGAATGATGGTGGTGAGACAAAAAGCTATGAATAAGAAATGTAGGTAGAAATAAAAAATAAGTAGGAGTAAGACATGAAAGAGGAGATAGACTCCTTGGTACATAACCAAACTTGGAATTTAATTCAACTGCCTATAGGTAAAAAAGAATTAAATAATAATTGGATTTATAGGTTGAAGGAAGAATATAGAGGAAAAAAGAGGTACAAGGCCAAACTTGTTGTAAATAGGTTTGAATAAAATAAAGGTATATATTTTGATGAAATATTTTCTCCAATAGTTAAAATGCCTTCTATAAAAACTATTTTAAGTTTGATAGCAGTAGAAGATTTGTACCTTGAACAATTAGATGTGAAGATGACATTCCTTCATGGTGACTTGGAGGAGGAAATATATATGGAGTATCCATAAGGATATGAAGTCAAAGGTAAGGAGAAAATGGTGTGTAGGTTGAATAAGAGTTTGTATGGCCTAAAACAAGCTCTAAGATAGTGGTATTTAAAATTTCACATTTTATTATAGAACAAGGTTATATTAGATGTCATTCTAAGCACTATGTTTACTTTAAGAGATTAGATAATGGCATATATATTATCTTGTTATTGTATGTAGATGACATGCTCATTGTAGGGTCTAACATGCATGATATAAATGAGCTCAAAATAAAACTAGATGATTCATTTGCAATGAAGGATTTGTGTCTTACAAATTAAATCTTTGGTATGTGAATAACAAGAGATAAGAAAAATAGAAAATTTACATTATATCAAGAAGAATACATCTAGAAGGTGTTAATCAGGTTCAATATATAAGATGCAAAACTAGTGAGTACACCTTTAGGAGGGCACTTCAAATTAAGCAAGGAACAATGTCCTAAAACATGGGAAGAAATTAATTACATGTCCAAAGTGACCTATGCTTTAGTAGTTAGAAGTTTAATTTATGCTATGGTGTGAAATAGACTAGACATTACACATGTAGTGGGAGTTGTTAGTAGGTTTATGAATAATGTAGGAAAAGAGCACTAAGATGCAATCGAGTGGATTCTCAGGTACTTGAGAGGGACCACTAATAAACAGTTGTGATATGAAGGGTTAGATGTTACCTTACAAGGATATGTTGATACAAATATGGATAGAGACTTAGATGGTAGGAGGAACACCATAGGTTATGTCTTCATTGTTAGTGACATACCAGTTAGTTGGATTTTTAAATTATAAAAGATAGTTGTTTTGTTAACTACAGAGATAGAATATGGTGTAGTTATAGAATCAAGTAAGGAGATGATATGGATGTAATGGTTTATGGAAGAGTTGAGGTAGAATTAAGAATATTGTAGGTTGTATAGTGATATCCATAGTGTGATTCATTTAGTAAAGAACTCAACATTCCACTTAAGAACCAAACATATACAACTCAGGTATCACTTCATTCATTCAATTTTGGAGGATGGTCAATTGAAGCTAGAAAATATCCATACAAGTCAAAACCCTACATATATGCTAACAAAGGTAGTCACTAAAGAGAAGATGGAGAGTTTTTTATCTTCAATAGGTCTTCAAGGATAACGATGAAGATAATAAACATGCTAGGGTCAAAGTTTAAAGAAAAGTCCAAGCAAGAGTTGTAGCGGTGGAGTTGCAATAATCAATCTCCAAGTGGGAGATTATTGGATGGTGGAGCATGATCTTATTTTAATGCCAAGTTCTTGACAAGGTGTGTGAGGGGGAAATTCCCCCCAACTAGGGTCATCATGGGGGTCAAGGTAGGTGGTGAAGTAGAATTTTGTTAAAAATGCAATGTAAAACATTATAATTTCATAGTAAATCTAGACCGTTCACTATTAGGTCATATATCTAATGGTAGAAATTATGTTTATGAATTTTAGCCCTAATATGTAACCCTCATTTTATATGAGGGAATTGTAATAATGGTGGTATATAGTGTGTGAGTGAAGAGGATATGGTAATGGTTGTATTGTAGGTTTTTCCCTTCATTTGATGGACTGAATAATAAGGACTAGCTATTTTTATGTGGACATAACCCATATTGGGTGAACCAAGTTAAATTTTTCTCTATTGTGTTGTGTTTTTTAAATTTTATTTCCACATTTAATTCATTAATATTTCTATGTGTTCTATAATCCTAACATGTTCATAACTATCATGCATAATATCATAAGCTATAACAAAAATTAGGCTAATAGATCTATCAATCAATGTAGTGGGAAATACTTCTCTTAGTTCACAACTAGACAAATCCAAAACATAGTCTAAACCCATGAATAACTAGATTAATATGATTATATTATATGATACTACATATGTGCGTCTCTGAATAAGCATATATACAAGTCATACAACATAAGTAGATAAAACAATACAACATCTCATATACATGGCAATAAAAAATGAAAGAGCATACATGTTTAAATAAAAATAAACATCCACAATAAACATCAACATCACATATATCAAAATAATAATAGTCCATGTACAAAGGATTATAAGGACCAAATATGAATGTCAATGTATATTACAAAATAATGTCATACACATCATGAATATATACATATCATGGTGTCAAAAATATAATAATATGCCAAAGAGCTAAAATAATCAGCTCTGACTCTATGTGCCCATAGTTCCTATAGTAAGAGGTGGTCTTGGTGGCCTTAGTGGAATAGGTGGCTGTGGGTGTTACACTAACTATCCTAAGGCTACTGTCTCATGTGTCCTATTCTAGGATTAACTGAATCTATTTCCATCCCTCTACATGTCATGTTGACATTTTAGCCTCACAAGGCCAAATGTCAACCCCTAACATTAATTTTTTTAATGAAAACTATCATACCCTATTCACAGTGATATCCTACATGATCATGTCCTTTTAGTCCTATTTTTATTCTTGGTATTATGTATGAGAGGTGTCACTGGAGTGTCATAATTTCATGCTTCAATTCTTTGTGTCATAAATGTCTCCAATCTTTTAGTGAGTTGACAATGGTCCTTGTGAGCTTGGAGTGAATCAAGAGAGTGTTAAGGTGTATTTAAAGTTTATTAAATGTGTTTTAACATTTATTGAGTCCATAATATGAGGATCAATATTGTATTCAAGTTCATTGTTCATCATACACTCATCTAATCCCATTTGACATTTTAACTCACCCTTTTTACCATCAATACCCTCAAACTACTTCATATAAGCCTATTTTCCTTGAAAAACCTTAGAAAGGGGATGTTTTTTGATAAATTTCATTAAAATGGGTCTTGAAGAGGTATTACTCGCATCAGATTACCACCCTTATGCATTTCATGGCACTAAAATCACAATTTGAGACCCATTCACACCCTTAAACTAGTCAAATGGGGCCCACATGCCAAACTAAGACTCTTATACTCCCCCTATGTATTTAATATTTTAAAAGGTTTGTTAAATCATGATTTATCTCATTTGGTCCTAAAATGGTGGTTTCCATCTTAAAACATAGAGAAAATATTGGAAAGATAGATATTTTTAGAGGGTTTCTACACTTGTATAGAACTGTATGGTTTCATCCATATAGAGGGAGTTACAGGATAGTAGGGTGGCTCATATATGATGTATAAAACAATTTTAATGGTGAAAGGATGTCAAATAGACTCAAAACTGGTCCTTCACTTCATCTACCTTCTTTGCAAGCTTAGAAAGCCCTTCAGGTTTATGCATAATACAGACATAAGAGAGAAGATCATGAGTTAGACTCTTGGGTAGAGTAAGAGGGTCCATTAAAATTTAATTAATGGTATTTTTTTTTAGGTTTAGTCCCATAATATATATGAAAAAATTCTAAGAATTTGAGTGATCTAGTCACTATCCTCTCCTACATAGGAAAAATGGTACATAATGGTTTTCATGAGTTTATGGCTTATCTGGTCAAACAAATGATTGATTTTATTTTATCAGGTATTATATGAACCTTTCATATAATTTTTATTGTTTGAATTATATGTGTGAGCTCATGAAACTAGAAAACATCAAAACTAGCATAGTCTATAGTTTATAATCAACTTTGGGCAATGAACAAAATGTTGAGTGTTTTTTACAAAAAGAGTTGATAGTGTTGAAGGCTAGGAGAGTGTTTCAAGAGTCACCATGCATATTTTCTCAAGTTTAGGTCCATATAATCCTATCATATAATATTCAATTTTCTTCAAATAATCAATTCATATGCATCTGGAGTTCACTATCTTGTATGATTGTGTGTTGCTTAATGGCATCTACAAAGCCTTCAAATGTAGTCTAAGAACATGAAATAAGCTATTGGAGTAATGATATACCATCATTAAATCCATATTATAAGGTATATTGACCTCCATGGTAATCTCAAAAGGCCTAGTAACCACTCATATTACCTCCAAAACTCACTCAATCAGTCTTAACAAAAGTTAAGGTTCTTCGCCAAGATTAAGGTTCCTAAAAGATTCCTAGATTCTATGTTTTGACTGTATACATGCTTTCTCTATCTATAAAATGATATGTTTTCATAGGTATATGTTTTAGGGCCTTTAAATTTCATTTTATCTATCTTGGAAGGGTTTCCATACTTCATTTCATGATGCTTTCATACCTCTGTCATTTCATCTTGCTTTCACTACCTTGTCATTATGTCCCAACCCTATTTTTGTGCTTCATCTTCCCATGTCACTCCACTGTCATCTCCCTCCACCAATACACCCTTCACCCAAGTATAAAAAATGTGAATGGACCTAGATTACCATTTTAATCACCAATAAACATGAGATAATGGAAATTGGGTTCATGTAGGTCATATACCCTATTGTAGAAGCCAACAACCATGTACAACCAACCATTTTAACTCCAAGGACATTGTGTGAGTCACTCATGGATATAAGAAATTTCATGGTCAAGGGAATTAATACCTCTAAAATATAGAGGGGAATGTGATTCAATTCATTATGGGGTTTTAAATAGATCTAAACACCCCACTCTCTCAGAGACTCCTCTCTTAGACCCCTGTGATAGTCAATATAGGTAGATGAGACATTTCCACCTTACCTAGACTAGGAGATAAGGTTCATGTAAGAAAAGGAAAGGTTAACACTAAGGAAGAGGGAAAACATCAATGTTTATGACTTCCAAGGAAGAAAAATAATATTAGACACAAAAGAGACCTACAGTCATATGATTGCTATCATGCTCATTAAGATAGGAGAACTCAAGGTACCCCTATACTTGATATTTATCTTATGAATAATCAAATAGTGAAAATCAAATCTCATGGTTAATAATGTTAGTAGAGGTAATAATGTCTTAATGAAGTGGTTTGTAGCATACATAGTCAAAAGTGACCTAAAAGCCACAAATTATAGGCCTCTTTTGATTAAGCCAACACCAAATCGATGTACATACCAGGCTAAAATAATAGATATTAAGGTCTATTTTCATAAAAAAACCAATTAAAATATCTCTAATTGTAGATAAGATGGAATAAAGACAAGAACAAAAATCATTTAAGTCTCTTATTGAGTTATTGATAGTTAAGAGAATAATGGGCTGAGTCAATAACCCTTAAGGGTTATCTACAAGTGGCCTACAAGGAACAAGATGAATGAGGGATATTTGAAGCTTGATTGAATAATGAAACTAGTTAAATGTTTACGAAAGGCAATAATGTTGATGAAAATTCCAATAGACCATGAAATATAAAGTCATATCTATACACATGTCATGAGCATAGTCAACCATATATAGATAGTTTTGGAGAAGTTTATGGATTTGAATCCTTTACAGGTGTAGTCAAGTTCTTAGACTCAGTGTAGATGGTCATTATAAATAGATAAATATATTCATGCTATCCTAAGTGTTAGATAGTTAGTGGAGATATCCACCGTTTTGTCTCAAAACTATCCTAGTCTACTAGCAGCCTATGATGGGACTAGGTGTATTCCTTGACTATTTAAAACCAAGACATAGAGTTTAGACTCATTAAAGGGTTATAAGGAAATTATATATATAAATTAAAGGTTTAAATATACTCCTTAAAGTGATAATACTCAAACTTCAAGTCAAAGTGACCTTGAGGGTTAACCAAGAGGGAAAACCTATATAGACCTATATTCATGAAGTAGAAACATCAAATATTCAAAGTGATTGAAAGATGGATAAACATAAATAAAGAAAATAAAATGTGGATGGATTAATATTAATTTTAAAGTGTTAAAAACCTCAAGTGAGGTAGAAAGCATTGAACCCAAATCTCAGGGTTTCCTAGTCTTACCTACACACAAACCCTAGGCCAAAGGATGAGAGTGCATAAAGGAGTAGGTTTAAAATTTGATCATTTAAGAGAGTTTTATAAGTTTTAAATAGAGGATAAGGGGTGATCTAATGATCTTAGAGTCACTAAAATATCCATAGGTCACTTAGACCCCTAAAACATAGTTTAGGCCTCTTAGTGTTAAAGCCTATCTTAGGCCTAGGAACCCAACATCACCATGGAGGCACTCTTAGACACCTATAAGAAAATTAAAATCATGAGAAGATATAATGTGATGGTATAAGTCTTATAAACTATGTTTTGAATAAAGGAAATGCATAAAGAGGTTATTTTGGTCTTAGAAGACTAATTCAAGCTCACAATCTAGATAACTAGTTCAAGCCACCTGTTTCAGTGTTTATATCTCCCAACACATAAGGGTTTAGATAAAATAATATTAGTGAGGAATGAGTACCATAAAACACTTGAAATCCATGGAATATTGAGTGATAATGAGGGTCCCACATTTATGAACAAAGGTTATGAATGTTAGCATATTCAAACTACCTGCATATAAAGACAAGCTAACTTCTTTATGTGCCTATCTTGATGCACTTTTTGCATGGGAATCCAAGATCCTCAGATAATTTTAAGGGGTCCATGTGTCTTAAATACATGGTGGGAGTTTTTCATTTAGGGGTCTATACTCTATGAATCATTGCTAAGAGTACTAGATACCCACAAACTCAATAGAACCTTAGGTAAACCTAATTTTGGAAAACTTGGAATTTTGGATACCTATCACCAAAAAATCACCTTATAAGCTCCTATAATGACAAGTAAACTTAGAAGAGGACTTGGTCATGGTACTTAACTATACAAAATATGAATGGAATGCTAAAAAACTTGTACTTTTCTAATGAAATTATTTGAAATAAATATACAAGACAATTTAGGATGATTCTAATCCTTAGAGGGGATGTTTTTGGATTTTATTCATCTTCTTAAATCATAAAATGTCAAAGGATATTCCTGGAAACATATCTATAACTCACTTTTAAAGAGCTAGTCTATAGGAATGAATAATAGGGAGACATAGCCAACCAATTTGACATAATTGTAGTTGTTTCTGACTCAAAAGGGATCATGTTATGGTATAAGGTGTTGTTTTAGGTATGAATCTCATGTGTTCATAAGTTTCTAAGGTTTCATCTAGATTTCATGGCTTCCAAATGTAAATAGTTAGACTACTAGGCCTGATTGGCCTAGTAGACCTACTTGGTCACCTAAAAGAATGAAAATGGTGTTGAAGAGATAATGAAATGATTAAGTTAGAAATGTTATGCCTGGTAGCTGACCCTTGAATGGAAATAAATGCACATTTCATGACTATAATGGATAATTAAGGTAGTTTCTTAACTTTGTCAATTTGCTTTAAAGGAGTATGATTATTTAATGCTTTATGATGACTTGATTACACCTTATTCATGTTGTAACTTATAGGGAAAGGAATTACTTAACTAGAAAAGGGTGTATCATGCCTCGATAGAGTATTGAACATGTCAACCATACCCTCCACCACCTCATTTCAATCCCAACAACTCATTTAAGGATCCATTGAGGAGACCAACACATGGATAGGGTTTATGGCATGATTATTATAACTATTGTAACTATAGTTTGAATGTATGATGGTAATTAATGACCTTGTATACTATTCTCCACTCCATTATCCCCTACTTCTCTATTCATTCCTTATGTATATTAAGGGATTTAGGCCTTGTATTGTATCCCTTTATTGGGCATGAGGAAACTCTACCTCTTTTGTACTCTATGAGACCTTGTATAGTTAATGGATTATTCAACCTATTTATGATCAAATTATAGTGTGTTTTTGATTATTTGATATTCTTAAGTGGTATAATTTCCCCTTCTATAAGTCTAATGCCTTCACCTAGATGCTAAAAAGTGTTCTATGGAGGTTGTGTAGTGTGTTAGAATGTTGATGGTTGAGTTTATGAGTAGAGATATGACTAAAAGAGTTTGGAATTAAAAATTTATCTCATTTACCTCCTAATTTATCCACCTAAGGTCAACCTCTACATGAAATATTGATGCCTAAAAACCATTGGAGATACTAGTTCAATCCTATGCATTTTTCATTAGTGTTTATGGGTTTAAGTTGAGTGGATAAAGTTGTCATACTGGCGCAACACCATTTTAGTGTAGTTTTCATTTATGCAACCTCCTTATCCATTTTCATCATAATAGAGTTATGTAATAGGAAGAGAGATCAAGTGAGAAAATTAGGTGAGCTAGCCTCATAAAACTAGAGGTAACCCACATCCTATTGGTCAATCCCATATTAGTCTAGGTTTGAGGAGGGTTTGAATAGTCCTACCTCAATAAGGGTGTAACTTGGATAGCTAACATGTAACATACCTAAAATGTAGCTATCTAATGATCTATATAGACTATGGTATCATATGTTTGGTGATAATAACATGCCTCATCATTAACCTAAAAGATCTCAAGTATCATATGTGATAATCCTACATGTGTGATGGTTATTTGAGCCTCATCTTGATCATGTCAGGCCTCAATACATATACAAAGGCCTTATATCTATATTAATAGCTTGGAATCACTCTGTCTAAATATGTGTTTATATCCAAACCATCCATTCTAAGTCTACCTTCATCTAGGTAATCTTTGACTAAAGGCTAGTTATGTCCTCATCTCAAATATCTATTGTAACCTATAAAACTTTCACCCTTTTCTCTAATCCTTAGATCTCAACTACTTGTGTCACAATATCCTTATCTAATGTATAATTATCCCTACCCACTCTCATTATAATTGATGGCCCTACCTAAATTTAATAAAAAAATAACCTACTATACATGTAGTGTTAGGATCTAACACCATCATAGCATGGGTGTCATCCCCTCCATCATCCCCTCTACCATTCCCTCCAACATCTCTATTATCATCATAATCCTCCCATCCCCTAATAATATGAAATTATTCTCACTATCAGTATCCTTGATGCTAGTCTTTGACTGTATCTCATTAATGTCTAGTAGCACTTGACTCCATGCCTATGCCTATCCACCTGCCTGACCTCAAATAATAAGTCTCAATGAACACACCTATGCCCACCAATGTACATGCTCTAGCATGACCCTTGCATCTTTTATACCTCTTAAATAGGACCATGTTAGTCATAGAGTGCTCCCATAGACATCCACAACTAAAATCCTCTGAATCACTAGGGTGGAGTTGTTAATATCTCTAGTAGCATATAAAAACCACCTAATATCCTTCAAAACATCTTGTACCATGTTAAACTATCAGAGCACCCTGTCAAGATGGTAATCTTTAATTACATGAGACTATATCCCTATAATGAAGCATCTTGATGTCATAAATGTCATGTACCATGCATCTTAAGGCTAGTGAAGCTGATAGATAAGATAAGTTCACAATATGAAGAACTAAAGTGTTAGATCATTAAACATGTGTTGGTAAAAGTGAATTTCCCTATAATGTCCTTTGTGTCTTGTGCCAACCTATACCTAACCATATGCCAATGTATATTATGAGTCCCTCACCTACCTCTATCCCATAAGGCAATTTATAGAGATGTGCTCCCATCCCCAAACCATGAGTAATTTGGAACCCCCAATGCTCTAGCCTCATGGATAGGACACCATATGAAAATCCATATATAGACAGACCAATACTTTTATCCCCCATGTAAATATCATAGCCTTAGACATTATGCTGTAGATAATTCCTCCCAAGATTTTATGGAAGAAATGACTACCTTTGTCAAGATGTAATATGACACTAATAATATCCATCATAATAACAACCTACTTATTAATCAACACTAGTGGTGAGGGATACTTAGGGGCTAGATCATCAGGTCAAAAATATGTCTCTATATAGTCAATATCAACCTTACCATGCACCATGGGATTATCATGAAAACTATTAAAATCATATAGCATTACCTAATACCATGATGGATCTATCCAAAATATCTTGTGGCCTCTCATTGGTAATTTGAGGATTTTCTAGGCATCCTAAAGTGTAATAGTGGCCTCCCTAGTCGGCGAGTGAAAATTTAAAGTCTCAGATTGCCATCACTTTGCCAAGGCAATAAGATATACTCATTCTATATGAATCATAGGAATTTAAGTCACATCTTATCAATCTAAGGCCTACAAAAATGTAACCATATCCATTATCCATATTTGTGGTGTCCGTAAATAATGGGCATGTCACTCCTATGCTACCAATATAGTAAGATGCTCCTATAATCATAGACACATTAGCATTAGGATATATCTATGTTACTAGATATCCTATACCTACCCTATTAGGCCTATTCTCCCTTATCTCCTTGAGGTTGGATCCCTTAAGTTAGATATTTTTCCTTTTAGGGTGAAGTCATAGTTTTTCCTAAATGACAAAGTCATCATTTGGCATTTTCTACCATTTTTAGGTAAAATCATTTTTTTCATTTTTTAAAAAAATAGTAAATTCACATAAAAATGGGATAAATCACTACTTTTGTGTTTTTCATTACTTTTAATATCACCATTTTAAAAAATGGGTGACTTTATATGAAGTCCCTAATTTTATTTTCAAAGCCACCATTTTCCCTTCTATGAAAATTGTGACTTTGAAAGTTTGCATATTAAACCTATAATAAATACACCAAAGGGAAAGGGAAAGGTTAATTATCAAGGATTATCCTATGTAGGTCCCTCGTGCTCCCTCATTTGGTCACTAACATGTCTCCATCCTCCTCTATGCACCATTTCTCATTGATAACTCTCATGAAAACTAGATGTCAAATTTTGCAAATGGCTTGGGTGAAAATGAATCATTTTCACTACATGGGGTGAATATACGGCCTAAAAATTTTGAATTTTACACTCTTAGTGCCTAAATTTCCTTTTACTCACTCTAAGAGGTTTATTTTTTGCCTTCATGGTCTATTTTAGGTATTATTTGATCTTACATTCATTATTTCTTGGCCATTTTACCACTATAACATCTTATTGGGCCTCTTTCAAGACTCATTTAACAATGTATTTTCCTACCTATACCAGGTGTCAATTTGAATGGGAATATTCATACTCATGCTTAGACTAAAATTATGTTGTTATTATTTACTGGCTCATCGTAAATCTATTTAATGAGTTTCTTGCACAACCTCCTCTTTGCCAATTTAATTAGATGTAGACAATTCATTTTTGAATTATTAACAATCTATTTTGACTTCCTAGGGAAAACTCATTTTCAATCATGTGTTCTAAATGTGCAAATGATTATGATTGCCTATGGGCAAATCATTCTTTTTTGACCTATTTACCTAGTTAGGGAAAATACATGTGCTAATGATTATAAAACCTTTGGGCAAGTCATATTTTTTTACTCTACTTACATTATATGGGGCACATACCAATGCTACTAATTATAACCACCTTTAGGAAAATCAATGTTTCATCCTACATTACCACTAGATCATGTCGATTTCTTCATTTTGATGGAATGTTCGATGATTATATTTAATACCCAATCCCTCAAGGGGGTATCTAGGGATAATCAACCACCCTTTAGGGCATGAAATTTCATCTTAATGTCTTTTGCATTTTTTAAGAGATGTCACTATGCTTTTGTCTTAAAACACCTTCTAAAACAAGGGTAAATTATAGACACTCATTTTTTGCCACATTTCATGTCTAAACCAAATATCAGAGTAATTTATAGAGAATGACATAATTTTAACTAGAAGTGCCCATAATTATGTTAAGGATTATTTATTTAGGGTATTATCTATTGGGCCCCTAGGTAATTAAGTAAATGATTCATGCCAACACAACATCCACCTAGGCACAAAGGAATCATTTTGTTGAGTGGTTAGCTTCGGGCATTTTGTAGCCAATTAGAGGTTGTAGTATATGTCATGTGCTAGTTGACTGACAACTATCTCCCAGATCTTCAAGGCATTTTTGATGATTTGAGGGGATGTGTTAGCTGTAGCTCAAACTTTTTAGAGTCATGGAGCTAGTGATTATGATCACTGAATTATAGATTGGTACTTAACATTCACTTTCCACCCTAGTGAAGATGCTCTTGAAGGCTATTTAAGGATCTTGAGTTAGAAGAGGTGAAGAGATGAAGAAATGAAGGTGAATCTCTAGAAAAATGATCTTAAAGTTCCATATACATTGATTTGGTGGCCATAAGGCTTAAGAATAACATGGATGCCATTAAGGATCCATTTTTATGTACCTAAACTCACCTATGAGCCTCTAGGTTGTTAAGTGTTATGATCTAAACATATACTTTGTTATGAAATCTAATTAATGATGAAGGGTACTATAATAAAACATAATGTGTTTGGTTCATGCATCTTTTTATATTGCTAATAGAATGTGTAATGGTGGTAATGTTGTATTTTTAATACAATTATGATAATTAATGTTCATGAATACTAATGGTTTTCATCTTTAATGGAGTCCCTAAAAAATTTCATGATGTCATCTTTATTTTGCATAAAGATTGAGTATAAAATCTACATCATGTACTCCAATCCTTGTTAAGATTGCATGT
Organism: Torreya grandis; assembly: GCA_037957365.1. Lineage (NCBI taxonomy): Eukaryota > Viridiplantae > Streptophyta > Pinopsida > Cupressales > Taxaceae > Torreya > Torreya grandis. Next base: position 3,430,758 of record JARHVA010001206.1, read on the forward strand.
TGAGTATGACTAGTTTGAGTAGAAATAACCTTATGATCTCTTAAGTTCCTATGTGACATAGGCTTATTCCAAAAAAGGCTTGCACCTATGGATCTACCTAAAGCTTTGATCTAATAGCATACGTTACCTAATTAAAGGCTTGTACCATTGCACAATTAGCCCAACATGGGCCTTGGTTCCATCTTAGCTGCACTTTGGGTGAGCACATAAGGCCTATGCTTTATGTGGATTGATGCCAACATAGTTGAGTGTTCAAATGTTGATCACAAAGGGAATATCCCATGCTTGTGCCTGGTTATAATAAACTAAGATCTAACTAGACAACTCTTTTCTACAACATTTTAGTTCTATTTTTGGGACCCATGTTAATTTTTGTTGTTGTAATGGTGTGATAGAATGATGTAAAAACTTTCTCTTGAAAACATCAAGCACTAGCTAAAACAAGTGGAAGACATATTTGCATTGAATCATATAACTTATAAAATATAAAATCTAAGATGGGTTTAGGACAACCTATACGATGCTCTATATGAGGTCTTTTTCTATGAGTTACCTGAGCACATGTATTGGTTGTTAAATGCATATTTATCCCATAAAATAAGAAGCTATGGATGACACTATGAGTGGAAAAAGGAACACCTAGAGAGGCTTGATACCTTGGATGCTACTTGGACTAGAAAAGTGGATAAATGCTGGCAAGGAGATATGAATAGCTACATACTTGAGTTCACAGTCTCAACATACTTGTGCCCTAAGGAAGTAGAGTACTAGTTTTTACATGACCCTAAAGGCACCTTTATGAAGTATTTTAGCATAAATATCAAAAATTTAATGGTGGATTATGGTTTTAAAACTTTGGGGATGGAAGGCTAAAGTCCTTTCGTATACGAGTAGTACAAAATGGGGAGAAGGAGATGCATAGGTGAGATATAATGGAAGGGGATGAGTAAATTGACACCTAAGAGCTTAGAAGAGAGACATATAATAAGATATAGTGCCAAATGATGGAAGATATGGAACTTGGAAGTGATGAAAGAATCCATAGCGAGTGGGAAGGGCATTGGGAAGGATATCTTGAAATATAATAGCATGAGAATGAGAGATATAATGAAGTGATGAATCAAGCTCAACACTTGACATGTTTGGAATTTGTTAGGTCCCTATAGAATTTGGTGACTATATATATGCTTGATGCACCTACTCCCTTTAAACCTACAACACATTCTCACACACTAGATCCCCCACTTGAAGAAAGTATAGAAGAAATTATTGACTCTGCTAACAACTTAGATCTTAGACATTTTGCATACTTGGATTACAACATTGTGATTAAACAAATTATTCTATATAAGGAGGTGAGTGCAACTACCTCTAGACTATTGGGTGATATATCGCCATAATAGAACTTGAATATGAACATACAAACTCATTTGATGTCAATAATGCAAGGTGGGTAACAACCCATAAGAAATGGTCTAGTGTTACAAGCAAGTAACATATCACCAATAACATCAACTATGCTAGTAGTAATAATAAGATCAATATGTAACCTCATGATGGGAGGTGTTAGAGGACCAATACTAGGATAGGCACTGAAGGGATAAGTTCCTTAAGTACCATCTACCCCCCACAATATATCTATTATTAAATGGATATGTACTTGCTAGAGTATCACAACATAAATAATGTCATAAAACATGTGCTAAAGTGTGAACTACAATGGTGCACAAGGGGCATAACCGAATTGGAGATTAAGGATACCCATTTTTTGACCACTTTACTTGATCATGATCACACTTGGTATAGAAAAGTTTGATCCTAACCAGGCCATGGTTGACTATGATACCCTGAAAGATGCATTCTTGAAGGAATTTGACATTCTAGATTTAGAACAATAGAGCATCACCATGCTACAAGAGATTACCCAAAGACTCTCAAAGAGTGTACACTTATATGATGCAAGGTTAAAAACTCTCCTGTTAAAACTTCTATATGATAGTCAACCTTTCCAACATGTGTAGTGGTTCATTGGTGGTTGCTCATGCCATTCCAAGAGCAATTTCCATGAATAATTTTATAAACCCTCAAGAATTTCTTGAAGCCACACTAGAGCTGAGGTAGTTGGAAGTGGAAATACTAGGATCAACCCTTTCATGGAGGCACATATTGCATATATGACATACCAAATAAAAAAGCTTACCACTAGTTCTTATCATTATGCTCAAAGTGGACTAATTGACTATGAAGTAGGTCATAATAGAACTAACTTCCCATAGAGGAATGTGTACACTCTGCTTATAAGTTTTAAAGTCTATCGAGAGGTGCATGATGTCCAAAATTTCCCTTTATTGTAATGTGATAGCCACATCAACATAACCATCTCTTGTAGATTGTGCAATGCCTACACCCATACCACTATGGATTATTAAGTGATTGATGAAATGGATGAGAATATGGAAAGAGGCACACAATAGGCCACAATTATAATTATAAGGCAGTCTAACCAAGGTAATGAGGGCTATAACCAATAAAACATAGGCTTTGGGATGCAATGAGGTACCAAAGGGTGAGGTGGAGGATGTGTTGGTAGAAGGTTCTAATCATGCTCATGTTATAAATGTGGCTCAACAAAGCATTATCAGTATGACATCCCTACACATCCCACATATGGGTATTATCAAGGGTCCCATAAGGTTGATAAATGTCCTAACCTATAAAAAAATTGACCTAAGGTAGGCCTAGCATAGATAAGGGTGCAAGAATGATTAGGCCTGAGTAGCAAATAAAAAAATGGACCTTAAAGGCATAACCTATATGCATAGAAGTAGTCAAGGCATAAACAACTATGCATAGTGGATTCACCACTAAGCTGCCAGTTGTGATAATAACTAAGTTATGCCTTGAATATTAGGAAAAAGGTCATAATGAGTGTATAACATAACCTAAACCCAAATCTACACCATACCCAGACCCAACACACTATAAATATGTGTTACAGTAGGCTACGAGTGTTATCTAGAACCTACAAGGGAGCTCTAATTAACATGAGACCTAAAAGTGCAGGCTATCACCTCTTGTAAGAAATAGGATGTCCACAAAGCTAAAGTACAAGAATCAACTAAGATCCTATGTGTTGTATATATATAAGGAATGTTTCCCCTATGGAAGAACTTATTCCTAGATCATATAGGTCAAAATCAAGTTGAGGTCACCATACCACATATTGAGAGGGTGTGAGAAGTTCAACATACACAAAATACTAATTATGACCAAGAACTCATGGTGGATACCACTATTGATGGATGGTATATCTATGAAGTTCTTGTAGACATAAGCACCAAGGTCAATAGCTTGACCAAGAACACTTGGGATAAAATGGGTAGGTTAGCCTTGAGACCTTTTCCTCATGTACTCTTCATTACCAATAAGACATGGACTTAACCTCTCAAAATTTTGAACAGTTAAATTTTAGATATAATGGGCATCAAATTCCATGTTGACTTTGAAGTGATCAACTTACCAAAGAAGAAAAACTACTTGATGTTGCTAGGAAGGCCATAATGTTATGTAAACAATATAGATATGCACTTCAAAAAGAGCTACATGACATTTGAGAATGGAAAGAAGAGGGTAGTTATACCCATTTCAAATGACCAAGCATACACCTATGTCGAGAGTGTAGACATTGAGGATGAGATCAACCACATTTATAACATCATAGTGCAAGGCACAAAGACTCTAGACCCAAATGATTAAGGAGTCTTCTCTTGGGAAGATGGAGAATCAACCTCAGACACCACCAATGTTGCTTATTATTGGTGGGTTGAGGAAGCATATGAGACCACTATTCAATGATGTCACTTGGTGTACATAAAGGCACCAAAACTAGTAAAGATAGGTTTTGTATAGATTGATTACACTTCTAAAATATGGGTCCCTTGCACCAGGAAAAAGGTTAAAAGAGTGTTTTACCTTAGTAAGGGAAAACTTATAACACTCCCAAGATATGAATGGAGTAACCCAGTGGAAGACTATGTTTGTGACCTTGAGTCATACATCCCAAAATAGGTGGATACAATGGGGGAACTAGTATACACATTGAAGATCACTACCGCTCATTAGTGGGTAGTGAAAAAACCTAGCTTACTAACTTGGTAAGATGTGAAGGCAATAATTTTCACTAGATTCAAAAATAGAAATGAGGACCTAAACATTTCAAACTATTATAGTGACTCTAACCCTATTGCACACATATATATTTGCAAAGAAATGTGGACTATTTGCAGAGAAAATGCCCTAAGTAATATATGGGTATATGCCTTCTATAGAAACTTGACGACTTGGGCATGAGTTTGGTATGAAATTAATAAGATACACCATGAGATAGCCAATTGGGATGACCTTAAAGAGTGGTTTGTTCACACCTTCTCCTTTTTTTCACAAATCCTTTAAATGATTGTGCCATTAAAGGTAGTTTGAAGGTCCATGCTTGAGGACACTACAATATTAGAGGAGTGCTTGAAATCCATGTTCAAAGAAAAAGGGTTAGTGATCCCAACCTTATTAAAAGATTAAAATCTCAATAGTGAATTTAGTTGGGAAGATGATGACATATGGAAGGTGTATAATTGGAAGAATTTGATAGGCAAAAGGAAGTTAGTGCACCAAGTTATTGATAAGACCCTAGAAGAAGAAGACCCTACCCATATTTAGGTAAGAAAAATTGAGGGAAGTTGACAAGTCAAGGATTCACACTAGGAGAAGAATGAACCCTATCAATCCCCATTAAGAACTACCAAGGTAGATATTAGTTCAGAGGGGGAACCAAAAATTGCCACTCTAGGTGCCTATTGGTCTAACACAGAATTGGCACATAAAGTGGATCTCCTAAATGAATTCCAAGACTTGTTCCCTTAGATATATAGAGATACAAAAGGCACACACCCATATCTTAATGAGATGAACATAAAACTAGTTAACAGTGTAAGACCCATCAAGAAGTGACCTTATAGGTTGAACCCAAATCTTCATGCCAAGGTTAAGATGGAGATCGATGGCATGCTATCCATAAGCATCATGTACCCTATATAGGAATCTAAATGGGTTATGTCCATAGTCATCAACATCAAAAATTATGGGTGAATTTGAATTTGTGTTGACTATAGACTATTGAATACTGCTTTCATAACTGACCCCTTTCCAACACCGTTCATCGATAAATTATTGGATGACATCACAAGTTATGAGATATAAACCTTTAATAATGGGTTCTTAGGATACCATCAAGTCTAGATCAAGGAGGAAGATAAGCCCAAAACCACCTCTATGACTGAGTGGGGTTATTTCACTTATAATGTGATACCCATAAGGCTAAAGAATGCATTAGTCATGTTCTCTTGAGTGGTGATGACTGATATCAAATACTTCATTCAAAAGTTCCTCCAAGTATACTTAGATGATTAGATAGTATATGGGTTAGTGAAAGATCACTATGACAAATTGTGTCTTATGTTTTAAAGGTGTAAGTAGTTGAACATTTCATTAAACCTCAAGAAGTGTGTTCTTTCCATGCCATTTGGCACTTTTTTTGGGCACATCATCTACAAGGATGGTCTGCTTGTTGATCTGGCAAAGATTGCAATCATCCTTTAGCTCTAGACCCCATCAATGCAAAAAGATGTTCATGCCTTTCTTGGACATTATTGTTACTATAAGAATTTCATAAAAAATTATTCCAAGATTTTGGTACCTCTAGAGGAACTCTTGCAAAAGGATGGAACATTTTACTAAGGCCCAGTGTAGGAAGATGATTTTGAGACCTTAAAGATCAAACTAACAGGTGCAATAATATTGTAATTTCCAAATTAGAAAACTCCCTTCCATGTACATGTTTATTTCTCTGGTACATAAATTGGTACCATACTCACAAAACCAAGCAAATGGAAAATGGATCATCCCATTTATTTTGCAATCATGAATCCATCTAAGGAAAAGTAAAAATATATGACAACTACACATGAGGCACTTACCATGGTCTATGCCCTAAATGTTTTTTTAAAATATTTCCTTGTGACCCCCTTCATCTTCTTCACTAATCATAAGGCACTCAAATACCTAGTAAACAAGCCCATTTTTCATGGGCACATTTGCTAATGGATTATTTTGTTTCAAGAAATACAATTCTCCATTGTAGTGAAGCTTGGGAAATAGAACTCAAGCTCAAACCATCTATCCTACATTAAATTTGGTGATGTAGTAGTGCCTATTAAATATGATATGCCTAACACGTAATTTTATAGGGTCTAACATGTCCTAAAAGACGTGGATAAGATCATTGTATTTATGATCTCCAGATCTATGCCTCAGACCATGATTACTAAGGAAAAGAAGCAGCTTGTAGTTCATGCTGCCCCTTTTTAACTCATTAAAGGGGAACTATACAAGTTGAGTCATGATGAAGTCATATACTATTGTGTCCTAGAGCATGAAAGGGACTCAATACTACAAGAGGCATATGAGGGGATTATAGGAGGCCATTGCATTAGAGATGCCATGGTGTAAAAAGTAGTAAAATTAGGCTTGTGGTGGCCAACTCTATTTCATAATGCAAAAAAATATGCCAAACATTGTGACATCTACTAGTGCACAATAAAACTAAACCACTAAGATGAGATGCCTCTCATTCCTATCCTTACCCAAACACCATTTTAAAAATATGCCATTGACTTTGTTAGGACTATTACCCCCATAATGAGGTAAATAGGTGCAAGATACATTATAGCTACCATAAATTACTTCACCAAGTGGGCCAAACCAACATTAACAATTTTTTTTTAGAAACCACTATAATAAGATTTATCTAGAAAAATATCATTAGTCTAGTTTGACTAGCGATCATGGTGTGCAATTCATCAATAAAACTATTCAGATCCTATTAATTGAATATATGGTAGTGTACCATAAAATTTCACCCTACCATCCCTAAATGAATGGAACCATATAAGCATTCAATAAAATATTTGGGACATGCCTCAAAAAAATATGTGACATTGGTTGTAAGGATTGGGATAACCATGTGTTAGGAGTTTTATGGACCTATCACACTAATTATAAGCACTTGAACAAGACTACACCATTTAACTAGTTTTTGGTAGAGAGGCCATTTACCTATGGAATTCCTAGTGCCTTCATTATGAATCATGCATATTGGTCTATTAGATGACCATGAATCCTTAAGTGCTTGCCTAAAATACTTAGAGTGTCTGGATGAGACACACACCCAAGCATATTGGAGCTAGCAAATAGAAAAGGCATGCCAGAATGTATGGCATGATAAGCACATCAAGCACAATGTATCTACATAAGGTGCAATAGTATTTTTATATGACTCTAAGTACCTCAGGTACCCATGCAAGTTGTAAATTTAATGGATGGGACCCTATATCATCCATAGTATATTAGAGACTGGTGCATGTAAGTTGTGCATGTTAATGGGTGAAATGCTTATTGGGTATTTAAATGATAATAGATTGAAGGTATAAAGTCACTAGAATGGCATTTGCACCATTTGGCACTAACTTCTTGGTCATAATTTGGTTGTTTTCCTTAACCATAATAAAATTGACACAAGCCAAATCTTTCCTTATGTTTGTTTCTTTTATATTTAATGAATAAGCATGGTACTTTTTGGCTTGTAAGAAAACTCTTCTAATGCTCACATGCATAAATATAGTTATGTGAGTTGAGTATAGTTGCTTTTTAAGTGCCTTAGGTTAGACACCTAAATTTTTGGGCATGTGGGAAGTTTTATAGGTTCAAAAAATTATAATTATGAGTTGAAAAAGGAAGACATAGAAGATGTTTGTGTGCAAGAAATCAAGAGACAATGAGGTTATAGAGGACCAATGATAGGATTTGTATGGGGTAGGGAAGGATGAAGTAAGAGACATGAAATCATAGTGAAATTGACCAAGAAAGAGAGGCACACTTGAAATGAAGTGCAACACTGAGAAAATATTGAATCAAGGAGGTTGAATCATGCACATGTGAAGCATTGTGCCCAAGTTTCCATAAGAAGGGCAAAGGTCATGCCAAGTTGAATAAAACACAATATAATTACCATCGTATAATTGGCACCCACCCAATGGTTGATAGGAAGTGACCATTTGAATTACACGTCACTTCACCAAATAAACTATTATCAAATTTAATTCTACGGTGGTAGAAATACAAAGATCTATAATAAATGAGGAGTTGGTGGTGAATTTTAGTAGATTTTGTGGGTTTAGTAGATTTCAAGAAAACCACACAATGCTAGCCATCAATGCAATAGTTAAAAACATAGTATAAAGGAGTAGATGGTTGAGGTCGTAGGCGTATGATCATTTTCAAGAGTTCTAAGCAAAGAAAAGAGATGAAGCCATTAAACCTAAAAGCCACTACCAGAGAGAGAACCAATCATCCACAACCCCCCCAAGTGAGAAAAAAGATCACAAACAAGATTATGTTACACCCTGAGTTGAAAAGGAGGCAAGTAGATAGAAATTGGTATATAAATAGGGGAGTAAAAGTTTAGAAAAATGACTAGGACATCATTAATGACATAGGAAGATTGAGAGCCAAATACACAATCATATTTCCCATGACTATGAAGAAGCACCAAGAATAATTTTGAGATTCAATAAAATCAACCAGCCATGTTTCAATAGTAAAAGGTTTATAATGGGAAATAATAGGCTAAGAACATGTCCACCTTAGGCACAAAAGGATGAAAAGAAAGTGTAGATGGTAAGGGAAATAACCACCATGAAACTGGAGGCATAGATGGTGGAAGCCATGAGAATCATAGAAGTAGATCCAGAGGTGAGTGCAAAGCTCAGCTATAGAGAAATGTAATACCCCCTAGAGGTCATGGTGAGGGAGAAGTGGATGTCATTTGTGCACATGTGCAAATTGAAGGACTAAAACCATAAGACATGAAGTAATGTGCAATATTTAAACTAGGAATGGATGGTAGACATAGGGAAGAAGACAAATGTGGGCCCTACACTTTTTGATGTCTCCATCAGAATTTTTTTTACCATAGGTGTAACACAACTATTTGAGATATCAAGATTTGGTAAGTTAGAAGACTTGGTGTATTTACTCATCTCAAGAGTACATGATAAGTGATTCTATTTTGTAGGATAATGCATGAGGATCTTAGTGAGCCTCATTAATAGAATCATGGGGATACTTGGCATAGGGGTAAACATTCACGAAATGATGGAGGATGAGGTGGATGTTTAAAGTGTCACAAAACATTTAAGATACTACAAGTTAGGGTTTATGTTCCCCATCAATGACATATAAGACCCTAACATAAGGGCAATGGTGCAACTTTTTAGCACCAAATTATGCCCTGGTGCCTAGTGGTCCACTATTAGCAAGACCTTATTTTGTATTTCCTACCACATGGCATAAGGTGTGAAATTCAACATCTCCAAGTTCATTGTTGAGGAGATAGTCAAGAATGCATAAGATTTCCATTGAGCATGCAACATATTTTGATGGGGGTATATGTTGATTTTGATAGTAATAGAGGAGATACGTATGCTAGATGATGATGATGACCACTTATGGGTATTCCCACCCAACTATGAATCCCCTGTGATGAAGTACTAGGACTTCATTTACCCACCTAGCTTATTTTAGAAGTATAAGACAAGGGTGCAAGGGTGGTTTTATAGGTACCTATAAGCCTTTGGGAAGGAGTGGTTCATCCCTTAAGAACTTCCCCAATAAATAGTAAGAATGACAACCTTTATTGTAATGCCTCAATTCTATGTGGAGTGCCTAGAACTCATAAATGGGAACATATTAGGGTGGATCCAATTGCCTTACATGTTTTTAGTCAAGTATTTCAAGATGAAACTAAGGATAATTCTTAATGTGAAATAACTTGAGATATTGTTCAAGATCATGGATCAAGACAAAAGCAAGATGAGGCACCAATTTTTGTGCCCTAAAGCCAAGGCCACCAAATCTGAGGAAGATGACATTGATAGGATGGATATCCATACCCTCCATAGAGTGATAATAAATGGGAGGATTTTCAACCTCTACTATGAAATGAAGCTACAAAATAAGGTAAGTGATCCTATAAAGGATGATGATAAATCCTCTTAGTTAGTGATGAAGGGAAAATTTTACCAAAACTATAAGAGAAGACACCCTAAAGAAAATGTGGTAAGAATCTAGAAGAGATCACGAAGCATGAAGAGACAATTGTGACCCATAATACAAAGAAGAGCATGAACTTAGTGTAAGAGAGTGCTACTTATATTAAGAAGCACAAGAAAAAGACCAAGGGACCTATTACATTCCATACTATAACTCTTACAAAGATGGAGAAAGAGGTGACCCTTTCTCCCATAATAGAGGAAGAAACTAAATAAGATTGAGTAGGGACATATATCCTGTAGATAAAAGATAGAGAAGAGGAGCCAGGCACCAAAAATGTGTAGGAAGTCCTACAAAGTGGTATGACCACTATACTTTAGGTAATAGAGGAAATGACAAGCCTCCCATCCAACACCACCCCATTAGTGATCCCTATAAGGAAACCAATGTTGACATCTAGAAAAGAGGCCTACACACCTCCTTTATAAATAGTTGAGGAGAAAAGATTATCTTAAAAGAAAATGGGATTGAGTGAGTAGGATATCAATAAGGCATTGGAGATTGAAGAGAAGTAGAGGCTTCAATCAGAAAATAAATTATCCAAGTTAGAGAAAAGGGCCCCAAAGGTTCCCACAAGTATAAGACTAAAAATTGAAGTGGTCAAGCAAGCACCAAGTGACCCCATCAAGATGGTAGAAGAAGCTACATCAAAGATATGCCCAAGTAGTGAATGGGTCCTAAAGAAAAAAAAGGTGATACTAGTGCCTTAAAATAATAAATAGAGATAATAGAGAAACCCCAATAACAATAAGGTAATGCTAACATCGATGGAATTTCCCTGGAGGTAAGTATTGAAAAACCCTAAGATGAATAAATTGATGAGGGGAATAAGTTTGAAGAATAAATCCCCAAGGATCAAAGAAGTGAGTCCTCTAAGTATAGTGAAGAAGTGAGTGGTGGTGCTAGTGAAGAGGAAAAAGTATAAATAGAAAAGGCCATCATCAAGAAGGATGATAAAGAGATAAATATAAGGAAAATGATGTAGAAGGGATGGGTGGATGAAGACCTATACATGTATGATACTATGCCCCCCAAGATACTATGATTAGGATGCAAAAACAACTCTCATTTGTGCTAGACTACTACATGGATGAGCCTTAATTTGAGGCACCTAGAGAAAATACTTTGAGCTTAGAAGAACTTAAATAGGGGTAGGAATCCCTCCTTATTAACATTCACACCATGAACCCAATCCAATATGGGAATACACTGATAAGAATGGCCATAAAAGTTGGATTCTAAAACATCATCAGCAATAGCAAGGTGAAGAAATGGAAAAGGCTCTTCAAGGAAGCCAAGGATGAGGTGCATGCCAACAAATTCAAGTTACAACAAATTTTTGAGTACATGGAGGTGGCCAAACCATATCCTTTGGTTAGGATTGACACTTCAAGCCTTTCATAGGTTGACAAGATTTATGTGTTGGTAAAGCAGATACTTTGAAGGTTAAAACCTAAGACAACATAGGAAGAAGACCCTAACATTACACTATAGAAATATCTAGCTGATAAGTTCAATGAGGTAGAATACCTCTTCATAAAATTTTAGGAGGGCATGGAAGAAGAAGATGCCATTTTCTTAAGCTTCTACAACCAAGCCTCGATAATAGACACATTCCTAAAGTAGGAAAAGGAAAAGAAGGAGAAGCTGATGGAATAAGTATACTAAAAAAATAAGTCAGAGTAGACATAAATTATGGGGACCATTAATGTGATCAAAAAATAGATCAAGGATCAAGAAAGAACTTTTAAAAACTCTTCTCCACTTTATAGACTAAATCCTGTGAGCAAGGAGAGATACTATATGGGAGTGTGGAAAAGGAAAAATCTAATGTCGAGGCCTTTCATAAGGAGCTAGAGAAAATGGATGTGCTTTCACTCACTGCTAAATCCTTTGAGATAGATAACACTATAGAATAAAGTAATCTTGATAGTAATGTCTTTTAAGACTTCAAAACTAAACTCAAGGATAATGCACTTGAGTTTTGCACTCCCAAGAGCTTGATAGCCTATTCTGAGGATGGACTAAAGTTTTTATAAGGGGTAATATTGGGCCCCTATCTCATTAAGTAAAGGATTCATGCCAACATGACATCCACCTAGCAATGAAGGAATCATTTTGTCATGTGGTTATCCTTGGGCATTTTGTATCCAACTAGAGGTTGTGGTACATGTCATGCACTAGCTAGTTGGTAGTTAAATATGTCCTAGATTTTCAAGGCATCTTTGATGATTTGAGGAGATGTGGTAGATATAGTTTGAAATTTTTAGAGTCATGGAGTTGATGATTAAGATCATCAAGTTCTAGCTCAACACTCAGCATGTACCTTCTACCATGGTGAAGATGTTATTAAAGGTTATTTAAGGAGCTTGATCTTGAGGAGGCAAAGAGATGGATAAATAACAATGAAGCTTTAGTGAGTCAATCTTAAATCTCTATATACATTGATTTAGTGGCCATTAAGGTTTAGGAATAGAATGGAGGCCATTAAGTATCCATTTGTATGTGCCCAAGGTTACCTATGAGCCTTTAGATTGTTAAGTATTATGATATAAACACATACTCTATTTTGAACTCTAATTAATGATGAAGGTTTTTGGATTAAAACATAAGGTGTCTGGTTCATCCATATTTTTGTATTGATAATGGAATGCATAATGGTATTAATGTCATATTTTTAATAAAATTATGATAAGTAATGTTCATGCATACTATTGGTTTGTATCTTTAATTGAGTCCCTACAAAGTTTCATGACATCATATTTATTTTGCATAAAGATTGAGTATAGATTCTATACCAAGTACTCTAATCCTGGTTAAGATTGCATGTTTAGTATGAGTAGTTTGATTGGAAGTAGCCTTGCAACCTATTAAGTACTTATGTGACATAGGCTTAGTCCATGAAAGTATTATGCCTATGGATATACCTAAAGCTTTCATATAATTGCATAATTTCCTTAATTTAATCCTTACACCATGGCACAATTAGCATAATATGGGCCTCGGTTCCCTCTTAGTTGCACTTTGGGTGAGTGCATAAGGTCTATGCCTTATGTGGATTGATGCCAACATAGTCGAGTGTTCAAATGTTGAGCACAAAGGGAACATCCCATTTTTGTGCTTGGTTATAATAAACTGAAAGCTAACTAGACAACTCTTTTCTAAAACATTATCCTATAACAATGATAACCTATATTGGATTCAACCCCAATCAAATTTCAAACTCTAAAAATTAACATTATTGGCCTTTTGATCTATTAATGTGAAATGCTAAAACAATTCCTAAATGCCAAAAACCCTAAAAAAGATTAATTAAAAATCAAACTTCAATTAGTTATTTAGGTAAAATTTCCAAGTTCAATTAGGGAATTACATTTTTAAAAAAAGGCTTTTTTCAATAAATATGAGGTCAAAGTCAAAGGAGTTAACAATATCTTTTATTAATTTATAAAATTCAAAGAAAAGGTGAGTCACAATGTCATAAATATATTCTATGAGATGTTAAGCCTCATAAATATCTTTGATGAGTTATTAAGCCTTCATAATTGCTTTGACCCAACCCTGATTTAATATAAACTAGATTAAGATTAATCTAGATAGAACTAAGGTTAAAACTAAACCTAACCTCACTAATGTTAGATTTAGTTTTAATACCTATAAATACAAGTTCCCTTTCTCTCTTATAAGAAGTTTTTGTGTGTATGGTTATTTTGTAGGAATGCCTTCAAGAATCTCTCAACCAATGTTATAAGGAAAAATTGATTCAAGAAACTTCACACACCAAGACAAGCCAATCCAAGCCTCATGTGATCTTAGAGAAGTGCTGCCAAAATGGAAATTGCATTGATCAAATTCTATATTTCCCACAATCTAATCATGAACATCATCTATGCTAACAAATGAGCACTAGTTTTGATAAGGAAGGTAACATAGTTTTGTGCTTTATCTTCTATTTATAGGTTTGTTGATTGTGTTAAGCTCAACCAAGTACTTAGGCAAGAGTAGTTTAGTTTCAATTGTATTGTTTGATTTGAATTATCTTTTGATTCACTAAAAATAAACTAACAAGATTTGGCTCTTTGAATTCCTAATGATACAAATATATATTTCTATGATCTTTCCATTTATCATGTTCCTCTGCATTCCTTTCTTACTCATGCCTTGACATTGCTTATATTATTTATAGTTATACATTTCATGGATATGTTATTTTTCTTTGTTGTGACTTTTACATAGATTAATGGTATAGACTAGTTTGACTTGTTTTATGCTTCATTAAATCCTATTTATTTTCTTATAAGATAATCATTAATTATTTTTTTCCATCTCTTTCCTTAGTATGACATTGTTTGATTGATTTTGATATTGTGTGCCTATTTTTTGGCAATGGCCTAATCTTATTAATTTTCTTGAATTTTTTTCATCATATGAATCTTTCCTTGTTTTTCCATTACCTTAGTTCATGACATTTATTAATTGAGTGATTTATTATATGACTCTTTATTTAGGATATTTCCTTATTATACAACTTTTTTGAGTCCCATTGATGCTTTGATTTTGTGACATTTGATTATCCATTATGTGTGACTCTTGCCTTGTGTGGTATTATGTGATATTGCATGTATTTTGATGTGTGCATAATGTCCTAGACATTGTGTTCTTGTGCGTGGATATATCTAGTATTATCCGATGATATTTTGGTGTTGTGATACATATCATACACCTTTATAAGAGTGTGTGGTGCCATGATCCATATCATGTACCTTCATTTATATGTTACTATTGACTACTTATACTGTGATGATTATTATTTCATACCTAATTGTTATATCCATATTGACATGACACTTGTAGGTATTAAAATATTTTTTTCATATTTTATTTTATTACATATTCATATTATAATGACATATTCTCCACATGTTAGCACATGCTTCTAAATTATTACATATTTATATATAACATTATGCAATTAACTCTTTAATTTTGAGATGATTAATTTACGGGCTAAATTCCTCTCCTCAAAAGGAAGGAATATTAGTGGGATTGTCATATATAATAAATCCTATATTTATATATATTTTATATTTTGAAATAGATTACATGATTCATATAACATAGATTGGTTCAAATTATTTATTTGGTTCAGATTGTGGGACACATATTTACATATTGAGATAGATTTGGGGGCATATGTAGACATTTCACAAGAGCATACGTTATATATTTTCATATATTTCACATTTGGGATATATTGGAATATATATTTTATGACATTATATATTATATTTTAATTGATTGGATTAAATTATGGGGATTGAACATTGTTCATGCACACAATATTATAATTTTCTATTTTTTTATGTCATTGATGTTACATTAATGCTATCAAAGGTAACATATCAATTTTTTAATTTTGTTTGTAGTGGTTCATTCACCTTAAAATATCCTAATATAGTATCCCCATTCCATATCGAGGTTAAATATCTATAAAATGAGTAGTGGGCTTAAGTTTATATGTCACTCAATGACATAAACATTATTCCCTATTCACGAGGTTTGGGCATTTATTTTTTCAAACCCTTGGCCATTTAATTAACAAATAATCATTTCATATTTATTATCCATTATGTAAATATCACTCCAAATTATATAATTATTCAAAAGGAATCATCATGTCCGTCACTTTATAGGGAAACATGGTTCACTCACTTAGACGTGTATTCATTCTTTATTTTCCAAATTTAAACTTTTCATTTATCTAGTTCATTTCACACTTCATTTCACATATGGATATTGATTGATGCACATTTTATTATAGGTTAATGGAATAAAATACACATATGGATCCTTATTCCAAATACAATAGTGCTTTACACACTAATGTATATCTCTTTATCTTTTTACACTAGCATTATTTTACTTTCAATAATATAATAAAAGGTGGGAATTTGTAGATACTAAAAAATGGTATTAAAAACTTTGAAATATTAGTCTTTACCTATTATTACCTGACATTACTTATGAATTCACATTTTTATTACACAACATTATCTCCTATCCACTTGCCTTCTTGTTGTCACTTGGTTTTGTACCTTTTGAGGAGATGTCTCAACTCTCCTCAACCAAGTGGCACAATTGAAACACCTCTAGGCTATGGGTAGCCTAAGAATGAGGTGAATCTATAGATAGGGATATTTACCTTGATGTACCACTTATAGATCACTACTACACATATGTTTTCAAGGGAAAAGGGAGAGAAAAATCAAAGTAAACTATCCTAAAGGTACTGATACACCAAATTGATTGATGACCTTTAACCAGCTACATGTCACACATGAGAGCAAGAGACTAACTAAACATACACTTCTATAATATGAACTTCTCACATCAGTATTTAATTATGAGGTTGTGATGAATGTTTAAGCTAGGAGGATTAAACAAGAGGCCTAGAATGACACTATTTGAATAGACTAACTCATTCAGCCTATTATTGCCCATAGTCAACTACAATTGATTGTATTAGAGTAAGTAGAGGCCTATGGCAAGAAGTCATCTTGGAACATGTGCCACCTCACCTTTAGATCCTTTGGGACAATTATAATCATCCTTCATAGACCATTTTATGTGTTTTCATTCTCAAGCTTCTATATTAGACTGTATGCTCTAACAGTTAGCTGTAGGTGTGCATTCTTGAATGGTGGGACACTTGTAGGTGTGTATGAGAAACAAAACACCACCTATCATCTCTTATTCATGATATTTTAGATCATAAATGTCACTTTCACTAGTTGGAGCCATTCAAATATGTTTTAAGGTCTAGTTTTTCAATTTTAGGTGAAGAGGATTCTTTTAGTTCAAACTTATAGATATCAATGGAGAAACTTAGTGATTAAGTGAACAAATTTAAGGACCCAACAATCACCTCTGACTAATTATTTTGAATCCATTATTTTTAGAGCTCTTATATTTCATGAAGACTACAAGATATAGTCATCTAGATGTATCAAACACTTTGTAATCTTGCTATATGACTTTGGCAAACTTGGCCCAGACCTCTATTTTCACTTTGTAGGGAAAATGTCCTTAAACTCAATCATATTACATTTTAGGATGATCCATAAACATGTTTTAACCTCCCATACAAGGACCTTCATAGTTCTATGATACCACCTGTAGGTGAGTATTTTCACATATAGGTAGTAAAGAAGACTTGGGTAGTATGTAAGATACCTATGTTTATGAACACTTTATTTTCCCTCACCAAGTGTTAAAATGCAATTTTTTTCACTCTAAGAGATTTATAAAACTATCAAACTGCTATCTCATCATGATGTCATCAAGGAGAGACTCTTATAGGTGTGTATGAGCTATATGTAGGTAGTGAATGTGAAATGGGGTAATATATGTGGATTAATGACCTCATGAATAACTTAAAATCATTATAAATCCATAAAATACATATTTATCCTTGTGGATATCTTGAAATAAGCTTCAAAACATCTATTCCAACATGAAAACTTCTTGCAAACACCTATTACAGAGCAATTAATGGTGTCTAGTGGATACTTTATGTGGTGCATGAACTTGAAACCAATATTCATCCTCTTAAAATTTTCAAATAGAATCTATTTATTTCTTAATGTATTGAATAAGTTGATATATCCTCACTACAACTCTATGAACATGATAACCATGCTTTATACATGTAACTGCTAGTGAAATTGAGTGAAGAGTTAACTTATGAGAATGACAAGACTAAATGTTGATCAAAGCATGGTGTGATGAAATAAAATGTGAATTAAGGAAATATTATGGCATTGAGGCATGTGAAACATCATATTATAGTTGCATGAACCCTCTATAGAGAACCAAACATTCTACAAATAAGGAAAACTTTTTTTGAGACCTCTCATGGTGACACGTTCCTGTAATATGAGATGACTTGCTTATCAAAACACCAAAAAACATGAAAATAAGAATAAAGAGAATTTGAGGAGAGATAAAACATCATATAGATTCAACATCACCATCTGTATTGTATGAACTTGTCTAAATTAGAGCAAAACCTATAGGGTGTAGGAAATAGTGAGAAAAAAATAGAGTCAACTTGTAAGAGATGGTTCATAAAGCATATTTGAACACTTGTTATGAAAATTAATATATATGAGTGTATTATCACCCCACAAAGGTGTTTTTTCAAAAACCTCTTCTACTATCCGTACCAAGCATGAACCTGTTGACCATTTTTGTGTGTCTAGAAGGGCAAGAAAGGAGTAGAAAATTTTGGGCATTTTTTATCACTTTCAAAGAATGTTAAGCACTGAGACAAGTATAAGGAAGATGAAGATAAATTACATGACCTTATCCCATGTGTAATTCTCTCCCATGGGCTGTACAAGTGCCAAAATCCTCTTTTTTTAGTTTGTTTCTTGATTTTTAGTTAGATAACCTACAAGATTTAGATGGGATTGACATTCCTAACTAGGAATCTAATTTATTAGACATTTGAAAGGAGACTAAGACACTTTGACACCTTGAAAACCATGCCACTTGTATTTATGACACCTAAGATGACTTAAAAAGATAGATTAATTAGACCATGATCAAGGCTAAAGTGGTATTAAATTCCATAAAAAGACTTATAATACACCCTATGACATAATGTTAGACCCCTAAAATATTTAAAAATCAAGTTTTTACCTATAGGAGTCTAAATTTGACTTGTAGGGTCAAATTTGGTCAAAAAATTGGTGATTCATAGGGGTAACATGCCTACTATGTTAAGGATCAGTAGCCTTATCAATCCATTGGACTTAGGGAGTCATCTAAATTTTGAAACACAATAAGAGGACTTTAAAAATTGATAACAAGCTTTGATCAAGACAATACCAATTGACTACCTCAACCACACAAAATAAAGGACATAGACAAAACCAATCAAATAAGCTAACAAGATACACACATATGTGCTCAAAACACTTAGGGAAATCAAATAAACAAACCACTATGTACAAATAACAATTAAGCATACCTCCCTTTCTAGGATCAAAAGGAAAGTTTCTTGCATCTCCTTCCTTATGAGATGAATCATAATGCCAAACATGTTTCTCTTTGGATTGGATACTTGATAGATCAAACCTATTTCTTGGCACTTCACTTGCTCTGATATCAAGTAAACCATATTCAAATAGGTCTCCAATGTAAAAGTATTCCTCTTGGCATTATACACATACCTCATATTGCTTCCCACTCTTCATCTCATGATCAACTTGCATCTTCTTTCTAGACATGATTTTAAGAGGATTAGTTTCTTTTTCCTTGGAAGATTGAGGCCAATAGAAGCTTCTTTTGACCTTTAAAGGCTGAGGTGAACTTTTCTCTTTCTCATATATTACATTTTAAAAATTTCATCTTGCTTACCATCACTTGCAATCAGCTCTAA
This sequence comes from Torreya grandis, assembly GCA_037957365.1. Lineage (NCBI taxonomy): Eukaryota > Viridiplantae > Streptophyta > Pinopsida > Cupressales > Taxaceae > Torreya > Torreya grandis. The sequence goes on from JARHVA010001206.1 coordinate 3,450,424, forward strand.
GGAAGTTGTAAACCTCTTGAGAGACTCAAAAATTACAAATGTTTAAAAACTATTTCCATAAGTCCTCATCTTCTCTTTGATCAACATCATGTATGGAAACAACAAGAAAATCTCTTTCATCCTCTTCTTTATAATCCAAAAGGATTCATCCAAGATTTCTTTTTTGACACAAGGAAGGCATTCCTCATTATCAAAATAACAAGAAGACTCAACACAAGGACTCACCTCTTCCTCAACATTTAAGACCTATTGAGGGCTATCAATTTTTATATTAACTATCATAACCTGAATTTTCTTCTCAAGGGCTGAAATATATTCAATCTCCTTCTCCTTATTGGTGATGCTAAGATTAGGCATCTTGATATCAAGTGACTTAGCCCAACGAGGCTGCCAAGGAACTATATTTTATTCAAGAAAGAGTTCTAAATTTTTATTAACCAAATTATCCTTTTTAAACTACCATACCTTAGGTTCATCAAGGAAAAGGGTGATGGGGTGAGGAAAATATAAACTAGTTGGTGGAGTTGGCACATAGAACTCAACACCAGATTGAGAATGAATTGTAGGGGATCTTTTTAGGAGTTTTTAAGGAAGGGGAGGTAGAACTTGGGATAAAATAGCTTGGTTTTATTCATTATATTTCATAATCTATTCATTAAAATATGATTTATCTTGAGGACTCTCTTGAGGAAGGTTAGATGGGGTGTGTTCAAGCATATGATCTTCTTTTGGCTCTAAACCTTCCATCACACCTTTACTCAACAATTTCATTCTCAACTCTAACTCTTTAATTTGATTGGATAGGTTCTCTTAGAGAAGTCTCTCTTGAATTTGATAAGAATATTAATGAGGATAAGGAGTATAAGAGGGGTGACATGGAAAATAAGAGGTCTCTTGAGGAAGGGTGGGAGCGATTTCCATATGATCAAGCTCTTTTTCAACTTTACACTCTTTATCAAGGATTTTATCCTCTTTCTTTCCCCATGATTCCACTACATTACTCTACCTTAGGATTCTAGTATTATGAGTCTCTTATTTAGGTAGTGATGCAATTTGAGGAGTAGATGAAGTGTTTAAGAAACTCAGGATCTCCTTAGGCTTGGATTCTCCACCTCATCTCCAACTTGGGATTTCATATCTAGAAGTCACTTCTTGAGGTGGGGATGTAATGGTAGATGGAAATGAGGGATTATATTCCACTTCCTTTGATAATAATATGGAGTAATTCATATGATTTTTTGATAACTCAATCTATCTATCAAGGTTTGCTTCAAAAATAAGGTTTGTGTTTTCGACTATCTCTTTTAGCTAATTGGGAAAAAGGATGACTTTGACAAGCTTGATTGGGTTCATGAGTTGGAATCAAGTAGAACTGATATAAATATTAGGGAGGTGGATATCAAGGCTGATAGATTTTATGAGGCTACTCTTCATGAAGTCTTAGATTATCTTCTAGGGATGAAACCAAGCCACTCACATCTAGCATCTCACTTGTGAGCCTTTTATAATTTTCTCTCTCAATAGGTGTCCACTATATTTTAACCAACTATAATTCATCTCTCACATTATGAATGAAATGACTAAGAATAGATAGACCATGTCCCATTTGTGTGTTAAGATCTATCATGTAGTTATCATATCCCAAGAGAGTTTACTTGAAAGTGGAAATGGACTAATTTGAGAAGTGTCTAGGTTGACTAGGAGGAGAAAGGTATTGAGAAGGTTGGTTATAGGGCTGATACAAGTCATAACAAGGATAATAATAATCACACAAAGGTTGATAGGTAATTCCATAAGCTTGATATATCTCACCAACTTGTGTAAAACAATACTCAACATCAAAGCCAACCATAAAAATTCATTGGGAAGCAAGAACACAAATAAAAATATTACCAACAATCTTTAAAAGGAAAACTTGGGCTAGTTGACTAGATAATGTAACTTTGGAGTCTCCATTGATGCTTGGATAGATTCCTCCAAAGGTTGATGTGTTAAAGGACAACACCAACAATATTTCAACTTCTTGGACTGATTGTCCCATTGGGCATGTCAAAAACTATTGTCACTTGGATTTGCACCCTTTGAGGAGATGTCTTAGCTCTCCTCATCCAAGTGGCACAATTGAAACACATTTATGACATGGGTATCCTAAGGATGACATGAATATCTAGATAGGGCTAGCTCCCTTGATGTACCACTTATAGATCACTACTACACCTATGCTTGCAAGGGAAAAGGGAGAGAAAACTGAAAGTAATATACCCTAAAGGTGGTGATACACCAAATTGATTGATAACTACCAACCAACTACATGTCACACATGAGATCAAGAGACCAACTAAACATATACTCCTATAATATAAATATTCTCACATCAGTATTTCATTATGATGTTGTGGTGAATGTTTAGGCTATGAGGACTAAACAAGAGGCCTAGAATGGCACTATTTGAATACACTAACTCACTCAACCTACTATTGCCCATAGTCAATTATAGTTGAATATATTAGAGAAAGTAGAGGCCTATGGAAAGAAGTCATCTTAGAACATGTGCCACCTTACCTTTGGATCCTCCACTCTAATTGGAATCATCCTTCATAGACCATTGTAGGTGTTTTCATGCTCAAGCTTCTATCTTAGACTATATGCTCCTATAGTCAGCTATAAGTTTGCATTCTTGAATGGTGGGACACTTATAGGTGTATATGCAAAATAAAATAGCACATATCATCTTGTATTAATGATAATTTGGATCAAAAATTTCACTTTCACCATTTGGAACCATTCACATATGTTGGCATGGTCTAGATTTACAACTTTAGGTGAAGAGGATTATTTTAGTTTAAACCTACATATATCAATGGATAAAGTTAGTGCTTAAATGAGAAACTTTTAGGCCCCAAATAATCACCTCTAACTAATCCTTTTGACTCCATTCTTTACATATCTCTTCTCTTTCATGGAGACTACAAGATATAGTCATTTAAACGTATTAAACACATTGTAATCCTACTATATGACTTCAGAAAAACTATCCCAAACCTTTATTTTCATTTTTTAGGGAAAATGTCCTTAAAACTTAGTCATCTTACATTTGAGGATGATCCATACCTCCATTTTCTCATTTGACATTTCAAGAAGGTTTGTTATGATCAATTGCACCTACCAAGATTCTAAGGAAAGGTTTTCCCATATTCTAACCTCCCATACAAGGACCTTCATTGTTCTATGATGCCACCTGTAGGTGAGTATTTTCACATACAGGTAGTAAAGTAGATTTGGGTAGTATGCAAGATACCTATGTTTATGAACACTTTATATGCCCTCACCAAGTGTTTAAATGCACTTTTTTGCACTCTAAGAGATTGATAAAACTATAAAAATCCTATTTCATCATGACATAATCAAGGAGAGATTCTTGTAGGTGTGTTTGAGCTATATGTAGGTAGTGAACATGAAATGAGGTAATATGTGTAGATTAATGGCCTCATGAATAACTTAAACTCATTATCAATCCTTAAAATACATGTTTTTCCTTGTGGATATCTTGAAACAATCTTCAAAACATCTGTTCTAAAATGAAAACCTCTTGCAAACACCTACTACAAAGAAAGTAATGGTGTCTAGTGGTTGCTTTATGTGGTACATGAACTTGCAACCAATATAAATCCTCTTCAAACTTTCAAATAGACTATCTTCAGAAATTGATGCCTTGAATAAGTTTATATATCATCACTACAACTCTATGAACATGCTAAATAGGCTTTATACATGTGATTGCAAGTGAAAGTGAGTGAAGAGTTGACTTATGAGAATGGCAAGACTAAATGTTGATCAAAGCATGGTGTGATGAAATAATATGTGAATGGAGGAAATATTATGTAATTGAGACATGTTAAACATCATATTCTAGTTTCATGAGACCTCTTTAGAGAACCAAACATTCTGAAAACAATGAAAACTTTGATTGAGACCTCTCATAGTGACACCTTGCTACAACATGAGATGGCTTGCCTATCAAAACAACATGAAAAATGAAAAAAATCATGGATACAATATAAATAGAGAACCAACATCATATGGATTCAACATCATGAACTGGATTATACACACTTATCCAAATTAGAGTAAAACCTATAGGGTGCATGAAATAGTAAGCAAAAAAAAAGTCAACTTGTTAGAGATGGTTCATAAAGCATCTTCAACCAATATTTGAAAATTGTTATGAAAATTAATCTCTGTAATTTTACTATTACCCCATAAAGGTGTTTGGTCTGAAACCTCTTCTACTATCCATACCAAATATGAACTTGTTGACCATTTTTATGTGTCTAAAATGGTGAGAAAGTAACATAATGGTTTTGGAAAATTTTATCACTTACAAATCATGTTAATAACTGAGATTAGTTTAAGGAAGATGAAGAGACATTCCATGACCTTCTCTCATGTGTCATTCTCTCTCATGGGCCGTATAAGTGCCAAACTCCTCTCTTTTTAGTTAGTTTCTTAATTTTCAATTATATAACCTACAATATTTACATGGGAATGAAATTTCTAACTGGGAATATAATTTATTAGACATTTTAAAGGAGACTAAGACACTTTTACACCTTAAAAACCATGCCACTTGCATTTTTGACCCTTAAAATGACTCAAAAAGATATATAGATTAATTAGACCATGATCAAGGCTAAAATGGCATTAAATTACATCAAAAGACTTATAATACACCATATGACATAATTTTAGACCCCTAAAACATCTAAAAATTGATTTTTTACCTATAGGGGTCCCAATTTGACTTGTAGGGTCAAATTTGGTCAACATTCCTATGGGCTTGACCTTTCAAATTTTCCATTAGTCATGCGCAGGAATTACCTAGTTTTTGTTTAACATCTTTATTATCAAAATAATACTTTATGTAGATCATTATATTATTAATTTTCATTTTTATACTAGTTCATTAGAATTTAGTTGCTTTCTAAAATTTACAGGCATATAACTCTGATACATCTATTGGGTCAAGCCAAAAAACTATCATTTTTCAAAATCAAATTATATTTATGGGTTGGCTCATATGTTTTGGATATTGGTGGAATTATAAATTACCAAATTATTCCCACATAAATACATAATAGGTTATAATACTATTTCCCTATGTATCATTATGAATCAAGCTCTAAGCAAGCCTATTCTATCATTTACACATACAAAGGAACTATACAAAACTTCCCAAATCATAAATAAGTTAGAAAGAGAAAATGATATTAAATTATAAAGCACATAATAAAATTATTTTTTTCCAATTTCAAGTGTCAAAATACAAATTATAAGTTGCATTCATAAAAGGATCATGATTACACACATGCACCTAATTAGGAAAAATACATGTAGTTTGGCTTCCCTCTTTGGAGTAATAGATATGTAAGTAGGGCTTATACATTCATTGGGTAGTTATTATGGCCATATCAACCCACCCTTATTCCCATTTTTTAGTCCTAAACCTAGTTTACAAATTGGAGCTATCATTTCAAAGTGAAGGAGATAGGTTACAAAATTTGCACACAAAGTGAGGATTTGATATCACATAAGAAGACAATTTTAAATAAGGCACAATGGCATATGATAAATAAATTATGCTCATTTCATAGGTATGAATCCAAAAATTACATATGCCTTCATATTGATTCAAGCATACAAATATTGATTAACTCACCATGGTAGATTTAAATACTCTTGTTTCTAATTTGAATGACTCTTGATCTATTTATAGTCCTTTTAATCATCTACACATCATCTCAATCCCACATAAACTTGAAAAAAAATAATTATCTATATCATATTAACATTTTATAATAATATTAAGTTTGAATTAATTTAATTATACTCTTATTTTAAATTTAGATAAATGATTTATTATAATATATCAAACAATATAAATATTTTAATAGTCATTTCTTACTAAATATCATTAATCCAAAATAACATAAAATAAATTTGTATGTCTCACAAAATTTAGTTCTAGTTGAAGCCCTATTAAATTATTTAGAAGTATCATATTTGGAGATAAAAAATTTGAAAATGGTAAGTACTTGAGAATCCTTATTGGTATTGGCTAATTCCATAGCACTAGAAACACATTGTTATAGAATATCTAAAAATATTGGTTGGTTTTTTCTTGGGATTACTATAAAGATTTCATTTCATAAATATATAATAATCACTTAGGAATACTTTTCTTATGTTTTCCATAGAAGCTTCAGTGCTTCAAGTTCAAAATGGTAGTGTTGTACCTAAGACCTCCTTCATCACTATTTGATATTTTTATTAGTTCACAATGGTGAACCCAACTTATCCCCTTAACCCATTACTAAGAGGGGCATATGGATTTTGAATTTTTTTTTTTTGAGAAGTTTGAAAATCCTCCAAATTGAGTTTCTATCCATGTATATCCTAATATTAGGGATGAGTCTACTTCTAGTTTTTTTCCTTGGATCCAGGATGACAATCTAAAAATGTGTCAAGAATAGTTTAGTTTATTAATATTTATAGGGTAAAAGAGATAAAATTTTCACTTTAATATTAGAAACTTGTTGATGTGGATATTACTAACCCCTTTGGGGCTCCCAATTCAAAGTATATTTGTGTTGAAGATCCAAAATTTGATAGTGCATAGGATAAGGAGATAACTTTTGATCCTAAATGAGCTAATAATAAGGTCATAATGGAGGACCAAGATAAAATAATTGAAAAATTATGAAGTATAATTAGAGTCCAAATGGGCATATTTAAGGGTATTTTCAATAAAAAACAATAGAATGAAGAAAGAGATGAAAGTGATGAAAGACCATATGGATAAGGGAAATATTGGGTATTTTTTTGAATAAGGATATTAGTGGTAATTATTCAAAAATAATTTCCAGATTAGGGAAGAAGGGGAGAAATATAATAAAAATTAGGAGAAGATGGAGGGGGGTTTAGTTCATGAATAATAGAGTGGATCAAGTTATTTCCATTAGTAAAGCTAATATAAGGAACTACACATAGAGCTTGAATATATTTTAGGTAAATCTAAAGAATAATAAGGATATCAAGTTATACAAAGGGCTTAGGTCAAGGATGATGGGGAATCAATCTAAACATGAGGTAGATACTATAAGTCCTAAAAGGCTTTTCTTGTTGATCAAATTCAAGGCCTATTGTAAGATTGGGAAGTGGTCAAATGATTATGTGACCTCGTGGGTTTTAAGTATTCTATGGATAGTTCTTAAATTTTATCTAAATTTTGAATACTTATTTATATTTATTTTAATATCATTCTACTATAGTAGATCTTGGGGTTGATGGATTTAGTCTCATTTTTATTGGTTGTTTCACTTGATGATATGGTATTATTTTATCTTTATATTTATTTATAACAAGGTTTTGGGACCTTTCAAACCCCATAGTTCACATTTGTAAATAAATTATTTAGGAATGCTAAAGGTAAATAAAATTTTCAAATAAGGTACATTTTACACTTTAGGAAACTTAATAAAATAATGCTAAGAATAAATGAAATGAAAAACTTAAAATGATCCAACAAGCGGTGGGATGATATTCATGTCAGGTTCACAAGACATATATTGGGAAAATATGGTTAAAAATATAAATATCTAATAATATAATAAAGAGAGAAGACCATACTAGGACTAACTATGAATATAAATGATGTGTTGTAAAGTGGAAGAGGACTATAATCAAGGGTTTTTTTTAATAAGATTATCAACGGTATAATAAGTAAACCACACATAAGGAATTGAAAAATAAGGGAAACTTAGGTCTAATATAGTAAGAAGCTAATATAATGAGATATAATTTTCCAAATAGCTATAAGGTATTGTAATGACATGTTAAGGTAGTGAACACTAACTATGAATGGAATAATGAAACTAACTATGGTTGTATTTTAATGCCTAGATAAGGTATAGTAATATAATCATTAATATAGTCTAAACAAGGATATACATGAAATAATCATTCTAATCTCAAAATAAATAGATAATATCTATCTACTAAAGCTTTTTTAACTAGTCAAGGGTAAGATTCCTTAGAAACCAGAGCTATCAACCAAACAAAGTGAGGGTTTTATAAGCAGGTCACCTTAAAATGGATCAATAAGGGTTTTAGTGATGGGTACCTCAACCTAAAACATTATAATAGAAATATGCAACAAAGGAAAAATAGGAAGTAACCCTTCCAATAACAATTTTGAAATCTTCCATGAATATTGCCCAATAAAATCAACCTAGAAAAGCAAAAACATAGGACAAAAATAAGAACAAAAACTAGATAGACATATGTTCAAGGCCAACCACATAGCTAAGTTCATCCCAAAAGAACCCCCATGTGAATCACAAACCAAACCTTAGTAGAGTTTTGTTGCCTCTAGGCATGTTTACATAACTATGAACCACTGGTGAGACATGTCTACCCCTACATACAATGATACCTATAAAATCTTTATAAATATTTCATGACATATTTTAGAGGGTTTCATAACTTGAAAGCCACTCGAGATTATAATAATCATCGACATAACTTATGTAGGACCTTGAGGCCAAATGACCTTGTCCTTCATCAAATTTTCAATAGAGTGGATGATGATTATAATTTAAGCCTTGTCTATGGGATTTTACTAGTAAAATGGGAAGTGAAACCTATATGAAGGTTAAATTTACTAGGGAAATTTTTCAAGCTACTAATATGGATTAAAATTTTATATTTATGAGACCAATATATGGACTCCTTGTCTAGCCAAGAATTTGTCAATAGATAGTCATACCTTAAACCACACAAATTAGAAATAGGATAGAACACAGATAAAATTCCTATAGTGTAGGTCTTAAGTTACATTAAATTATTGAAGAGAAATATTGGCTTACTAGGAGGTAGAGACAGTGACATGAAACTTATAAGGGATAAGTGAAGCTTATTATAAGGCCTAAGCCATGAAGTCCAATAACTTATCTCCAACTTGAGATTGGCCTGAAAAGACCATGACTTGGTTAAGGAGGATTCAACCTTTTATAAACCAATGATACTACCTAGGTCACTCATATAAGTGTTTTGACCTTAGTCAATGGGGTTTTTACAAGTTCTTTAGAGTAGGGTGGGACAACATTATAGCCTAGGCTCCCCTCAGAAGAGCTAACTTGGTAGTTTAGTGAATAGGGAGTTGTAGAGATGTAGATCTACCTTAAACATAAAAATAACTAGAGAAAGGTGAGAAGGTACATAAGGGTATAATTACAAGAGGAATATCACTTGATCTCATCCCTTAACACATCCTGACATCACTTCTTATCAATGTTGTTGAGTGAAATAGGTTATGGTTGTTTTTGTGTTTTTCACCAAACAACATGCGTATTTTAAAAGGTATAAGGGATTAAAAATTATACCACGGAGTTTATATAGCATGTTAATTAGTAACTTGAGAGTCTTGGTGTGAAAGGGAGGATAATATACCAAAAGGAGTTAATCTAGATCTGAACTAAAAACTAGATTTTTTTTGAAAAAGAGCGAGTAGGAAGAGGAGCGAGATAAACAGTAAATGCTCTACTATTTTTTTTTTTTTTTGTGTGTGTGTGTGTTTAGATATGTATATATAATATATATACATGATACATATTTATATACATACATACATATATACATACATACATACATAGACACACACACACATGAATGAGAGAAATGAAATGAAAATATAACTAAAGGAGGCTAAAAATATTTAAATATATGATGGTTGTAAGAAGTAGGTATAATAGGATTATATGGAAATTTTTCATAAAAACACTAAGATATGACCCTCCATAACATGTGAATTTAAAGACATTGATGTGTCAATGAGTCCTAAAAAAGATCTCTTTAATGAGTGAAAAATAAATGTGTATACACATAGTCACCCACTATTAGATGTGACCAATGAAACTATGAATCCACATGTAGTAAATAAATTTTAAAATTAGTATTTTTTATGAAACTAGTACAAGCATGGATGTATCATTTAGAAATTAATTGTGATTGGTTTGAGTATCAATTATTTAAACATTAATTTGTTACACCACTACATAAAATGTTCCATTATAAATACATAACTAAATTGTTTTCTATATCCATGAAGATATAGAGGTTGTTGAAAATTTCAATTAAAATTAGAGTAGAACAAAATTAAATTGATTGGTAGATGATCCCTAATTATATATTTATTATAATTCTTCAATATTATGTTTCACCCTTAGCACTCTTATTAAATTTGTTATTTGAGACTATATGCATGTAATTAATTAGGTAGTTAGCCTATGCAGATGATTTTTTTATGATGGAGAAACAATCAATTATCACCTTTATATTCCTTTTATATGATTTTGTATTTGATAAACCATATGTTTTAAACATTGAAAACATGACTCATCTTAGGCATTTATAAGGATGAGGGTTATAGAATATTTAACCCCAAAAGGGTCATTAATAATTAAAGGAATGATACTAAGACAATTTTGGTATGCACATGAGTATAATTAATGGAAGGACATGGTTATAAATTTATTAGATTTTTGTGAGGTGAAAATTAAGAAGTTATTATGAAGTATAATTAAAATGTTTGAGTATTAAAATAAGAAACTAAATACATCCTACTCTCTAGCTTTTTCAAACATTAATAAATGTATAAATAGAATGGATAAAAGTATGGATAACATCATGTTTTACTTATTTTGGATTAATGTGATTTTAATAAATGAATATTTACACCAAGTAAAATATATAAATAATAGCCTAATCTCAATTAGAATTGAAATAAATTGATATTTGTAATCACCTAAAAGTGGTATTTGAGTGATAAGAGTGATAATTGAGACTAACTATCCCTAACATAGCCTTATAAATATCCTAGATCCTATTGTCACACTTATCTAGCCTTTGTGTGGGTTATAGATGTCCCTAGTTAGCCCTAAATTAGTCTTAGACCCTCATTTCCTGATCTTGGCCCTTCATGCCTAGTGTTCTACCAATTGGACACTAGCACTATAATAAGGACACTATCGCCACAAGGTGCTAGTGCCCAAAAAATGGTGCTAATGTCATTTAACTCTTTGTTTCATAAATAGATATTTTTTAAAAAACTAGAACCTCCTAGGTTGGCCTAGACCTCTTTTATCACCTACCTAAGTAATAAAATACTCTAATCACTAGATGGAAACCAAATATAAAATGCAGATTCAAAATCATAAAAATTTGTGTAAAATTAAGGTTAACAATCCCTATTCTTCCTTAATTATGCGTATTACCATCTAAAATAGTCCTAAACTTTGATTACCCAATTTTCTAGTCTCAAGCACACTCAAGACACTCAAGGCCACTATCATAATAGGTTTATTTACACTTTTAATAGAACCTAGGTGGAAATAACTACATCAGGCTTGATCCCTCCTCAAATTATTGGTATGTAGGAAAATCTTATCATAGCAATATGTTGAGGATGTCCATCTTACCCTACTAACAAACATACTTTTCAACTCATATCAATCAAATTCCCTAACTACATATAGGATTAGGTTTTTCTCACTAAATCAATCATTACATGCAAAATATAGTGTTTTAAAAATCATGGAAAAGGGAATAAACTTCAAATATCTAGACATAGGTGCACCCAAAAGCTCAAGATAATCCTGCATAGAGGACACTACCACCAATATCAAGACACTACCACCACATTTATAATAATGGTGCTACTATTCAATTATGGTGATACTATTAAGGAGGGGTTATGACATTGGGATATTGTTTGTGATACTTAGACTAGCTTTTACCTTAGTTTTTAGCACCTAGATCACCCATCTCAATCATTTTATAGCTAAGTTATTACTTGCACTATTTATTACTATTTTTAGAAAATTCAAAACTAAGTAATTATATAAAAATTTAGTGGATATATTTATTGCATATTATATCCTTGATTTAGTCTACTCAACTCTTTATAAAACATAGGATTTACATGTCTTAAGTCCTAAAAGGTTAAAAAATTTGGTGAACATGACTTACTTCAAGCATTTCTCAAACCCTAACCCTAGATTTTCTTAGGGTTTTATCCTTTTGTGTCTATGCTTAGATATTAGTTCTAAAAATCTAAGATTTATTTTAATATTTGATTTTTTCAATCTTTTGTATATTTAATTTCTTTAAATGTTCAAAATATATAATAATTTGTTTTCTTACTTCCCAAAATATAATGGTAGAATTCGACAATTGATTTGATTAAACTGATAAAAGATAATTGTAAGATTTTATTTTCAAACATTCAAATATGCAATATGACCTTATCAATATTATTCATGAAGAACTTAAACAATAAAATAATGGTCAATATTAAAGTTCCTCAGTGAATAACATTATTACACCTACATTGGGGCCAACTTGAATAGCACAACAACCAATAATTGTAATTCAACAACCTTTAGTGATAACTACACCTCTTATGGCTAGTTCCTCTACTCTAGATGTATAATCCCTAGTACACAAACTTCATACTCTATAAGCTAAGGTGTTACATATTAATCAAGGATACACTCGGCCATTACATGACTTAGATTGTAATGTTCTCTTACATACACCTTTGGCACATCACATAATGTCAACTCCTTTGCCATTTAGATTCGTGGCACCTAAGCTTACATTGTATGATGGTAAAGGTGATCCAGAGCACCAACTCTAAGATTTTCACACAGTATATTTAGACTACATGTCCAATAATTGGCTTCTCACTAAGTTATTTCCATGTATTTTAAAGGATTATGCCTAAAAATGGTTTTATGATATCCCAAATCAGTCTATCACCACATTTAATCCTTTAGCAGACATGTTTTTATCACACTTCTCCATAAACATCAGTCACAATATCTCATATGCTCAAATTACATAATTAAAAAAAAGAAAATGAGCCTATTGTAGAATACATCATATGATACAAGACTATATTATCCAAATTAATTATCCCCATGTCAAATAAAGATCTTGAGGACATATTCAAACAAAATCTTTTACTAGAATTGCATGAAGCTATCTTGTTTAATAAGTTTCAAATATTCACATATTTTTCCACACAGTAAAATAAAGAGAAGTCAAGCTTCTCTCCATGGGAAAACTAAATTATACATTTTGATCATAATCAATTGCTAAGAGTTATAATAAAACTCCATACAAGTTAAGGGCCATGGAAAACAAGAGTGATCAAAAGGCCATAATTAACGTAGTTTCAAAGCCATCTCCTTGATTGGTTTTATCAGCTCTTCCATGTAGAATTTTCAAAAACCTTACAAAATCTTAACTACATGTTTTAAAGTATCTCTTATAATGAAATTTAATATCTCTCCCTCCCATCAAAGAGTTTGATATGATATGGCCTCTTCTAAATAACTATGATTCCAATGCATTCTTCAAGTATCACAGGGCACAAGGACATACAACAAATAGATGCATTAGCCTAAAATATAATATATAAGATTTGATTAAGGCCAACATTATTGATGTGGGCACACCAAAATAGGCACCAAAAATATAATAAAATAAAGCTAAGACATTGGAAATATTCTCAAATACATTTCTAAAGCACATAATAAATGAGTGAGGGAAGACTTTAGGTGTTCACTATACATATCTGACACATCCCTCACTAGCTTCATATCACACTACTATAGAGGAGACACACCCACTACACAATATCATTAGTGTGTACCATACTAATATTATAGTTAGACCACTCATCACCTTCTTAGAGCAGGATATTTTTGATGATGATAAAAACTTATATGCACTCTATGTATGAGCCTACATAGATCATAATCCTATCTAGAGTGTTAGGGTTGACAATGAGTCAAGCATTATCATGTGAAATATCACACTTATACAACATTTAGGGTATTGAAACTAGGATATATCCCCTATATAAATAATCATTAGTATATTTAATGGTCATGTTTAGAGTACCATCAGGGAGATTATACTTCCACTACAGGTTAAACCAACACATGTGGACACTATATTATTAGTAGTACCTAGTGTAGGTGTATTTGAAATGTTATTGGGTAGGCCATGGCTATAACATCTATGTGACATCCCATCCATAGTTTAATGATGTCTAAAGTATATACATGAAAATTAGGTGTTCACATTTGAGGGTTTTTCATATAAGTATCCTCTACCTCTAACATAAGTACCGATTATATATCTACGCATAGTTCCTATAAATATACCACAAAGTTCAATAGAGCCATGGGTGCATGTGAAGTTCACTCCTACAATGTTACCACATACATATACTCTCCCATAGATACCATTATGAGAGATACCCCTATCTCATATATATTTTTATAGATTCTATAGGGCCTCCATCTCCTCACCTTCTTTTGAGATCAATATTATTGAGTTCTTGAGGTTCTCAATATCGGGCACCTATGCCACCTAAAACATATTCTACTAGATGGGTCCCTAAGACCCCTAAAATTAAAAAGACACCATAGTTAGTGTCAAAAATTCATATAACCACATAAGAGGTAGGGCCAAATATATATCACTTAGTATAATAGATTCGAGGACCATAGTTACCCTCTCACACAACACACATGATCACAGTTCCTTTATTTGACACACACCATAGTGATAATGAATCTCCCATGAGACTCATCTGTTATTATTATTCCTTCCTTATTGTACATACTTTCCTTCTCTCTTGATCCTTCTATATAGTTTCATTTTCATGTTACTTGTATATATCTTATATTTCAAAAATACAAAAATAATACAATATTTCAAAAACATAAACACATTCAAGTATTTACTTATAAAACACAAAATTATAGTTTGTATGCATTACTAAGTTTACATTTATTACATTTTATAGACAATACATATGCTAGCTATCTTAGTATAGTCAATTTTATCATGTGAGTGATTTTACATTACTATAAGACTCACGTCCACTACACTGATACAAATTTTCTATTATCTACCCACTGGGGACATATTAGCTGATACATGAGGTCTTCACTTGACACATTCACCCACTTGAGGGAATCTTATACATATTTTTGATTCCTATGTTCTATATTTATATACTCTACATTATATCTTTAACATTATTATATTATGATATTGATCATGTTATACTTAAGGACTAGGTAACATGATTGATGACAATCTAACCAATTGTACCACTTAGTAAGGCACTCACAAGAGACTATCAGTGATATGCTAAATGAAGGTGGGGATGATGTCAAGTTTACATGGCCCTTATGGGATGGGCCACACATTTTATAATGGTAATAAAACTAGGAAGGCCATAAGGCATAGCAAATATTGAAAGGTTTCCAAAGTTTGAATTGTTATCTCTAAGTCAAGATCATGAAGTCATAATATCTAGTAATCATAAATCTCATAGTTTTTATTGTTATTACTAATTTATACTCATGATTTATAAATAATATCTTTTACATAGATTTGTAATACATATTCATGCATACTTTCATTTTATATCTTTATTTGTTAAGAATTTATTATATCTCTATCCTTATATTCAAGGGAATTTGAATATGCCATTGTTCTTTAGATCTATGCCACTTTTATTCATAATATGTATGCTTTGGACATGTGCCCATGTCCTTGTGTGTGCCTTCCTGATTGTGTATGTAGATAATTGAATATTTCCTTCTATTTTTCTTTAAGCCAACGTGCCTATGTGGACATTTAAATGTGTCCTTTTATGTCTTATTTTCTCAAATTTAGTGACATGTGCCCGTGTCCCTTGTATTGTGACCCCTTGGGATAATGTGCATGCCTCATGTGTTTTATATGTATGTTTTATTGTATGCATCATGGCCATGACACTTGTCTTTTATTATTACACACACTGATTTTATATGCCATGAGGAACCTCATGCATCTACCCTTCCTACTTGGGTATCATGATGGACATCATGCCCTCATCCCCATAGGTAACTACCCAATGTTTACTCAGTTTTATTGTTACATACATTTTTATATTTATCTTGACATCATTGTGAATGCTAGACATGACATCCATCTTACATTACCTATTTATACTCAGATTATATTGCATTATTATGTTATGTATGCACATTATATTAGATTATTATGCAAATGTCATAAATGGTCTTGCTAATAGACATTTTGTAGAGCTTTTTATTTTGAGGAGAGTTCTTGCAAAGGTTCAATAACTCCCTTTAAAAAAGGGGACATTAACATGGGTTTATCATAAAGATCAGGTTTCTATATTTTATTCATATTATATTATTTAGCACATAGGCTCAAATTACATAAATTAGACTTAGGTAAACACAATGGGAAAGCATTAACCTAAAAAGTAGCATAGTTACATAAAAATCAGACCACAAGGACATTAACACCCAAATTAGGACACTAAAACCTCATTTCCAATAATGGCACTATTATCCAATGTATGGAACTATTATATAGTATCCCTAGTTTCATAAAAACCCAAATTGGGTAGAAAAGTATAGTAGGTACAACATATGTTAACATAGATGTAGTTATAAATTTTACTTAGATTCATACGCAGTTATAAATTTTACTTAGATTCATACTAGTTCAACTCATATTCATATTAATTTGCTCAGATTGGGGGCATCATACATAGCACAATCATTATCATATTTAGTTCAAATATCCAAACATAGATTATTAAAACTTAGTTCAAAATCCATATGCTCAAATATCAAATTTAGGGGAATGTGTGTGGCATATTATTTTTGTATGCTCACTTACACACTAGTTGATCATATGGAATGATAAATTACATGTCATTATCTACATTATATACACTTGAAATCATATTCTAGGATGAAAAATGACCATTATCTACACTATATACACTTGTCATTATCTAAATGGCATTCGTGAGTGGATTGAAGATGCCTAATATACCCATGTGGCCATAGAACTAACATACCTAGTTAGACATACCAAGTTAGATATATCTAGTTAAATATTTACATTTATTTCATGTAGTTTCAGTTTTAGATGTATATACTACACATGGGTGGGTAATGATGGATTTATAGCCTAATTGAGTTCTTGATTCACCTGCATGAGAGGGTTAGACACATCATCAATCTAATCCAAGATAATTATAGGTAATGATCCACCAAGTAGGGGTGAACAATGATGGAGTCAAAATTAGATTGATTTATTGAGCCACCCACCCATGAGGATTGAGCAAACCATATATATTCATCCATGATATTCATTGATTGATCACTATATACATGCACACACATAGGTTGTCACCAAGTTTATGCATTGGTTCACGTACCTAGTGAGGTGTATTCATTCCATTCCTCTTTCCTATCTCTTTACTTAGTTTTACTTAGATTTACTTCTTTACTTAATTTAGTCTTTTGATTTTGATATATTATAAGTAAGGACTAATTTATGCATGTTTCACTTTTAGAGAATACATTAGATCATGCTTCACATATTCAGATCCAACTTCACATACTTAGATCCAACTTCATGGGCTTCACCTCCTAGGTAAGTCTAGGGATGATTCTTTTTCCTTTATCCTAATCATCTCACTTTTTTGCATTTTTATAATAAATGGGGGGGATGTAATCATCTAAAAATGGTATTTAAGTGCTAATAATGCTACACTACTTATCCTTAAATTATCCCTACACCTATCATAGAGCCTATTGTCATACTTATACAAACTTCATGTGGGCCATAGGCATCCCTAATCATCCCTAAGGTAGTCCCAAACCCTCATTTCCTAATCTTATCCATTTACACCTATTGTTATGCCAACTGAACATTAGCACCATAATAAGGACATTGACACCACATGGTGCTAGTGTCCTAAAAATGGTGCTAATGTCCTTTAACTCTTTATTTCCCAAATGGATATATTTTCAAAACTAGAAACTCTTAGGGTTAGCCTAGAACTCTTTTATAACCTGAACAAGCAACATAATAGTATATATACATGAATTTTATCCCTCTAACCATTTGATGAAAATCATATGTAAAATACACATTCAAACTTAGAAAAAGTTATACAAAATTTAAGGTTATCAATCCCTATTTTACCCTACTTCTTCATACTACCATCTATAATAGTCATAAGCTATGATTACCCAGATTTATAGTATCAGGCACACTCAAGAAACTCAAGTCCACTATCATACTAACTTCACTTACACTTGCACTAGCACTTAGGTGGAGAGACTACATCAAGCTTGATCTCTCCTTAGAGTATTGGTATGTAGGCAACTCTCATCACAATGTAGTGTTGAAGATATCCAACCTACCTTACTAACAAACATACTTTTTAGATCATATCAATCGAATGCCTTAGCTATATGTAGGATTAGGGTTTGATCACTAAATCAATCATTATAGGAAAAATATAGTGTTTTAGAACTCATGGATATAGGAAAAGACCTTAGATATCTAGACACATGTGTACCCAAAAGCTCAAGAGAGTCCTACACAAAGGACACTACCACTAATATTGGGACACTAATGCCACATTTCCAATAATGTCACTATTGTCCAATTGTGGCAATACTATTCAGGAGGGGTTCTAGAACTAGATCTAGTTTATGAAACTTAGACTAGACTCCACCTCAATTTCTACCATAAATATCATCCATCTTAGTTGTTTATCAATGTTAAGTTTTGATAAATCTACTAAAAAGGATATACATCCTTTTAGAATGAAACATATGTGGTTCAACCATCTTTATATTCATGACATAATTGTATAATGGTGGTCTTGAGTTGTGAATGGCTTGATTATGTTCCATTTAGATACAAAAAATAAAAATGTCAAGAATAAAATCTGATAATGGAATAAACAAGTCTCTAGGACTGTTATTATTCATAAAAAAATTAAAATAGGAAATTTTGATGCTTGAATATGAAATAGAAATTAATGGTTATGATATGGTCACCTAAAATAAAGAAAAACATCTCCTTACTAATTGTCATATGATGGATAATATAGAATAAAGTATCTAGAGATAAATCTAGCAATACTTGCCTCAAAGAGGGGGACATAAATACTCATTTTTTGAATATGTCAACTTTGAATCATATATCTCATATTTCAATCATGGAAATTAAGGATAGGGAAGGTCAAATAATTTCTAACAAGGATTTCATCACTCATAAAAGTGCATTTTTAAAAAAAGTCTTTAAAGATGATTTCAAAAGGAATATCTGATTTCAAAAGGATAATCTGTCTCTTGTTGCTACTACTTCTAATTAATATATTAAAAATGTAATATCTATAATGAATCCATTTAAATCTCTCAGTCCTGATTATTATCTTATATTATTTTTTATAATTTTTGGAATATTAATTGAGAAGATGTGGTAAATGGATTTATAGACTCCTATTAGATGCTAAAAGAATTCAACAACTTCATAGTTTTAATTCCTAAGAATGAAGGTGCTATTAATTTTATTGATTTTCTCCCTATTAGTCTTTGCAACTCAATATACAGGATTATCACTAAGCTTTTTACAACCTATTATGGAATAAATAATTGATACCTAACAAGGGGGTTTTGTGCCTAGAAGACAAATCTAAGATGGGATTATTATGGTTCATGAATCCATTCATTATATGGATGAAAATTAAATGGATGGAATTGTGGTAAACCTTGACATGGATAAAGCTTATGATAGATTAGACTAGATTTTTAAAGATAAAATCACGATACAATTAGCTTATAATATAAATTTAGAAAAATTATAAGATCTTGCATATCTAGTTGCATGTTTTCAATATTAGTGATTGGGGTGGCTCAATGCTTCTTCAAAAGTGGTAAAGGAGTAAAAAAAAGGGAACCCACTCTCACCTTTCCTTTTCATCATTATGGTTGAATCATTAAGCAAATTTATCTAGACTATGGTGATAAATATGGAATTAAAAGGATTTAAGACTATTAAGAATGTGGATCTAGTATCTCATCAATAATTTGAATATGAAACTATTCTTCTGGTAGAGGCTTCCATCATGGAAGCAAAGATTTTAAATCAAAATTTGCACATGTATGAACAAGATTCTATCCAAAAAGTGAATTTTGAAAAAGGTTCTATATTATTATTCAACATGCCATTGGGAAGACAAACTAGAATAGTGGATATTTTGGGTTGTCAAATTAAATAGACTCTATTTTCTTATTTGGGCATGCCCCTTTTTAGTAGGAATCTACCCCTTATAGTGTAGTCATATAAAATGTGAAAATTGGTAATTTGAGTGTGGACAATGACACCTAATCCATAGGTCCATCTTAATTACTCTCATGACCCTCATAGGCATCATTTTAACTAATTCCCAATCATCCATAGTCTTCCAAACTTGATCCCAGCTAAGCTAGACTCCCTTTTCCATGATAGATAAATCCCCCTAGGTCCTATTTTCTTAGGAAAATAGCACCACACTAAGACTATAGCATTGGTGCCACTTCTGTATGTTTTTGGCAATATTATCCAAGTCTATTTTTGGTCCCAATAGTTAGTTTATTTTAGTTCCCCATCCTTATCCTTATCATCTTAATGCAAGTACATTCAACACATGACCAATAGATCCCTATAAAACCCCATTCAAAGATCATTTAGAAAGGGTTGGAAAATATCACTAAGTAATCAAGAATACAAGCAAGACTACTCAAGCAGTCTTCCCTATGATTTACATACAACTAGCCAACACACTTACAAGCTTATCCAAATCCTTACACCAGTCCCTAACCACCTTAAGCACATATAATTTAGCATTCTAAATATTCATATACATAATTTCACAAAGCACATTAGGTGGGAGAACTACATATGGCTTGATCCCTCTTCAGAGTATTGGTATGTAGGCAACATGCCCACACATGGGGTGTGAAGAACATCTAATACATATTACACACACTAACCCCCCCACTTTCTCAAAATTGGTCAAAAAAATTGAAGATAGGTGTTGAAGAAAAAATCTGATTGATAAGGAGTTATATAGACTTCCAACTACTAAATTTTTTTAGATAGGGTCACACAGACATAGCAAATAAAACCCAAAAAGCTTAGATCCTCAAGAAAATAATGATAAAGGTGGAATATATCACCAATACCATTATTTTCTAGTTTTAATTCTCTTATCCAATCACAAAATGAAGTTTAAATCTTAGTTTGTGATAGTGTCTCAGTCTTGCATAGTGAATTCTAACCTCTATCTCAGTCGGATCAATCAGTTTGTAGATAAGTTTTCTTTTCTTTTCCTTATTACTATTTTTAGAAAAGTTTGAATTGAAGTTAATTTACAAAAATAAGTATCTTAATTATTATCTATTTATTTATTGATTTTACTACTTAGACCCTTTAACTAAATTAGGAATAACACACCAATATTCCCAAAATTAATAAATCATTTGGTGAACCTGACTTACTTTGTTTGCACATAAAAGCCCTAAAAACCCTAAGGTAAATTTTATATAGATTTTTCCTTTTTTTTTGATTTTTTACTTGAATAATTAAATTAGAAAATAACATTAAATTTTAAAATTTCATAGTAATTTTAAAATAATTTTCTTTCAAACCCTAGTTGCCCATACTAGGTCCCAATATTTTTGCAGTAATTTTCCAATCATTTTCTAAATTTTTACTAGCATATTTAAATTAAAAAATAAATTCAAATTTCAATAGTAATTTTCAAAAACATTTATTTGTCAAAACCCTAGTTATATCTACTAAGTCCTATTAAATAACTAATTTTCCAATAAATTTTTGATTTTTTACTTGCATATATAATTCAAAAATTCACTTTCAATTTCAAAATTTCATAGTAAATTCATCTTTCAAACACTAGTTGCATGTACTAATTCCTATTTGCTTATTGAGGTATCACCTTACATATGTGCAAAATTTGTATCCTTTTTTGTATATTCTAGTTCCTTGTTTAGATCATATCGATTTAATCTTTTCTACTATCATCCAAGTTATTTTCTATATGCCACCTAAGTTCATTACATATCTTCCTTTGAGATTAAGTACAAGACTTAGTGGTAATCCTCTTGAATTCACCCAAATTCCTACAACTTGACCATATACCATGGATAAATAATTAACTCAAGTTCTTGTTATAAATTCTACACATCTAGATTACACTAATTTCAATAAAGATAACTTTGGTAATGAGCAGTATGAAAATAACAATGATAATGTACACACTGATGCTCATGCTCCACCACATTGGACTACTAATCCACTTCCACCAATTCTTGATAATGAAGTTTTCCTCAACAAATATTTGATCCTACAAAGTTTTCAAGAAAAACTTTGGGACCAGCCCCAAGATCATACTCTTATCCTATAATCTATCATGGAAATTAAAAAGGTGAAGCAAGTTGAATCTTCCATTCCTTTATAGAAATCAATTAAAAATGACACTACAAGGGAAACTATGTCTCAACAACTCCCTATAGCAACCCAACCTACCTCTATGCCACCAACTACAACTAGTACATCTTTATCTCTTAATGTGGCAACCCTTGTGCAAGAGATAAAATATCTTTAATCCAAGGTGCTACATCTTGAGCAAGGTGCCTCTAGACCTACACAAGGTTTGGATTCTTTTGCTCTTCTGTATACACCATTAGCACATCACATTAATTTGACACCCTTACCACAAGGTTTTTTTCAACCCACGCTTACTCTATATGATGGCAAGGGTGATACAAATACACATTTGAGAGCCTTTCATGAAACATGCTTGGACTATGTATCCAATGACTAAATACTTACCAAGCTATTTCCATGAAGCCTAAAGGATTATGCTTTACAATAGTTCTATTGTCTACCAAATTAGTTAGTCAATGCATTCAATCCTTTAGCTAACATGTTCCTAGCTCATTTCAGCATTAAAATTGGTGATAAGGTTTCATATGTTCATGTTTCACAATAGAAACAAAGGTCAAATGAGCATCTCACATATTATGTTCTTTGATATAAGACTATTTTTTCTAAGATGACTAGCCCCATGGTCGATCAAGAGTTATATGATCTCTTCAAACAGAGTCTTTTATTAGCTTTGCATGAATCAATTATATTTAAAATATTTAATTCCTTCACTGAATTATGTCACACACTAAAGGAAAGAGAAGTCTTGTTAATTTCAATGGGAAAACTCAAGTACACAAGTATCTCAGACATAAAAAACAAGAATAACAAAAAATTACGACACAAAGTTAAGGTCAATGATACTAAGAGTTAAAATCAACCTATAGTTAATGTAGCTTTTGAGCCTTCTCAATGAGTGGTTTTATCAGCGCCTCCTTGGCAAACCTTCACCAATCTTCTAGTTTCTCTAGTAAAAGTTTTATAATAGCTATTGGAATGTAACATCATATCTCTCCCTCCTATTTGAGAAGTTGACCCAATAAATCCTATTCCATGGGGATGTGATCAACATGCATTTTGTGAGTTTCACAAGGCACCAAACCATATGACAAATAGATTCATCAGTTTGAGACACAAGATAAAAGATTTTATAAATGACAATCATATTGATCTTGGCACATTAGTTGAGCCTCCTTAGGTAAAACAAACACAAGATAAAGCTTTTAAAATATTTTTAGATCCTATTACACAACATTCTAAATAGAATACATGGGACATATCAAGGGTTCACCATTCATATTATGCATATCCCCACTAGATACATACGTAACACCTTCAATTGAGACACATCCTTTGAGTAACATGATTGGTTGTCATGTCCCCTTTTTCATGGACATTGACAGATTTGATGATTGGCCTATTATACGACCTTCGTAGGCTAATAGGATGGATAGAGGGTCATAATGGAGCTTGGATTGACTTTGATTCACAGAATTTCTACATTTGATTTTCATTCAGGTTATTTTGGACACATTTGGCATGAGCTCCTACTTTTTAGGGATATTTGATACGCAGCGGAGCTCCTTTATTTTGATATGGTTAGGTGCGGAATCACTCCCTGATTCACTAGCTTCGATCGGTTCGTCGATCCGACATGTATTGAGGGAGATATTAATATTTGATTGATTTAATCAAATATTAATTATTTAGCCTATTTTTAATTAGGAACCCTAATTCTAATTTAAGAAACCCTAATTAGGGAAAGCATATCTTTTTGAGGGTATAAGGGTTTCTCATGGAGGCCATTATTGTTCATGTATGTATGAATTGATTATTGAAATTGGAGAAATTCTTCTGTGAAGACTGAGCCAAGGGTTCCAGGATTCCATTTGCAGTGGAGAACGTCAACTCTTCATTGTGTGTGATTCAGAGGTTGTGAAAGATCAGCCGATCTATTGCCAAATTGAGAGATAGCTTCATCCAAAAGTTATCACAGAGGTACAGATTTGAGAGATAGCTTCATCCAGAAGTTATCACAGAATTTCAGGGTTGAGAGATAACTTCACACAGAATTTATTATAGATATTTTAGGTATTTATCTTTATTTAGTTTTTGATCCAATAAATTATACAGATAGAGGTATTCTGTATTAGAATAGTATATCTTCAGATCAGGTGGTTCAACAATCAGGGGTTAAGAACAGACTGGTTGGCGGCCGTACTAAGTCCGTACAGGTTCGTACAGATTCTTGCGGATAACGACATCGGCAGACAGAGATCCCCAGTGACCGAATTCGACCGTCTGAGGATCGACGTCGGCAGATAAGGACCTACAGAGACCGATGTCGGCAGTATATCGACCGACGCCGGCGACTGTGTGTGTCGACACAGCAGGCCGAAACTTCCAGAATTGCAAGTTTATTCCTAGTTTGCATAATTTTAGGGTTTTAAGACCAGGATTTTAATATTCTTTATTTTGTATAACAAAGACTCAATTGTGTAATCATCCAGAAGAACAAGTAATGTGATCTTTAATTGCTATTGAGAGATTATACTGTGATTTGTGTATGCTTATTTGAATCTATTCTGCAAGTTTGTATCTGTGATCAGAGCTTTATGAATTTATATATTCCCTATTAGAAGGGGATATTATAGTGGTATCAGAGCTTTGGTCTTTGGTATCAGAGTTTTGTGTCTTTCATATATCCCTGTTGGAAGGGGATATTACAGTGGTATCAGAGCTTTGTGACTTTCGATATTCCCTATTAGTAGGGGACATCACAGTGGTATCAGAGCCAAATTCCTGCCATCTTGTTGGGCACATCAGAGCTAATGTCTTGCCATCCTGTTGGGTAGTTTGGGTAGATTGAATCAACAAAGTATCATGATGCCTTCATATACTCAAAAACAGTGGGACAATGATATGAAGAAGCTAGAACACAGTTTGAAGCAGTTGGAAGCAACTCAGAGGAGGATGAATGAAATTCTTTCATATCCTACATCCAAAAACAAACCCGCATGGTATATGACAACGAATGATGAGTGGGACTTATTACCTCCTCATGTTCAAGAGAGGATGACCTTTGATCGTTTTGTCAAGCTGAGGAGAGAGCACTACAGATCACTTAGACGAGAGAGCAGCATGTCCCATAATTATTATGATTATGAGATATGATATAGTGAAGATGATGATGAGTTAGATGCTTGCACTCAGAGTGTACAGGTGGGCTCAGATGTTAGTGCACTGAGGGTTGATGATCTCTCAACTATGGCAGAGATTGTAGCAGAGTCCCAGGATCCTATTATTGTAGATGATACTCAGGAGAATGCAGTGGACAGTTTTGAGGACTTAGTTTCACCGATTGTTTCTTTCTGTATGGAAGAGTTAGACAGTGATGCTATAGTTGTTGATACTCCATCTGTTGATATGAGCTTTGACGTTGATCATTTGTATATTGAGGTGGTTGGTGATGAGTACATTCATGCAGTTGTTGCTGAGGAACATATTGCTGAGGCCGATACACATATACGGGATTTGGATCTTGCTGATTCTGATGAGTTTGAGATACCAGTGGAGTTATGTCTCCAGATTGATTATTCTCACATGGATGATAGTGTGGTACAGTTGGTTGTGCCTCCTTTACAAAGAGATCAGTTGGAGTGTGTGGGGGAGTATGTTGATGCTTCCACATATAATTTCTACTGCACTGAACCATTCATGGAGTATTTGCTGGATAGTGCAGGTGTTCATCGGGACTCACATAAGATGACAGAAGGTGTTCTTGTCCAAGGTTCTAGTGCTATTAGCAGATTGGGTGAGGAGATTTTATGAACCCTTTCTACTATGTTACCTTACAGGGATGTTGAGGTGATGTTTGTTGAGCCGAGATTGGATCCATCCATTGAGTCCCAGTTTGGCAATAGTGTGCCAATAGCAGAGTTTGGGGGTTCTTACCAGCATCATACGGTGAGTTATGCTCCTTATTTTTCTTTGCATCTAGAGATTAGTTTTGGTGTCAGTGATTCAGATACCAATAATTGTCATATCCACGGTCCAGTTGGATGTGAGTATCAGTCAGATAGGGACTTGAATTTTGACAGAGTTGATATTTTAGTTGGCTTGAGTCCCTCAGAGTGGTTTCTTCTACCGGCATCTACAGTTGGTCTTTAGATAGTTGTTTGGGTGTCGAGTGCAGTGTTTCAGTTGCTAATTTTGATACTGTTGATGCTGTTGATGTTGATGATTTATTCACATGGGTTGATTGGTGACATGATGGATGTTACACAACTTTTTCCTTGGGATCCAGGTGGATCGAGTAGTTCATTGTTCCGAGATTGCTTGGGGACAAGCAATTTTCAGAGGGGCGGATTGTCATGTCCCCTTTTTCATGGACATTGACAGATTTGATGATTGGCCTATTATACGACCTTCGTAGGCTAATAGGATGGATAGAGGGTCATAATGGAGCTTGGATTGACTTTGATTCACAGAATTTCTACATTTGATTTTCATTCAGGTTATTTTGGACACATTTGGCATGAGCTCCTACTTTTTAGGGATATTTGATATGCAGCGGAGCTCCTTTATTTTGATATGGTTAGGTGCGGAATCACTCCCTGATTCACTAGCTTCGATCGGTTCGTCGATCCAACATGTATTGAGGGAGATATTAATATTTGATTGATTTAATCAAATATTAATTATTTAGCCTATTTTTAATTAGGAACCCTAATTCTAATTTAAGAAACCCTAATTAGGGCAAGCATATCTTTTTGAGGGTATAAGGGTTTCTCATGGAGGCCATTATTGTTCATGTATGTATGAATTGATTATTGAAATTGGAGAAATTCTTCTGTGAAGACTGAGCCAAGGGTTCCAAGATTCCATTTGCAGTGGAGAACGTCAACTCTTCATTGTGTGCGATTCAGAGGTTGTGAAAGATCAGCCGATCTATTGCCAAATTGAGAGATAGCTTCATCCAAAAGTTATCACAGAGGTACAGATTTGAGAGATAGCTTCATCCAGAAGTTATCACAGAATTTTAGGGTTGAGAGATAACTTCACACAGAAGTTATTATAGATATTTCAGGTATTTATCTTTATTTAGTTTTTGATCCAATAAATTATACAGATAGAGGTATTCTGTATTAGAATAGTATATCTTCAGATCAGGTGGTTCAACAATTAGGGGTTAAGAACAGACTGGTTGGCGGCCGTACTAAGTCCATACAGGTCCGTACAGATTTTCACAGATACCGACATCGGTAGACAGAGATCCCCAGTGACCGACTTCGGCCATCTGAGGACTGACGTCGGCAGATAAGGACCTATAGAGACCGACATCGGCAGTATATCGACCGACGCTGGCGACTGTGTGTGTCGACACAGCAGGCCGAGACTTCCAGAATTGCAAGTTTATTCCCAGTTTGCATAATTTCAGGGTTTTAAGACCAAGATTTTAATATTCTTTATTTTGTATAACAAAGACTCAATTGTGTAATCATCTAGAAGAACAAGTAATGTGATCTTTAATTGCTATTGAGAGATTATATTGTGATTTGTGTATGCTTATTTAAATCTATTCTGCAAGTTTGTATCTGTGATCAGAGCTTTATGAATTTATATATTCCCTATTAGAAGGGGATATTACAGTGGTATCAGAGCTTTGGTCTTTGGTATCAGAGTTTTGTGTCTTTCATATATCCCTGTTGGAAGGGGATATTACAGTGGTATCAGAGCTTTGTGACTTTTGATATTCCCTATTAGTAGGGGACATCACATTGGTGTATATAATTCTCTAGTTCCAACTAAAACTTCCATCTCATTCTCAGAATAGGAAATCATTGATGATGATATAAACTATCATGCACTCTTTATTAGAGCTTACATTCATAATCATTCTATTCATAGTGTTCTCATAGACAATGGATCTAGTGTGAACATGTACACTATGAAATCATTGAAACACTTAGGATTTTCAAAGTAGGATATTACCCTGACAAATGTAATCTCAATGAATTAAATGAGCACATATAGAGATAATTATGTGAGATCATACTTCCTTTACAGTTTGGCCCAACATATGTGGCCACATCATTCACTATAGTTACTAGTGCAAGAGTTTTTGATATGTTATTTGGTCAACCATGGATCTAGATACTTTGAGTAGTACCTTCTATAGTTCACAGATGCATGAAATTTATTCTTTCTAATCAAGTTGTTATAATTGGTGGAGTTCCATATGATTTACCACTCCCCACTTCAGAGCCATCTTCTAATTTATAATCACTAGTTTCAATTTTGCCACCAGTTTTAGTTATGCTACCAATTATAGTTCCTCCTCCAGTTCTAATTCAGACACAGTTGAGACATCCATCACCAACACAGAGAGTTCATACACCTCTATAACTTCAAGATTCTAGACAACTTCTAGGTATAATGTTCACACCTAGGGTAGTATCATTGATATATCATGCATCTACTCATAGAACACATGTTCAAAGAACTTATGATATTACTAGATGGGTCCCTAAGATCCTTATAGTTTCATCCACTTCTCAAAGTTATAGGTGGAACCCATAGTTTTTACTTTAGAGATTTTAGAGCATTTACAACTATACAACTTTCAAATCCACAATTTTAGTATTTCTATCATGCTTCATAAACATGCACGATTCCTCTCCTTGATATAGGACACAATGATAGGGAGTCTTCCATGAGACTCATCCATTAGTATCATACTTTCCCCACTTACTTGTACATAGTTTATTATGCTTGATTGTACATAGCTTAAATATATCAATTTTTTTAAAACATTCATATATATCAAAAATTCAAAAACATGCAAATAATTCAAAAAAACCAAAAATATTTTGATTATATGCATCATCTATGCTTTACATTTCTTACTAGCTTACAAAAATTACTCTATCAACACTCACTAGTATATAACACTTTTGTATTTCTTAGCATATACCTAGTCTTATACTAACATGTCTTGCATAATTTCGCTCTTGATCTAATCACTTAGATGTGATTGTACTTCTAGTTCCTTACATGCTTTATTTTCTTGCTTATCATAGCTAGATTATTTTCTTTTCTTAATTATTAATTGTCTCTTGTATGTGCCTTGGGACATTTGCCAATGTCCTTTGCTTCTATTCATGTGCATGATCTAGGAAATTTTCCAATGTCATTTGTTTTTACTCTTTTATGTGTTTGTGGCCATTGTGTTAACCCTTGCTTGTTTCAATTATATGTGTATGTGGCATTTGAATATGCTTTGTATTCTTGATTTATAGTTTGCATGACATGTGCCCATGTTCCTTGTTTGCTTGGCCCCTTGGCCACCCTTATATGCTTCTTTCTTCTTGCCTTATGTGCTTGTTTCTTGTTTCATTATCATTATTTGTAATTGCATGATTCACATCATGCATTTATCTTGATTTATTGGATGCCATAATGGACATCATGCCATCCCTCTAACTAACAACTAAAAAGTAACTAGACTTTCATTTCTATTTTAGTATATTGTATATGTTATTACATTGTTATATCCATATAGGCATACCCTTGTTGATCTAACAATCTCTCAATACAAATCATGCTATATATTATCGATTATCTTTGCTACATCATGTATCTTAGCAGCATAACACACTTATAGGGCTATGTTAATGCTTCTAATTGCCTCACAGGTGATCTTAGTGTTGATGATCACTTCTCATTTTAGGGTTATGAAAATATAAGGCATGAGTTATGGTTTGTGACAATTTTGAGATGTTTGTGGTGAAATAGAAGTAGAGTATGAGAGCTATCCACAATATTTGTTTGATTTGGTGGGTGGGAGCCAATAGGGTCTTGTATGTGAATCTTTGTGATACTTCCTAATCTAAAATCTAATCTGAATGGTTATTTGAAAATGATTTTAAACTAAAGTGAATCTTGATAAAAAATAAATAAAAGAGAGGGTAAGGTAGAAAAGAAAATGTAATTGCAATCTTCCATCTTAGACATTATGACAAAGTTATTTATTAATTTGAACATGTGTGAACCAATTTATGATGCAATATAGTTTAAACACAAATTCCATCATAAATCAGGCAAGATCTAAAGGAATTATGAAGATCATAAGTGAGAACCAGATTTATTTTAGAGGTTTTACTACTACAACATGAATAACATAAGCACATTCAATTCTAGAGCAAAATATAATGATGTAAACCCAAGACCTTTTAGCTAATTTAATGTAGTAAGAATTAATAGCCCTATGATAGAAAATATATTTCAAAAAAACTAATAACAATTCACATCTAAGATGTTAACATGTAATTGATAGATATCATTAGCTTTAACACACTATTTAGATAATCCTTTCAGAATTCATCAATTGTACTAAAATCTCTTGGTATACAATTGATCAAAAAATATCTCTTAAAAAATGGTAACCCTTACCTATTTATAGGAAGCATAGGTGATTTATCAATTAACTCTCTTATAATATCCATATGCAAGCTAAGGACAATTGTCTTTAATACAAAGATACAATGTCAAAAGCCTTCATACTAATTTTGACAAAAGGATAAATGTATGCTAACAAACTAGCATATATTTTACAAAAGAATATTATTTTATGCTATATTGGTGGGACCCCTAGGTCACTTCCTAAGGATGTTCTTCACCTTAGTGTATTTTTAATTAATGAGCTCAAAATATATGATAGGCTTCATCAAACAATCCTCTTGTTGATTTACTAATGTGTCAAATTCTTTGTCACTCTTGGTCTTGAGTTCCTAGATGCCTTGGGCATCTACAATCTATCTTTTATATGTGTTGATGATACCAAGGATCTTGTGATTGTACTTAGAATCTTGGCCTTAGTTATCTTTGATTATTTGGATGTGTTGACTAACCCTCTATCTGAACTCCTCATCTTCCATTAGGCCTATGGCATTGGTCTTGGATGGTCTTCCCAATAGGTCCTTCAAGAGCTCCTCCATCCTTGCCATCAATCCTTTATCCTCCCCTAAAAGGTTGTTGACATTGTCACACCAGATACTCAAGTCCAATATCATGTCTTCCATGACTCCTAGGAGGGCATTCAAGTGTTTCAACTTGATGATCCTAATGCCTTAGACTTGCTTGGTGTTATGGATATTGATCAATTTAATTACCTGATATCTAGAGCTTTAACACTAAGTAATTAATGTCCATGCATTCTCAAGTTTATGGGCCAAGATAATTGATCTAGATTTCAAGGCCTTCAACCTTTCAAAAATATCTAAGGACTTATTTAGTAATGCTACTATATCATCAGGGATTGAAAGTGGGACTTGGGATTCCAAATCCTATTTTGCCTTCTCTAAGTTGGTGATCCTTTGTTTCATTCCTTGGACCATAGCCAAGGTCATTATTGATTATGCCACCACTAAATTGGCCATATCCTCCTGATGGATGGGATGCTCCTTTGTTTCTTTCCCTTGGATAGGAGTTAGGCCAACAAAAGGTTCCACTTTTTGAAAAGTAAATTACTCAGTGCCAATGGTAGATTTATTAGTTGTCACCTTCTCAAACCCTACTGCATCTAGGTTATTTATGATAGTGGCTATTAGTTTAGAGAGTTTGGCTGCTTCTAGGGTTTTAATCATAGTTCCACTTGATATTCATTAATCCTTCATCTTCCTACTACTTTATTTTATAGCATCAACAATTTTCCTCTCTTCTTTCTCCTTCATGAGCTCCTTGATCTAGGGTTTAATATTATCATGGCTAACCATGCCTAAAGCACTAGTGATTACCCATGAATTAGAGTGGGATGGGATCTTTTAGAATTTCCCATATATGAACCAATTTGGGAAAATAGGTCTATGTATTGGTAATTCATTATTGAATAGGTTCAATTCACTAGTGGGGTGGGTCCAAGTTACCTTTGGTCTTTTGGAGGACCTAAGAACAAGGGCCATCTCAGATTATCTCTTCTTTTGAGTGATAAGGACTAAGTCCAATGCCACTTTTTCCCATTTTCTTCCCTAGCTATTTGGGATCCTTCAATTTGAACCACATTAGCTATGGCTTCCTCAACCTCTTGATTAGATCCATAGGTTTTTGTACGTTCCTTAAAGAACTCATCCACCATCTCATATGGTTCCAAACCAACCATATCAATGTGCTATATTTGATAAGATGGTCTTGGAGGCTAGGTTGATGATGAAGGGCCTTCACGTAGCCTATCTTCTAGTCCTTTTTCACCTACTTCTTGGATTTGGAGTGTTGGCCATAGTATTGCTCTAGAGGTGAATTTTAAGTGGAGGGAAACAAATGATACTATAGTGGGTTCATTTTCCATCTCTCTCTAGCTATTTTTTCCTCCATTTGTAATCTATACTCAAGATTGAAACCATGCTATCTACACCTAGCAAGGACCTCCTCAAAGTTTGCTACTTTAGTATAGAAATGGTCATAAGGACCAACCATGTGTTCATAAGTCACCTTAGTTAGTTTCCTTTACTTAAAATGAGGGACCACTTTGTTGTTTAGATCCCATTCCTTTAAGTCATCTTTTTGAAAGTAGAAAACATCTCTATGTCTGGACATGATGTCCAATTGCTTTTAGTCTTTTATCAAGGTTCTCCCAATAAAAAATGGGAAGGTATGTAGCATGCCCTTCCTCTTCTCTCTACATGTGTTATCAACTCCATGGGAAATTTGGTATGCAATTTTTTGTTCAACCAATTTAAGGGGAACTTAAATAGGCAACCTAAATGGTTGGGTCATGATACCGTCAATTTAAAGGATAGTGTAATCTAGATTAAACCAAATATCTCCCATGAGATCAACATATCTTTTAACAAGAGGGTTCACCCTATGCATGGGATATCCTATGATGCTTTGGAATAGTATGAGATATATACAGTCATAAATGAATTGCATATGATCTTTATACTTGAAGACAAAGCTGGGAGTAATGATGTGAGATGGTGATTCTATTGTGAGAGGACCAATTCTTAACACCAAAAATATGGGTGGGTTCCATAAATGAGTCCATTAGATAGGACATCCTAGTTAAATTCTCAAGTGTCTTCTTCTTAATGCCATAAAACTACCTTCCTAAGTGGATACTAATTAGCTCCCCAATAGGTGGAGATAGTTTTTGTTCAACCATGAAGTATGCATAGGAAACCCACCTAGGGTCAACAGAGGTGGTGGTGGCTACTCCAGAGGCTATATTCAGTAAAGTCATAATGATTCTTATACCCTCCTTGAATTGGATAATGGGGATCCTACCACCATGATTTTTAGCTACATGAGCCCCTCGGATTAACCATGGTCTCAAGATGACATCCAAATTATGTTGGGTAGTCCACTCTTTTATGGAGGGGAGGTCAATATGGGTTTTAGGGAGTTTATAGTAGTCTTTAAAGGCTATTGAGGAAACACAAGCAATCTTTCTTGAATTTACTTCATCAATAATCTAGTCATTATCAATCCTATAGTCTACAAATAAGGGTGTAAAGATGTCAATATAGGGTAGTACCTCTAGTTTGGTGGTATCTTGATGAAGATCCATCATTTGGACCACATCCAGGTCATCAAACTTCCTTTTGGTGACTACCACCCTTTATTTACTAGAAGACAAAGGATACAAATCTTCAATGGCAAAGAAAATCTTTGACTAATTATTCATTCCATTAGCCAATGCCCTTGTATCTAACTCAGTGTCCCTAAAGCATCTTCCTTCATCATCTATGGATAGATATAAGTCTATCTCTTCCTTCCACTATTGCCTTACTACTACCATGATCTTAATTATCTTAGAATATGACAAGCCTTGATGCTTAGGATGATAATTCAACTTTACTTGATGTAGTTAGGTCCTCAGTTAGTCAAGTTTTGGGACTTTAAGTTATTTTGGTAAGGCTTTTGAGGCTTTAATGGTGAAGGTGATGGATTTCATAAATGTATTCATGCCTTAGATTTTATGGATGGTACCATTTATAAAAATACTATCTTTCTAAATGTGCCATATCTTGAGATTGCCTTTTAGTGCTTACATGGAGCTTATGTGGACCTCCCTAAGCATATTTCCATGGCATTTTGTGGGAGTTTTCTTTTTGATTAACCCTTTTTTTAAAATAAGGCCCTTTCATTTTGATCTATTAGATCAAGATCCAAGGATAAATGTGAGCCTTTGATTAAGATTCTAGAGGTCTACTTTGATTGGGTGTTTGAGTCATCAATGATTGGGTGACACCAAGTGGTAAGCTCTAGCTTCCTCAAAAAATGACTGGATGTGGTTTATCTAGGTTTTGAGTCATCAAGATCTAAAGTCTTGAGTTAAAAAGTCTACCTTTGCTTCATGCCATTAGATTAGGATCAATGATTGAGCTAGATCCATTGATCATGATTGGTGAGGTTGAAGTTGATTAGTTAATAGGTCAACCATGTTTAAAATTGATATTTTTAATGACATAAAATATGTCTTTGTAAACATCAAATGATGGGAGTGTAGTTATCAAATTTAAGCTCATGAGGTTCCTTCAGTCAAATGGTAACATGCCATGTGTCATATTTTTAGTGCCCTTAGGACTTTTGGGGTTAATGAAAGCCATTAGATCAGGCTCAATGATGGAATGCAAACCATTGATCATGATTTGCAAAGTCATTTTATATTAGTCCAGTCTTTGGCAAGCCTTTTGACATCATGCCATTGGATTAGGGTCTAAAGATGAATGTAGGCCATCGGATCTTGTAAGATGTATGAACATTAAATCAGTTCATAATATATAGGTTTAGGCCATGGGATTAATTCTTATGTTAATAATATTCAAAAACACTATGACCTAAGTTTTAATGTGATAAGCTTAGGTTTTAATGTTTAGAAAGTCCCCTTCTAGATTAAAGATAAAAGTTTTGATGAGGTTTATTTTAAAGGCCTCGCTAATTTCAGACATCCTCACGAATGTCAAATGACGGGAGTGAGGTCATCAAAATAAATACTATATAAACTTTTGTAATGAGTGGTGTTTAGCATGTAGTTTGTATTAGGAGGATCTTGTGCCATTGGATTAGGCTTCTAGGTGAATGTGAACCATTGATATGCATCCAAAATAAGACATAACATTAGAGATTGACACATGGATTCAATATAAAACTTTTAGGGTCCTTGAAGCATTAATCATGTTGAAAAAACATGAAGGCTCAAGGACAATTTTTTAATGCATTTAGGGGAATTTAAAAGGGGGAAACCATAAAGGGACTTTAGTCATGATTTTAGACTTAGGGTCTTTTGAAAGGATAAATTCTTGATAAAATTCTCATGAAGATTTACATTCAAATCCCTAGGGTTTCTTTCTCTAGAACCCTTCCTACCTCCATGACTCTTGTACTTCATCATTCAAGATTTATCATTAGTAAGGTTAGTTAATAAAGCATAATTAACTAGGTAAGGACACATTCTATTTCTAGGTGGATGATATCCTAATTCAATAAATAACGATACCATGTTAACCATGCTAGGATATGAATACTTTAGAATATTAATAAGGCCCCATTCATGCAAAGCAAAAGAAATAAGACAAAAAGAATGGGGGGGGATGTTGGTACCAAAAGTAGGCTCTTTCTTTTAAGAGAAATCATTGTAGGGTCTTCATTCATACCCTTAAAAGAGGGGGTAACAAATAAGGGTTTTGTCTTAGAGATTAGAGCTCCTAATGATTGAAACAATAGTTTTTAGAACACCCAAAATAACAACCAGACATCAAACCAGTTAGAATAGACCAAGTAGACAATCAAAAATATAGAATAGTTACCATACTTGGTCTTAGACAATAATGCCCAACTTGGAAAATAGCATCAGTTCTACTAGTGTCCACTTTTAGTGCTCTTACCTAAATAATAGAAAAACTAGACTTTCCAAAAGTAGGCAAAAAATGAGGTTTAGCTACAGTTTTTGCTTTGCCAAACCATTTTAGAATCAATAATTTTTAATACACTTTCACTCAGAGAATTTAAATATAGGGGGCATCATGTGTGGCATGATGGCTCTCACTTTTAGTTTTAGATACGATAGTTGATATAACTTCTAGATCAAAATCCATGTTTTAGACACTAGTGATTGGGGGCAATGTGTGCAACACATTTCTTTTATTTTATTTTAAAGTTTAGTATTACCTAGGCATTATTAGTAGTTGTGTGACTTATTATATATACATATGGTTAACATCATTTTGGAATGGATTTCATATAATCCTAACTTCCACATTCTCAAGTTCCCAAGTGGCTTTCATACAAGCCTAGTGCACCAGTTTGAAGTGGCTTTTATACAATCCTAATCTGTATCTTTTAGAGTGGCCAAGAGTGGCCTAGTTTCTAGCATACATTTGGATACCCATACAAACATTTTTAGATCATAGTACACTAATGGGATTTAAGATCCATCTCATATGACATAAATTTCATATCAATATCAGTACATAGCTTCACTTTATGAGGTAATGATGGATCCAAAGGACTAACTAGCCTTTATTCTTGAGAAACCTATTTAGAGGGATTAGAAACATAGTCCAAACATCAATCAATACACATATGACCACCTAGATTCACTTAGTGGGCGATGATGGAGCCAAAGGGCTAGCCTTTACATTCTTGAGCCACTCTCAGGGAACTGACCACTCAGCTTTATTCATAATATTACTATTGGTACAATACCATCCATTATTACTCACCATCACTCAACATCACAACAAGTTTTGTATTGGTCCACATACTTGATGAGGTGTATTCATTCCTTTCTCTTCCTCTCTCTCTCTTACCTAGATTTGTACATTCTTATTTTAGATATAATGTATCTAGTAAGAACTGATCTACTATTTATTTTTCTTTTAGATTCATACTTCACAACATGTTATCTCTTAATGCACACCCAACATCACATAACTTCATGAGCTTCACCCTTATAGGTAAGTTCAGCTATGCTTTCTATTTTTCCTTTATCCTAGTATTTTGATTTGCTGCATCACTAGAATAAAGGGTGGGAAAATGTAGTCATATAAAATGTGAAAATTGGTAACTTGAGTGTGGATAATGACACCCAACCCATAGGTCCCTCTTTATTTCTCTCAGGACCCTCATAGGCATAATTTTCATTGATTTTCAATCATATGTAGCCTTCCAAACTTGATCCTAGCTAAGCTAGACTCTTATTTCTATAATAGATCAATCCCCCTAGGTCCCATCTACTCAAGACAATATCAACAAATTAGGAATATAGCACTGATGCCACTCTTGTCCACTATTGGCACTATTATCTATGTCCATTTTTGGCCCCAATGGTTAGTTTCTTCTAGTTTCCCATCTTTATCCTTGTTGGCCTAATATGAGTACATTTAACTCATGACCAATATATCCCTATAAAATCCCATTCAAAGATCATTTAGAAAGGGTTGGAAAATATCACTAAGCAAGTAAGAATATAAGTGAGACTACTCAATTAATCTTCCCTATTCTTTGCATACAACCAACTAACAAACTTACAAGCTCAACCAAATCCTTACTCCAGTCCCTAGCCACCTCAAGCACATATTTTTTTAGCATTCTGCATCTTCATATACATAATTGCACAAAGCACATCAGGTGGGAGAACTACATATGGCTTGATCCCTCTTCATAATATTGCTATGTAGGTAGCATGCCCACACATAGGGTGTGAAGCACATCTAGTGCATATTACACACATTAACCCACCCTTTTGATCAAAATTGGTTAAAGCACAATGGAAAATAGGGTTTTAAGAAAGAATCTACTCTATAGGGAGCTATATAAACTTCCAACTATTGAAACTTCATAGATAGGGTGACACAAACATAGTGAACAAAACCCAAAAAGCTTAGATCCTTAGGACAATAGTGATAGAGGTGGACTATAGTTTTGGTGCCACTACTATCTAGTTTTGATGCTCTTTTACAATCACAAAACAAATTTTAGATCTTAGTTTGTGATAGTGTCTCAGTTTTGCATAGTGAATTCTATCCTCTATCTCAATTGGATCAATCAATTTCCAACTAAGTTTTGTTTTTTTCTCTTTATTAATGTTTTTAGAAAAGTTCAAATTGTAATTAATTTACAAACATTAGTAGCTTAATTATTATCTATTTATTTATTAATTTTACTACTTAGACCCTTTAACTAAATTAGGAATAATACATCAATATTCCCAAAATTATTAAATTACATAGTCTAAAATCTCCTTGTGGAAAGATTTCAATTGAATTTGGCTGGTTGGAAAGGGAATCTTCTCTCTGAGTTGGGAAAAATATTTCTTATTAAAAGTGTTTTCCAAAGCCTTCTAGTTTACCTTTTCTCTTTTTAAAATGACTAAAACTATTGAAGTTAAAATTGAAAAAATTTAAAGAAATTTCTTATGGATAGGGGATGAAGATAAAAATAGATTGAATTTGGAGGCATGGGATAAGGTTTGCATGGATATGAACAAGGGAGGTTTGGGAATTATAATATTAAATTGGATGAATAAATATATTCTCTCTAAGAATAAAATTACTTGGGCCAAGATCTTAAGTTTAAAATATCTAGATGATAGGGAACCCATTTGTCTTATGAAAGATTAACAATTTATCTATGGATCTCATTTATGGATTTAATTATTGCTAACAAAGATGTAATATCTATTATCTCTAAATGGTAGGTGGGAAAAGGGACCCATGTAAAAATCTAGGAGGATTCATGGATCCTATATTAGCCATTGAATAAACAAGAACTATGTCAGTGTATTAGGGAATCCAAAGGAATTATGAGAATCATATTCATAGTTATTGGTAGATAATTGAAGTAGAGTATAGAAAGCTATGATCATTGATAATTTAAAACATCATGATAATCTAATCCTAGCTAATCAAATAACTTGATAAGAATTCATCATTTATCAAACATTATCAAGGATGATGAATTGGTATAGAAAGATTCTATTTATGGATGTGATCACCTAAAAGTGGAATTTGAGTGTTAAGAGTGATAATTGAGACTACCTATTCATAACATATCCATATACCAATCCTAGAGCCTATTATTACACTTATCTAGCCTTCATGTGGGCCACATGCATCCATAATCATCTCAAATGTAGTCCCAAACCCTCATTTCATGATCTTGGCCCTTTGTGTCGAATGTTCTACTAGCTGGACATTAGAGCCACATTAAAGACACTAGAACCATGTAATGCTAGTGTCTCTAAAATTTAGCCAATGTCATTTATCATAGATTTCTTGAATGAATATATTTTTAAAGTTAAAACCCTCCTAAGGTTTTCCTAAACATATTTTATTATCCACAAATGCAACAAAATATTATAAATACATGGTTTTTATTCATCTATCCACTAAATGGAAATTACATGAAAAATACCTATTCAAACATGAAACAAGTTATGAAAAATCAAGGTTATTAATCCCTATTATGACCTACTTCTATATACTACCATCTACAACAACCCTAAGCTTAGATTTTCCATGTTTTTAATCTCAAGCACACTTAAAGAACTCAATGCCATTATCATACTAACATCACTTGAACTTGCACCATCACTTAGGTGGGTAGAACTGCATCAGGATTTATCTCTCCTCAAATTATTGGTATGCAAGCAACTCTCTTCACAATGAGGTGTTGAGGATGTCAAGCCTATCCTACTAATAAACACACTTTTCAACTCATGCCTTACTTGCAAGGAATATTAGGGTTTTCATCATTAATTAGTCATTATAAGCATAATATAGACTTCTAAACTTTGTGTGTGCAGGAACATAACCCAAAAACACAAACATAAGTACACCTAAAAGTTTAAGACAATCCTACACATAGGACATTAATGCCAATATCAAGACATTAGAGCCACATGGCACCTCTATTCAAATGTGGAGATGTTGCTTAGGAGGGGTTCCAACATAAGAATCTAATTTATGACACTCATGCCTAATTACATCTCAATTTATACCACTCAGACCATTTGTATTAGGTATTTTATAGATAAGTATTTATTAGCACATATTTATTACTATTTTTAGAAAGTCAAGGCCAGTCAAATTTGTAAAAAATTAGTGGTTATTTTATGCATATTATTTCCTTGATTTAGACTACTTATCCATTTATTCAAACATAGAATTTACATAAGTTAAACTCGAAAAAGTTAAAACATTTGGTGAATCTAAATTACATCAAACATTACTCAAACCCTAACCCTTGATGCTCTTAGAGTTTGTATCTTTTTTATGTCTATGCTCATATTTTAGTTCCAAAATTTTATATTTGTTTCAATATATATATTTTTGAATTATTTATAAAGATTAAAATTTTTAAAGGTTCAAAATATACAATGACATTTTTTTCTACTTCCCAAACCACATTGGTAGAATTTAACAATCAATTTGATGAGACTGATAAGAAAAAATTACATGATTTCATGTCCAAACATGTAGATATGCAAGATGAACTCATCACTATTATTCAATAAGAACTCCAAAAAACTAAAAATGATCAATTTTCAACTCCCCCAAATAATAATATTATTAAAGCTATAGGGGGGACAACTTAGCTAGCACAACTAAAAATTATAATTCAATAACCTTCAGTGACACCTACACCTCTTGTGGCTAGTTATCTAATCTAGATGTGCACTCCCTTATTCATGAGGTTCATAATCTATAGGCTAAGGTGTTACATATTAAAAATGAAGCCACTAGGCCATCAAATGCCATAAATTATAATATTCTCTTACATACACCTTTGTCACATCACATCTAAACAAATCCCTTGCCATCTAGATTTGTGACACCTAAGGTTAAATTATATGATGGTAAGGGTGACCCATAACATCATCTTCAAGATTTTAATGCATCATGTTTGAGCTACGTGTCCAATGATTGGGTTTTCATGAAGTTGTTTCTACATATTTTAAAGGATTATGCCCTAGAGTGGTTTTATGACTTACTAAGTCAATCTATCACAACATTCAATCCTTTGGCTGACATGTTTTTAACACACTTCTCCATCAATATCAATGACAATATCATATTCCCAAGTTGCATAGTTGAAAAACATTTCAAATGAACCTATCATAGAATATAACTTACAATAGAAGACTATATTATCTAAATTGACTATCCCCATGGTAGACAAAAAGCTTCAAGACATCTTCAAATAGAGTCTTTTAGTAGGATCAAATGAAGTTATCTTGTTTTATAAGTGTCCAACATTTATAGATTTATGCCACATAGTAAAGGAAAGAGAGGTCGATCTTTTATCAATGGGCAAAATAAAATATACCAATGGATCAGAATCAACTACAAAGAGTTCAAATAAGCCTTTATATAAGTTAAGGGACACCAAGAATAAGAGTGATCAAAAGGATACCATTAATGCAACTTCAAAGCCATATCTCATTTGGTTTTATTAGCTCATTAGTGTTGAATCTTCACCAACCTGCTAGAGTCACTAGCACAGGGTTTATATCAACTCTTGTAATGCAATTTCATATCTCTCCCTCCCATTAAAGAGGTTGATACAACACAACCTATTACAAATATCTATGATTACAATGCATTATATGATTATCATAAGGCACCAAGACATAAAACAAACATATGTATAAGCCTAAAACATAAGATATAAGATTTGATTTAGGAAAACATTATTAATGTGGGTATAGCCATAAAGGCACCAAAATTAAAACAAATGAAAGATAAGGCATTAAATATATTATCAAATCTATTTCCAAAGGACACAATGAATGAGGTAGGGAGTACTTCAATGGTTCACTACATATATCAGGCACATTCACCACTAGCTTCATATCATACTATTACAGAGGAGGCATAGATATTGAAAAATATCATTGGCATGTACCACACTAAAAGTCCATATAGATCACTTATCACCTTCTGAGAGTAAGAGATTATTGATGATATAGATTTACATTCACTCTTTGTACAAGCTTACATAGGTCATCATCTTATCCAAAATTTTATGGTTGACAATGGGTCAAACATTAACATGTGAAATATGACTTTTACAACATTTGGGGCATTTAGAGTAGGATATATTCCCCATAAAACAAAATTAATAGTGGTTTTTGTGGTCATTATTAGAGCTCCATTAGGGAGATTGTGTTTTCATTATAGGTTGGTCTAGCATATATAGCCACTTAGTTCTTAGTAGTACTTAGTGCATACATGTTTTATATGTAATTGGGTAGGCCATGGATATAGTAGTTACAAGCCATCCCATCCATAGTGAATAGATGATTGAAATACATACATGTAAATTAGGTGGTCAAAGTTGAGGGTATTCCATATGATTATCATTTACTTATCCCATAAGTAATTAATTCATAGTCACTAGTTATAGTTCCATAAAAATTACCAAATATAACATTGTTATCAATTAGAGATCAGAGCATAGTTCCTATTGATACATCAAATATTTCAATATATCCACTAGAGTAGGTGAGGTCTACTCTTATAACATTGGCAGACACTCATACTCTCTATAGATACCATTATTAAAGACACCCCTGCATCAAATATATGCCATAAACTCTATAGGGCTTTCCTCCACTCACTTTTTACTAAGATTAGTATTATTGGGTTCTCGAGGTTCTCAGCATAGGAAACCTATGTCACTTATAGTTTCTTATACTAGATGGCTTATAAAGACCCCTATAATTCATAAGACACCATATTCAGTGCTACATATTTATAGCACTACTACATAGGTAGATAAAGATATAAATTACTCAGTACAATAGATTATAGGATCACAATTTCCCTTTCACATAACATGCATGACCACATTTACCTAATTTGACATAGGTCATAGTGATAGTGAGTATCCCATGAGACTTGTTGGTTAGTATGGTTTCTCTCTTCTTGTACATACTTTCCCTATATTTTTCTCCTTGTATATAGTTAATTTTCATATTGATTTTACATAAC
Source organism: Torreya grandis (assembly GCA_037957365.1). Classification (NCBI taxonomy): domain Eukaryota; kingdom Viridiplantae; phylum Streptophyta; class Pinopsida; order Cupressales; family Taxaceae; genus Torreya; species Torreya grandis. The sequence continues at coordinate 3,493,878 of JARHVA010001206.1, forward strand.
TTATATCCATAAAATAAAAAAATAATATAACATGTCAAAAATAGAAAAACATTCAAATAATTACTCAGAAAAGACAGAATTTATAGATTGCATACATTGCTATGTTTACATTTCTTATATTTGCTAGACACTACATATGCTATATATCTTAGTACAATTAGTTTTAGCATACTATATGATTAACTTATTCTTGTTGAGTGCTTGTAGATTGCTTACAAGACTCAGGTCCATTACATCAAACCAAACTTGTCATTATCCACCTACGGGGGGCATATACATTGATTCATGGTTATTCACTTGACATATTTTCCCACTTTGGGGCATCCTATACATAGTTTATACTATTATGTCTAGACTTACATTTTATAAATTCCATCTTTAGCATTATTATATCTTGATATTTATCATTGATACCCATACTCAAATTTTTTATTGTCTATTATTGCTTTAGACTCAACATATGTACATCCTAGATCTTACATAGATTTTTATTACATATTCATGCATGGTTTCATTTCAGGGCTTTCATAGTTTAGACTTAATTGTATTTATGTTATTCTATTTGAGGGTATTTGAATATGCCATCTTTCTTTGGCTCTATTCACAATATGTATGACTTAGACATGTGCCCATCTCCTTTGTGTGTGATTTCCTAATTGTGTATGCATACATTTGAGCATGTCCTTCTATGTGGTTCTAATCCAAATTTATTATTGTTTATGTATGTGTACATTTGAACATGTCCTTATATGTCTTGTTTTCTCATATTTAGTGATATGTGTCCATGTCCCTTGTATTGTGACCCCTTGGCCTATTTTGCATGTCTCGTTTGTTTTGTATATTTGATTTATTGTATGTGTCATGGTCATGACACTTGTATTTTATTGTTACACATAATTTTTTTATACCATGAGGGACATCATTCATCTACCCTTCTTACTTGGGTGTCATGATAGACATCATATCCCATCCCTCTAGGTAATTACTCAATTTTACTCAGATTTATTATTACATACATTGATTATATTTATCTTGACACCCTTGTGCAATGTTATGGCATGAAATACATCTTGCATTACATACTTATGCTTATATTTTTTACATTTTTATGTTATTTATGCACATTATATTGGATTATCATGCAATTATCATATATGCTTTGGCTAACACACATTTTGTAGAGCTTATTATTTAGAGGATAGTTCTTATACAAGTTTAATAAATCCCCTTAAAATAAGGGGCATTCAAAAGGGTTTGTCATAGATATCAAGATCCTATATTACATTCACAATACATTTTTAGTACACAAGCTTAGTTATAAAAAATTAGACACATGTAAACATAGTGGGAAAATAATGACTCAAAAAGTAATACAATTGACAATAATTCAAATTAGAAGGACATTAGTCCACAAATGGGGACACTATCACCACATGGCACTAATTTTTAAGATGTGGCACTAGTGTATAGTAGACTTAGTTATAGAACAACTTAGATTGGCAAGAATAATATAATAAGTATAATACAAGTTTACATAGATCTAGTTACAGGTTTATTAGTTATACTTAAGTTTTTCTTAGATTCATACTAGCTCAGATCAGATTGATATCAATTTCTCAAATTGGGGGCATCATGCACATCATGATAATTCCCATATTTAGTTTAGATATCTAGGCACAGTTATTATAACTCAATCCATAATTAATATACTCAAATACCAAATTGGGGGCATGTGAATGACACATTTTCCCTTATGTTTAGTGACACATTTTCCCTTATGTTATTCTCTAAGCTATATACACTTGACATCATATTCTATGTTATCACTAGCTTAATGACTTACTCCATCTATAGTGGTTAGCATTCCCAAGTGGCCCAGAGCTACTAATGTACCTAAGTGGCCATAAAGATGATATACATAGTTAGACATTTCTAGTACTTTGTAAAATTTAGTTTTAGATACATCTACTACACATGGGTGGTAAAGGATGGATTCATATCCTTCTTGAGTTTTTGAGCCACCCGCATGAAAGAGTTGGACACACTATTAGTCCAATTCAATCCATTAATAGGTTATGATCCACCAAGTAGGGGCAAGAAGTGATGGAGTCAAAACTAGATTAAATTCTTAAACCATAAACACTTGATTATTGATTAAGATATCGACTTAGTCTAAGTTGTTTAATGATTGATCATTATATACATACACACACATATGTTTTTGCTAGGTTCATACATTAGTTTGTGTATATAATGAGGTGTATTAATTCCTATCCTCTTTCCCATATTGTTACTTAGTTTCAATCAACTACTTATTACTCCTGATTTATGCATAATTAGGGACCATTTAAAATAATTAAGTCTTATTACTAGTCTAACTCCAAATAAAGCTATTATAAATAATTCTAAATTATTCAAAATTTTCTAGTTCTAATTTATATCAAATATAATATATTGGGAACAGATCAAAATTATTACCATAATCCTAGTCTAGTTAGTTTAAAATATAAGAAAATTATTCCTTTTATAACATTCATTCCAATATAGTTTGGGGGAATAAGTCCATATTATGTGAAATAGTCCTTATTTATTTTATTTGTATATCATGCATTAGATCATGCTTCACACACACATAATTAACTTCACATACTTAGACTCAGCTTCATAGGTTTACTTCTTCGATAAGTCTAGGTACGCTTTTTTTAATTTATATTAATAATTTCACTTTGATACATTTATATCATAAATGGGGAAAAATTTAATCACCTAAAAGTGGTATTTGAGTGTTAAGAGTGATACTTGAGACTACCTATTCCTATCTCAACCCTATACCTATCTTAGATCCCATTATTACACTTATCCAACCTTTGTACGTGCCACAGGCCACCCTAGTTAGCTTAAACATAGTTTCAAACCCTCATTTCCCAATCTTGGCCCTTCATGCCCAATGTTATGATAGTAAGACATTGGTTCCATATTAAGGACATTAGATCCACATCGTGATAGTGTCCCCAAAATACAACCTATGTCCTTTACCCTACCTTTCCTAAATGAATATATTTTTAAAGGTAAAACCCTCCCAAAGTTAGTCTAAACATATTTTATTATATGCAAAAGAAAAAAATAGTATAAATACATGAATATTAGCCATCTTTACACTAGATGTAAAATACCTATTCAAACATGAATAAAGTTGAGAAAAATCAAGGTTATTAATCCTTATTTTTATCTACTTCTACATATTACCATCTATAGTATCCCTAATCTAAAATTTTCTAGGTTTCCAATCTCAATGACACTCAAGGCACTCAAGGCCACTATCATATTAGCATCACTTGCACTTAGACCAATACTTAGGTGTGTAAAACTACATAAGCTTGATCCCTCCTCAAATTATTGGTATGTAGGTAACTCTGTTCAGAATGAGGTGTTGAGGATGTCCAATCTGACCTACTAATGAACACACTTTTGATATCATGCATTAATTTCATGAAGGATTGGGGTTTGTATCATAAATAAATCATTACAATAAAAATATAGATTTCTAAATTTTATTCACATAATAATAGAACCCAAAAACATAGACACAAATACATCCAAAAGTTTAGGATAATCCTACACAAAGGACACTAGTGCCAATATCATGACATTAAATCCACATGGCACCTTTATTCAAATGTGGTGCTACTATCCAAGAGGGGTTCTAATACATGAATCTAGTTGAGAACACTTAGACCTACTTCCATCTCAACTTATAATGCTTATATCATCTATATTATTTCTATTCCAAATAAGTCTTTATTTTCACATATTAATTACTATTTAAAAAAAATCAAGGTTAGTTAAATATATAATAAATTAGTGGTTATTCTATGCATATTATTTCCCTAATTTATATTACTCATCCATTTAATCAAACATTGAATTTACATAAGTTAAACCCTAAAATTTTAAAACAATGCACATTACTGAGTGAAATATGGTTACAATTTAGTTGCAAACCTTTCAAGAAATGAAATAGCTTGGGATAGATTGTGGGATAATTTCCTCTTACGTAAAGTGATTTTTTTGTCTTGTAGTTAAAGAAATAATATTCACTATGGATAATATGAGGTAAAGAAGTTTCATGTTGGTTAATAAGTATCTTTTATGTGAAAAATATAATGAGTCAGTTTCCCATCTTCTGATTGATTTTCCTTTCGCTTTTGAGGTCTAGAGCTTTTTTATGGACAAATTTCAAGTTATTTGGGTTTTTTCTAGTTCACCATTAGAGGTTTGGAAATCATAGGTTTTTATTTTAATTAATGATATCTTGAATAAAATATGTAATCTCACTCTTCCATGTGTGTTTTGGGGTATTTGGTGTGAAATAAATAACATAATTTTTAGTAATAGAAAGTGTTCGAGTGTGGTGTTTGCTAATAAGATTTTTAATACCATTCTAGAAAATTTTAAAGCATTGTCTTTAAGAAGAGTAAAATATTTGAAAATGAGTGAAAATAAAGTGGTTATGAATTTGAAAATAGATTCCCTCTTCATTATAAGTATTGATCCAAAAGATGAAATCATAAGAAGACTAAGTGCAAAGTGTATACACATAATATTTTCAAACTTTCTCAACTATTGATGCTTTCTATCTTGTAGGAACCCATCAAGTCTCAATATCTCTAAGTGCACACCCTAAGGGGTACATCAAGAAAGGGATGGGAAAACCATTAGTGCTTCATGGGATTATTGTACCCTTTTTCCACTTTCTATCTACACACTTGTCTCCTAAAAACCATTCCCTTAAGCTTTGCCTCCTATTTCACCCTCTTCTAGCTATTTTACACCTTAATTAGCCCTTTCCCTAACCTAAACCCCATTTTTTGGAAGTTTACATGATTATGCTAGCCACATTGACCCTGTATTATTATTTACAAATCTTACTAAGAAATAGGTTGGCCATTGTCGACATAGTTCAACACCTAGTTAATTTTTTATAAATTTAAATACTAGGTCCATAGGGTTGACCTTGTCAGCCTAAATTTTTGGAAAGTTTTAGGGTTAGATATGCCCATATAAACACATTAATTTTTCCATTTCTAAGATAAGATAATAATAATTAAAATATATTGTGCATATGGTTATCCACCATATATACAAGGTCAACCCTAAAGTATATACACAATATATCTTAATTCTTATTATCTTATCTTAGAAAGAAGATAAGAAGCTAAGTCTTTTGGATACATTGATAGCTTGTGTATCCTAGAGTTGAGTTATCATTCTCATCCTTACATACCATTACAACCTCTTTCAAAACACCTTAGCTAAGGTAGAGATTGAGGCTTGATGGGTTCATCTTCAAAGGTAAGTATTCCTAGCTTTGTTCCTCATTTGTAGGAGTAGATAGATATGCATTTTCAGATTTATTTTATTCATTAGGATTATGGATACATTGGAATGAGTATATATCTTTTATGCATTAATTTTATTGTTTATTACTCCCACTTTGTGTCACAAGATTTAGTGAGCACTAGATTATAATTTGCTTTACTTGTTTTTAGTTTAGTGAATATGAAAACATAAGACCTAGTTAGGGTTATTTCATAGTTTTGATTGAATAAAGAATTTGTAACCCTCCATAGTGATATTATTTTTTATAAGAGATCCCTTAATTAGGTCTAGTGGATCCATATTGGTCATGACCTCAATTATCTAATGTATCTCCAATCGGAAGTGTAAGTAGGATCTATATTCTTTGAGCTAGGATTGATTTATAGACATATTTACTTTCCCATTGTATACATTTTGGTGAACTTGATGTGAATATAACTCTTCCAAGTTTTCTTTCACACTTTCATTTCTATAATTTTATTATTTTTCTATATTTGTGATACTATGTTGACTAAGCTGGTATAGTTCTAACTTTTGTACACATGTTTAACACATAATCATATCAAAATAACTCTATTATTTCTATGGAGGTCATCATCAAATATAAATTACTAGATCAAATAGGTCAACATAGTACTCCTATTTAGTCTTTTAATCAACAAACTAAGTCAGACAAGTTGACTTAGTCTTCCAATCAACATCTAGAACAAAAAACTAAGTCAAACAAGTCAACTTAGTCTTTCATTCAACATCTAGATCAACAAACTAAGTCAGGTAGGTTGAATTAGTATTTCATCCAAATTCCATATCAACAAAATATGTCATGCAATTTGACTTAATCAATTTATCTTGATTCAACTAATAAGGTTTTATAGAATTAGGTTAAACCAGTCGACTTAGTTTGTATAACTTGAAAGCAACATTCATGGCACTTTAGTAGAAAATTTAAAATCCTAATCATCCTCCAACTGACTAAGGTTATTCTTTTTATCTATCTATTAATTCATTACAATTATGTTTTTTGAAGGTTTTTAGTCTTTAAAAACTGTAATCCTACAACAAACTAAGTGGACCTAGTTGATTTAGTTATATAGATTATCTTCTATCTAAAAGACTAATTTGAACTAGTCAATTTTGTTCTTAAAGACTTTTTGATTTCATAGAATAATCTAAACTGACTATGCACCATTATTAATTTGGAAATTAACAATTATTTTCTAGTAATTAATTCCCACTTTCACTTTCTATTATTTGCATGCTTAGAGTAGCTCACATAGTCTAATTAGGTGGTTTTTAAAATTACGATTTAGTTACACTATTTTGTTCTTTTTTCACACACTACCAAATCACATAATATTCAAAATGCATTTAACATTTGTCTTCCCAAGGCCTATCTACTTGGATTTCATCACCAAGGGGGAAGCCAACTTGGTTTTTTGGCCAAGTATAAACATGTGGTTAATGGTATATATTGGTAAAACACCCAACACCCTTATCACTATGAGATTGTGAAGTGAGGGGAGTAGGCCACAATATTAATCCATTACCATTGCCAACATAGATTCCTTTTAGCCTAAACATCCTAAAACCATCCATAGATTGCTTTCTAGTTCCCTATTTTTAGCCAACTTACCTATCACACTTAAAAGAACACTTTATAATAATCTAACAACACTCAAAATGACCACTTAGTTAACATTTAATTTTTAGTTGACTGATTACTATCTAATCATTATGTGTTGCATTTCAAAAACTTACATTGACCAGTGTTGGTGCAAGGTTTTGTGTTATGTGCCCTAATTGGATGATTTTCATTGATCCAATTGTTTGTGTGTTTATTTCAATTTCTTTCTTGAATTACATTAAAAAAATTTCCATTTTTTAGCACACTATCATTCTGTTCAACACAACCCCTTATCAAACTACATTGTTTCTTGTCTATAGTACTAAGTTGACCTGGTCAACCCTATATCCTAATCAGATTATGTTTTCCCTTTTTTGTAGTACTAAGTCAACTTAGTCAACCCTATACTCTTTTCTATTAGTCAGGTTATAGTAATAAGTTGACCTGGTTGACCTTATATCCTTTTTCACTCAATTTACTAGCCTATTTTTAGTACTAAGTTGATTTGATCAACTCTATACTCTTATCTATCTCTTGGATTGCATAACATAATTGACATGGTCAACTCTATATCCTTCCTATCTCATTAATTTTACATCAACTTTGTCTTCCCTAATCTTTCTCCTTCATCACAAAATTATTATTTAAAGATAACACTAAGTTGAATTGAATAGGTGTGATGATTTTTATCAACCCCAATAGGTTCTTGCATAAGTATCTTGTGACTCCTACCCTAGATGAAAGTAATCTGAATATAGCCACTCACACTACAAACTAAGGGAACCCTCCTCATTACTCTTTAGTTTGTAATCCTCTCTTCTCATTTGAAGATCAAATTAAGTTAGATTATACCCAAATAAATTCTCTTCTTCATCAATGAGTTTCCTTAACATCAAGGAAAATATCCTTCTACTATTTACCATCTCATAATAAGTGGTCAAGTCGATGAGCCCCATTTACCTTATCCTAGATTCTCACATGGATTTGGGGACACTAGATTATTTGCTTCTCAACCTCTTCTCTCTATTTTTACCCCTTATCATACCATGATATCTTCCTCTTTGATTTCCTCTACCTCCATGCCTAGTATCGCTATAACATGGTAGGTTATACATCTAGTGGGCCTCTTTCAAGACTCACTCTTCTCAATCATTTCACGAGTGAATTATTTATTACCCATGGTAATAATTCCTCTAGTGTTTCTTCTTCTCATCCCTCTACTACTACATATTTTTCCACATAAGCAAATCATGCTACTAGTACCTCACTTTTTAACAATTCTTCTTGAGCTAATACTAACACCCATAGTGGTACCTAAGCCACTACTACCAATATCAATGCTTCAAATAATGAAAATAATACCAATAAAACCAATCAAATTATATTACAAAGTCTTAATCAAATGAATGCTTTCCAAGATAAAAATGCCAATCAAATGATGCAAATGAAAAATCATCTTATCCATCTTCAAAACCACCCTCAACAAGTATGGGGAATGCATAACCAAAATGATCCCCCACCTCCTCTTCAGGATTCCCATGGTAATATTATCCCTCAACCTCCTATTGTTAACAAAACAATCAATCACCTTCAAATGAGCCTCTTACACCTCAAATTTCTAACATTGATATATGAGGTATCACCCCTACCATTACTTACAATGGGTCAACCGATCCCACTCTTCACTTAAAAATATTTATAAATATATATAAAATATCATAGGTGTTGATTTAAATTGGTAAAATCAACTCAAATATCATTCCATCACTAGTTTGGAAGATTTATTCAATACTCTAGTCCAAGAATTCCAAACTAGTGATCTCCTTAAAAATACCTTGGCCGATTTTATCAATTATAAACAAATTGAGACTGAAAGTAGATTTCATCAAATGGTGAAAGACCTTATCTAACAAATGTGAACATAATATTGAAAATGATAACCACTTTCATCTATTTACCAATGATATTTTTCCCAAGTTGAAATATTAGGTCTGGACTCTCTCACCATGAACTTTGGAAGAAGCCATTGACCAAGCTAAGTGTCTAAATTTCCTCATGCATTAATTTGAGCCATCCCAAAATTCTATGAATAATTGCATGTTAGTAAAAAATAAGAATCATCATGCTAAAAATAATGGTGTCACCTATTCCTATGATACCATTCATACTATCCAAGATATTATTCCTAACCAGGTTCTAGAACAAGCTTCCCCTCATAAACACATCATTAATCCTCATCCATCTTCAAAAAATAACATCAATGTTCATAAGATTTTATCCTTAGTTAAATAAAAAAATCATCTACCAAGGCCTCTTCTATGAGAGATTAATCTCACTCATCCCATGAAATCCTGATATGATCCCAATAAAATTTGTTGGTTTCATGTTAGTTGGGGTCATTCTCATGAGACTTGTAGGCAACTTCATAATTTGGCTATGGATTTTCTTCTTGGTCCCAATTTTAACCATGATTATATCATTTGTAAACATTAGTAAGCCTATGACATTACCTTTAAATCCCATGAAACACAAACTAAGTCTCAATATTTGAATGAGGTTAATGCTCATTTGGCCATCTATAAATATCCTCTTCCAAATCACCAAGAAACTCAGACAAGGCTACCCCTTCTACAAATAATGTTGATAATATTCTTGACCTAAATCCTAAAGAGAATGTGGTTAATATGAAAAATATGTGAAGTGTGTTTACCTTCATTGATCCTTATCCCATCCACACTCCTCAATTGCACACTTTTCATGTTATCCAAGACTTTTATCCAACTCACTTAACATAGTTGGGGTAAGAAGACCTTATATCCTTTGATGAAAAAATTCCAACACCTCCCTTAGATACACTTCTCATACTATCTATACCATTCCTCCAACCTCTTTACCCATCACCAATGATACTCAAACTTATATGAACACTTCTTCTCAAACCAAACTTGCATCAACTAACCCATATTTTCAAGACAATTGATAAACTTGTCCTTTAGTTAAACCTTCCACATATTATCAAAATAAATTCATGTGCACTTAAATTCCTCCTTCCAAGGATATCCTTCAACACTATACACCTCTTTATAATATCCCTATTATGGGTTATGATGAATGGGATCCTATCACATCACTTACTCATCTCCCATCTCAAATCCTATTCCTTGAACTTATGAGAACCTCTCCATGTCATCATAAACATATTATGTAGCTTTTGTTTGAAATGAACATCCCTCATTCTCCCCTAGTAGAATGTGAAGCCACCTTATTTGGATCAAAATATATAAATTTAAAATAGCACAAAGAGATGTCCATACATGTTGATGAAATAATGGACACTTCTCTTTCCCTCAAATTCCCCATTACTTCTATGATCCTACTTCTAGTGGATGATCCTCCTCTTTTTATCAGTGTCTAAATTAATGATATCCAAGTCAATCATGATTTTATTGATGAGGGTTTAAGCACTTATGTTGAATCTCTAAATTTTATCAAAACCCTTAGATATTCTGAATGTAATCTTAAGTCCACATGTAATGTGTGTAAAGGCTATGACTGAAGGTAAATGCCTCCCTTAGGTTTTATGTAGCTACTTATCACTATCCCAAATATCACCATTCACATGAAGGTGATGATTTTAAACTTTCATCTATCTTATAAATTTTTTTTGGTAGACCATAGACTCATCGCATGATAACAATTACCTCTTCTACTTGCCAATGTGTCAAATTTCCTCACAATTGAGAAATCTATAAGATTCAAGGTGACATTAACCCTTGGAATTTTGAACAATTCTAAGATCATGGCATATTTAATATTCCCACCATTAAACCCTTTCCAAGCATTAAATTTCATGAATCTCAATGGTTTAACTTTCTTATCAATTCTACCTAAGGTTACAATGGTCACCCCAAATGCATCAAGAATATACCCCCTAACATCCTAGATTCTAATGATGATGAGATTTTCAAGATCAATATCAAGATTAAAAATTAAAATTTAAAATAAAATATCTAAGGAAAATTCATATAAAAGGGCCAAGGTAAAGATTCGAATGAAAATGTGAAAACATATAACTTAGTCTAAAAGGAAATTGAATTTTTACCAGTACTAAAGCCAATACAATCCATTTTTAGAAAATAAATTAAGTAAAATGATGAATTTGTGTAAACACTTAGTCATTTCAATTCTAAATAAATGTATTCAATTACTTAGTAAAATGAGTAGAATTTGTATAAAATGAAGTAGAGACCAAACTAAATAAGAGGGTCCCCATTTGCATGTGGAAATGGGGTGTGTTGGACCCAATAGGTTTGGGATAAATTAAATGGTTTGAATGATTTCTATAGAATATAACTTATTGGTGCAAAGTGGTGTGTGTAACATGTGTCTATTTATTATTTTTATTTTGGCAATGTGACTTTTAAGATAAAATAATACAAGTGAAAGAAAAATTTGTACCTAAATACACATTCTTAATCTAAAATTGACACAAGGTATGCATAGTATCTACCAAAGTTTCCACTGATGTATCAATATTGAAAGGAATTAATTATTAATATAACAAAGAAAGAGTACATGTAATCAATTTTTTTAAATCCTTACTTTATCTCTCAAGAACTAGTACATGGCAAGGAACTTAGAGTGTTGAAGCAACTTAGCCTTTGGCAGGATATCCTAAGGCAAGTAGGGTCAATTATGTCTAAAATGTCCCTCTTTTGGATTTCTAAGGGAGTCCACAAGTATCAAAAAATATGTGCATAATTACCAATATCTAGTAATGGATTCAAACCACCTAGCCTTTTATTCAATGGTCTCATCCCTTACACAATGAATTTAGCCATGCACTACTTAATAAAGTTTGATGTCTAGATTATCACTTAATCTAAGTCTTATTTCATCTAGTTAGGATAATCACTCAACCACTATCCTATCTATTTAGTAGGCTCTTCTTATAGACACTAATATAATGAGTGTGGTTGGTAGGATGCTAGGAGATGAAACCCTAGGCCAACACACCCATAAATAACTTGTGAGGATGTGATGAACTCCTACTCACAAGCCAATGCAAGAAATAAAAATGAAGAACTCATTCATTTTTGAGTTACTCAAGTCCTTATGAATAAGAGGAGAGAAAACATAACATTTATTTAGGTGTTTTGACTAAAAAACCAAGTAAAAAAATTATGTTTTTGGTCACCCAAGTTCCCTGATGAGGACAAGGGGAGAGCATATACACAAAAGTTGCACTAAAAAAGAAACTATTCAGGAAATGAAACTAGTTAAGTGATTTTGAAAATGAAAAACATGAAATTAAAGTGATCTTAGGAGCACTAAATATATAGTGATTATTCTTTTCAAACACTAATTTGAGGCATGATTAAACTTTAGCCTTTGTGAAAACTTGAAAATGATGAAAAATGAAAGTTGTTTTCACAAGTTTTAAACACCAAAACAAATGTGAAGTGAATTTTTAAGCACCAATATAAATGTGAAAAGGCCTTACTAAGATGCGATAAACTTCTTCCTTTCACTTAAGGAGCCTTGAAAAATAAGTTAAAATTTTGACAATGGTCTTTGAGGAACACCCTAGAAACAAATAAGTTATAACTCATGTAATTTCCATTTTGTGAAAAATATATGAAAAACCAAGATAAAATAACCACATATGTTGAAAATTTATGAGAAAACATGTGGTTCTAAAAAATTACATCAAAAATAGAGTTTTGATGACCTTGAATGAGCCTCCTGAAGTTGGGTAGTTTTTTTAGGGATGAAGTCACCGATACATAATGTCCAAAGTCATCAGTTACATGAAAAATCATTATTTTTAGTTGAAGTCACTGAGTTTAGGTGAAGTCACTAATTTTATGTGATGTCATTGATTTTAGGCAATGTCACTAATTTTAGGTGAATTTACCACTTTCAAAAAGGTATGGTCACAGGGTAAAGTCACTGATTCTAGGTGAAGTAACTATTTTGAGGCAAAATCACCAATACATAGTGGAAAAGTCACTATTTTCCTTAGAAAACATATAAAAATAGAATGTAGGGAAACTGGTGAAGCCATCAATTATTAGGGGTGAATTTACCGATTAGAAGTCAATAAAAACATGGGATTATTGAAGTAAAAAAATAAAATAAAGTCTAAAATGGCATTTTTGGGTTTATAAGAGTGTTAAAATACTCTTATGATGGTTTATGGGTCACGTCATGTTCCACCAGGCATCCCATTATATATCTAATAATTCCAAGGAAAAACAAGGTTAAATTCTCTTTGTTAGTCCAAATAAATAAAATAAATAAAAAAAGTTATATTTCTAAGCCTAGGATCTAGGGGGAGCTAAGTAACAAAGTGAAACAAAAAAAATTAAAAGAAAAATATAAAATATGCTTACCTTCCTTACAAAATTTTAAAACTTGTTGGCATGAGGTTGGGCTTGAGCTTAGCTTGTGAGCAATGGTTCTTTGTCAATAGTGCTCTTGCATCATTTCCCTTTATCCACTTGGTGTATGGCCTTAGAAATTGGTCTTGTTTGAAGCTTCTCTAAGAGTAATTCAAAATCATAACATTGCATAAGAAATATTGTTTAAAGAGAGTGAGAACTCTCTTATTTAAAGGTTAGGAAAAACAATTATGGCCTCTGGATTAGAAATGAGATGTGTGGTGGAGCTTGAGTAAAAAATGCAATTGATATTTTTCAATTAATAATCATGACTCATAAATCTAGATATTTGTTTGGTATTTTGTGAGTGCTTGACAACTCACAAAAGATGATGTCATGATGATGACATCATTAGATATATTTGTATGATTTCATGATGATGTCACTTATTTATATTTATGAATTTTTAAAAATAGAAATTTCTTAACTAGCCATGGGATTCTTAATGATGTATTTAGTTGGTTTTAATAAATTAAGCAATCTTGATCAAGTTAATTACCATTTATGATTTTTGACAAGTTATCCTTCACACTTGGTCAAAAAGGGTAAATTTTCTAGGTCAAAACTTGACCAAAGATAAATTAGAGGAAGATGATGAATGCATGCATTGAATTTCCATAGTTAGGGATACATTAATGTGGTTTAAAATATATACATAATACTGATGAATCATAGCATTCCAATGATTTCTATACTTACATTGTTTGCAAGAAGTTGTTATGATCTCTTTTTAGACACATAAATGGATAAAAAGGAGTGGATAAATATATATCAATGAAGCTCATATTATTGATACATAACAATCCCTAAGATGCATGATATGGATTATGGAAACATCTAGATGTAACAAGCTCAAGCTCAAAAAAAAATCAAACACATATATAAGATCATTCAATGTAATGTAAAAGGGGTGTAAGGAAATTGAAAACAATGGGAATTTAAATTATCTCCCACTCAAAGGAGATGACATGTTCAAATGTCCACACATCAAATAAACACCACTCAGTTGTACTATGGACAACAAACAAGGAATATGTTCAAATGTTCCACAATCATGACAAGGTATAAAATAATAAGTATAGTCAACTAATCCTTGTGATAATATAAACAAGTGAAGTATAAAAAACTAACATAAGCATATCATACTAGTACCTTCATACATGTGTTAGAATAATGTCATGTAGTATAGAACATATAACACACTGTGTAAAATATAATCATGAGTATAGACATGTGTAAATGTTAGTATATAATATTAACTTGATAATGTAAAGTTATCATAAAATAATATATCCTATATCAATAATGATCAATAGAAGTAGATGCCCCCAATGTAGTGTGTCACATGGGTATAGGAAAGGTCCAAAATATGTATGTGTATGCATGTATCACATAAATACTTTTGAAACATATGTGTGTATAGAAAGTAAATGATATGTTATTTACTTACATCAAGTAAATAACTATGTAAAAGATAGTAAACATGTAAAATGCTAAATATTTTTATATTTTTATTTTATTTGAATGTTTTTATATTTTATTAATTTTTTTGGTTTTTTAATTTTTTAATATTTTGTAATATTTTCAAGGGTTCAATGATTAGTGTTAATTAGATAAATCATCTTCATTAGGATCAAACAATTTAGAGTCATATAAGAACATAACATGCTTTTCTTCTTTGGCTCCTAGTTTATATGTATCACAATCATGTAGTATACAAATTAAGAATCATTTATGAGAAAATGTAATTCCTTATTTATTAGAATTGACTATGGCCTACATTTTCTATAACCAAAAAATTCACAATGTAAATGGGTGTTGATATGAATGATGCATGATCCAAACCTTTGCAAGGACAACTTTGGGTCCATAAGCAATTGGTAATTTGATGTATCCCAAAGAGTCTTTCCAATGTCTCTTATGATGTAATTAACTAAAAATATACCCCATTTATGACAACATGCTTATATTACAATGATTTTCCAATTGTGTATAGTTAATATGATTATGCCAAAAATAAGCTCCACACACAAATATTGTAATAGTTAAATTTGAGGATGATTTTTACTTGATAAATTTGTAGGTGATGCTTGTTGAACTTATGTATTAGCAAGGATTTATTGAATTTGTATTATACCAACAATACCCTCACGTTTGTAATTTTATATTTGTTCTTTCAATATATTACAATTGTTTGTATCATGTTTTATGATTCAATGATAGCCACAAAATGGTTTTCCTTATTTATTTAGAAGATGTGATGTTTCTTGATGTTGAGTAATGGGTAATCTAATAGGTTTATTCTCCAATAAAATTGGAAAAAATATTGTAGGTATATCTTGATATGGTTGAATTTGGATTGATTGCACAACATGTTTGTTAGTTATTTCCAACTTTTTAATTAAAATATGCAAAGATGACACATAAGGAATTGGAATGTAACAATTATATTTTTCTATAAATTTGATTTCATTGTACACATATTTAACAAAACATTTACTTTTGAAAGAAGAGGCATTCAAATTATTTTTTATTATTGGCTATATCACATGCATACTTGTGCACATCTGGGTAAAGGTTATCAAAATAAATATAATAATTATGTAATGATATTTATTTAAGTGGAGAAATAATATCTTTAATAAATATGAATTATAGTTACAAATTTCAAGGTCAAAATGTTAAAGTGTATGATGCAATCTTAAATTGGATAGAATAATCCCAAAGAGACTCATCATCGTGTTGATTTAAAATTTTCAATAGGTCTAATGTTAATTTTTAAATATCATGTTTATTAAAATATAAGATAAAATGTCCTATAATTTATTAAAAGTGGATATGGAACTATTGGGAGGACCATAGAACCAATACCAATATTCCTGTGTTAGTCTTATATGGTAAGTTATTAACAATAGGCATGCATCTTTAGCCTAAGGACCAAAAGAATGTACATATTGAATTACATGGTTGGAAGGGTATTCATGACCAAAACATAAAGGTAAAATAGGTAAGATGATTTCCTATGGATAAAGATATTCAAATACACTTTTTGTGAGAGGTTTATTTTTGAGAATGTTATTATTAATAATAACATTACATGATAACATTTATTATTTAAGAATGTAAAATTACCATTGGATAAATATAATGGTATGAATCATAAACATAAAATGAATAGTAGGAATTGTGGAGGTTTGAAGATATGTACATATGGGTTACAACTAGACATATTTTTGAAACCTAAAAATGGCAGGTTTATCATTATGATTAGAGTGGCATATGAAGGGAATGTTGCTTTGTTTAAAGTATTTTCATGAGGGAAAATTAACATTACTTTATGTTTGTAATGAATACATGATATTTATTTAAATTTTATGGATATTTGTGTAAACAAATATAATAATATTGGGCACACATGTTTCTAATTGTGTTATGGTAGATGGAGGGGGAACATGTTGACTATCTACATGATATGATGACCTACCTTGTTGGTTTTTTTTGGTAATGGTAAGTATAAGGTTTTTGAGGGATCCTTTAAATTAAAAAAATAGTCATCAATCCAAAAATACCTGAAGATACAAGATTATTAATGTTGGAAAATGAAACACTTTAAGAAATAACCAACTAACAACAAAGAAACATTAAAGATATAATAGAAAAATCAACAAAAAAACTAACACCCAATGAGACTATTCCTAAAAACCTTTAAAAATAACATTCCATTCCTAAATCAAGTTATTTCAAATGTTTTATATATCATCACCACTCATTTATCCATCTCCAAAATCTCTCCTTTTTCTTGGCTTTTGGTTCATTTTCTATCCCATACGCCACTCTGATCCTCTTTTCTAGCACTAATATCTTTCAACACATTTATATTAGTAACATAAATTTTATTTGTCATCTTACTAATAATTATGAAATTATTGATACCATGCTTTAGATGGTAGTTTTATTTCTCCAATTCATAAATTTTATCCTCCAATCTTCCTAATTTCAAGTTTACAGACTTTTCTTAACCAAAATCCTTTGAAGGACTAGTTTGACTATTACTCCCTCCCACATGATACTATTTTTCCTTAATGGCATCATTAAGTCTTTAAATTTACTTCATGGCCCAAGTAAAGATACTCTTATGTAGATTCATCTAAAAAACTAGTGCTTTAAATTTGTCATATTGAATTTTTGTGTCCTCTTTAAGGACACTTGTTTCTTTTCAAAACATATAGATCCTCTCTCTCCAAATATTTAGTCTTATTTTTAGGTATCTCAACCTCCACAGGATCCGTAATAGCATCTAAGTTATTTAAGGACTTATTGCTAGTGGATTTTGATAAAGTATCTTCTAAAGATACCTCTTCTTCAAAATTTGATTGCAATATCCAAAATAATAACAGGGACTATGGTATCCAATATACATCAGATAAATCCTTATTTTTTATTAGTATGTACTGTGATATACAAAATAATCCATGAGAGAATAAGGGAAGTGGGATGATGACTATTAGGAACCATAAGTATAGGTGGGATAATGAAATGTGTCAAACATGCCTCTTGTTATCCTTGTGGTTTGGGTAATATTTATGATTTTTTTTTACTTTGTATCTATATATTTGAAAATATACGACTCATATTGAACATAGGTTATGATATATTTGACAATTTTGTTCACATAATAAGTTTGTCTTCTATCTTTTATATCCATATGATTTGGGGAAAGCTGATGTACGGGAATGCTTAGATTTTTTACCAATTGATGTAGGATATGATACCACTTGATGTATGGGATGCATTCATACACCTCATTCATATACCTAGATCTAATTTTTGCCTTTAATCCTTTCAACATTGATTTTCTTGCTTGTAACAGGTACTTTAGTCCTCTTTACACCCTTGATCATTTCTTACCTTTTCCAAGATCATCAGACTCCTTACACAAATAGTCTTCCTCTCTCTCTAGAAGACATATCATCCTTAATACCAATTTTAAATTTTCCATCCTTATCACCAACATCATCATCTCATACACAATTTCTAAGACTTCAGTCTCCATTCTTGCTTCAAGTTTGCCCATCCTTTGATATAGGTTCATAGACCTAAAAGCCTAATTCATGGTTACATTGTTATTTTATCCACACTAGGGATAATATGGACATACAAATTAATATTTTATATATTTTTAACATCCAATCATAATACTCAATCTAAAGGCTATAACTCTCAAACAAACTACTCTTTCTTCTTTGAAGCCTAGTTCCTTGAACCCTATTTTTACACAAATCTAGAAGGTTTGAACAATGAAAAAATTTTATAGATAGAATAAATAAATTTTTTTATACCTTTTATTTCCTTACATATTCACCTAAGGTTTCATTACACAAATCTCAATGGAATCCCTTCTTGTCTCACACCCTTCTTGTTAATTAGGTCTCTTTAGGCCTAGTTTAGGTAATAGTTATAGATACAATAATATAACACATTATACCAAAAAAAATAAAAAAATAATATATATAATATCAAAATAAATTAAATTACAAAGTTTTTTATAAATTTTAAGGGTGGAAATAAAAGTTATTCAATATGCAAGCTTAAAATGCTAGTCCAGGTTTACATAGGCCTGTACAAGGCTATGAGCCTATAAAATGGGATAGAATGAGTTTTATAAAATTTAATAGAATTAGAAGAAATTTATGAGGTCTTAAAAAAAAATTTAAAACTTTTAAATGGTTATTTTGTCTTTAAAAATCACCAAAATTCTCCATCATGCCGGTTTACATAATTTTGTGTGCTTGTATGGGACTGTGTCAACTTATATGGAAGTCTGAGTCAAATATTGAACTAAAAAGTGGATTTATAAGAATTAAAAGGATTAAAAACATAAAATAAATATTCTAAAATACACTTAAAAACATACAAAAAATTTTAAAGGACCTCAAAGTTTCCCCTATTATTTTCTTCCTAGATTTTGTTCAAAACATAACTCTCAAAATCTTGTCTAATTGTGTATTATGACCTTAAAATATACATTAGTAATAAAAATTCATTATATTTTCAAGGAAAAAAATAAAATAAAATGGAACAAATACCAATAATAAAATTAAACTCAAAATCAATCTCCCAAATCATTCTTGTATTTATTTGTGTCTTTTCTCATACAATAAGCGTACACAAAATTATCAAGGTAAGTAGGGTTCTTTTTCAAATATTGATATTTATTGACTTTATTGAGGATATATACAAATTTATAATATAAATTTATCCTATCCTAATAATATTATACCACACATTATCCTCACTTACATGCATTCTATCCTCTTATCATGACAAACATGTAAGATAACTCCTTTTGACCAACTCCATGTAGGGTGACATTTACAAATCCATATTTTTTGGCTTACATTTATATTTTCAATGATATTGAAATTTAAAAAAATTTAAAACCACTCATATAACATAATATAATCCATAATAAACATTCATGATAATTTCATTTCACACATAACCCAAATTACCACTCCAAAGCCTATTTTCAAATTCAAAATTTTAAATTCTACTTTTTGGTAGGAAATTCCAAATGGGATATAAACACACAATATAAAGATTATTAATGAATAAAACACACCCTATGGGACCCTAAAAGACATATCACACTCAAACCATACTAGAAATGACTATCATGAAACTTTAAAACATATTAACACCTTGGGTTATCTTGTGATGCTCTACATCAATCTCCTCAAGTGGAAAATTTTGAGCTCCTACTCAAATTTACCTTGTAAAAATTCCTCTTTGATTTAAAATTCATTATCCTCTATTTTTATAATCTCATATTTATGATTTCCTCTTATTTTTCTTATTTCTTCTCAACTAGTTCTCGTGTCTTTGTCTCCTTGCTTTGTCTTGCCTCTTTGCCAACTCATCATCTACCTTCATAAAGTACATGATATAGTAAAAATCTTTAACTTCTTCATATTACATATCCTCCATCTCTAATTTCTCTTTATCACACTTTGCCTAAATGACTAGTTATTATTATTCACTCTTGATCCTATTCCATATCTTCCTTAAACATTTATCATGATTGGTGCATCCACTTCTTACTGGTATATCTTATTAACAATTCTTTCTCCTTTGTCTTCATGCTCTAATGGATTATTATGCATGTATTATTTAATCACCCTTGTCATACTCTCATTTATATATTATTTGGATACCTCTTCATGATACTCCACCTTCTCATGGAAAGTCTTCTCATAGCCTTCTTGATTATCTTGCAATGATATCTCCTTGACCTGTTCATGTTTATTATAACACAACACTTCTTGGCAACCTTTTCTCTTACTATTATCATACATAACTCCAACTAACTAAGATATAATGTTACCAATTGAATATATTGATTTCTTACCTTGATATTTCTTCATTTTCTTATTCCCTTGCTCACCTAATTATATCTCTCCTTCCATGAGTATTTGCTATTCATCTCTTGGAATATTACTTGGACTGGTTTTTAGGCTAAGGATTCCCTCTATTTTATTTCTCAATATTAGCCCAATATTAATCCTTCCTTGTATCACCTTTGGACTGATCTTATCCTCCTTTAAACATGCATTCTTCATCCAATCATCTCTTTTGTGAGGAACACGACTGTTCTCCTCTTTCCTTTATTCTATCATGAGTTCTTGTGTCTAATTACTTTTCTACATGTGATCATAGAGTGAATCAATCTCTTGCATCTCCATACCTTCACCATAATTATTAGTACATGTAAAATTACATTATTAAGACTTTATAGTCTCTTCAAGAATCTCATTGTCCTTTTAGTTCTCACTTGCTCTTGTATTCTTCTTTTAATCCTCTCTAGGCATCCATTTCATCTTCTTAAGTTCCTTATCCTATTATCTTAACCCTTACTCTTTACTTGTAGTATTAGTTACCAATATTAGTTCTTTGATTAACTCACATGATTCTATGCTTAGTTTGTCCATAGTTTTAATCTTATCTTAGTTTGCAACTTGGTTTTGTTAAGCTTATACCAATACTTGTCCATCTTCCTACCTACAACTCATTGTTTGTTTTTAATTTTCTTCCCTTATGTGACCTAAATTTCATCTTTTTGAAGTGTTCATATGGGCAACATTATCCTTGTCTTTGAAATCTTATTTTCTCCATCCTATAATTCTGCCTCTAGTTCTTTTATGATAGCTCCCGCCTTTTTACTTTGGCTTAAGAACTCTAATAGGTCAACTTCCACCTCCTACATCAATTCTGTCAATATCAACTCTTCTTCATTATTTTTCTCTTGTATATATTATACCATAAATTATACTTGGCCTCCATATCCATCATCTATTAAGCTAGATACTCCTTTATACTATAAATTAGTTTTTATACCTTCACATCCTTGTTTCTCCATGATGTATGTTATCTTATCCATTAGTATTTATCTCTCTTAATACTCAATTGACTCATGCTAAGTGATCATATATTAAAATTATGTTCTAGGATATACTTTGTCATTTTCTCCATTTTTTATGTCATGCTCCAAAGCTGCCATATCTTCTTGCAATTGATCCCAACTATCAAATAAATAGTTGGTCTCATTGCTCATATAGCAACTATTCATCACCTATAATATCCTATCCAAGGTTATATACATTTTATAAGATATGTTTTCATCAAAAATTTAAATATTATTATCAAAATTAATTATATCATTATTCAAAAGATTTTTTTATCTTCTACCTCTTTGATTGCTTCATGCAATACAAATTTTTATTTTTGATCTTCATACCTTTTGAGCCTAGTTAGTTTAGGATTTACTCCATCTTCTTGATTCAATTATCTTTTTTTATGCCTTTAATGAGGTATTCTTATTATTGAATATATCCTTATCCAAGCATCTCTCTTATTTGAAGGTAAAAAATCACTGTATCTCCATATATTATTTCCCAATAAATCTCTTCTTCAACACAAGTATGTTGTTTATGGTTGCTTTCCTTCATACTTTCAAGTTTTATGTCCTCAAAATGGACTTCTTATTTCTTCAATTTTGTACCTACATTTACACATGATAATAAATCATTAGATATAAAATTTTGAGGTTTACTTGCTTCTTTGTTTTCTATTTTATGTTTCTTTGCTAATGTCCTTATATTTTTACTCTCATCATCCTCCGTGAATATCTCATTCTTCTGAAGGAGTTACTCACCTTCTTCTTGTCTACCAACTTGTTCATCTATCATGAACTTCTTCACCTTCTCCTTGAGTTGCCTACATATTTTTTTTCTTCTCAATACATCTCATGACAATATTTATTACTCTCTCCGTGAGTAGCCTTATAGGACACTTAACTCTCTTCTTCTTCATTACCCAACCATACAATTGGATTTCCTCTTCTTGTATGAGCTCCACCAGGAGAATTATCCTCTCTATCCTTTGATTTTCTTCACTTATCTCCTCTTCAACAACCAACCCTTTTATATTTGGGTCTTCCTTCCCCTTTCCCTCATTGTGGTACTCTAACTTAGCTAATCCTTTCTCACTTTTACCTTCTCTATCTTCATATTATCTTAATCAAGTCTTTTTCACCTTACTTTAGCAAGTCTATTTCACTTTGCCTTGGTGTCTCACCATAGGTTATCTCCTCTTCCTAATATATTTCAATTATTTCTAAGTATTTTTTGACTTAGAGCTAATTCTCTTCTTGGAGTCTTTATTATCTCTCGTTAGGGATGCTCTTCTACCACAAACTTTGACCTTCTAGGTTTCAAAAACATTTTTACCTCTCTTAATGTATTCCTTCAACCTCAAATAACAACCTTTAATATTTAAAATCATAAAATATTCCAAGATCTTACCAGCTCTGATAAAACTTGATGTAGGGGGATACCTACATACACCTCATACATATACCTGGATTTAATTTCATCCTTTAATCCTTTCTTTTTACTCTAATTTTCTTACTTGTAACAGGCACTTGTTCCTCTTTACACGCTTGATTAATTTTAATATTTTCTATGCTCATAAGAATAATTACACACATAGTGCATCTCTATCTATTTGAGACACATAATCCTTCATATCCATTTTAAATCTTCCCTTCTTATCACCAACATCATCATTTCATACACAATTTCCAAGACTCCACTCTCCATTCTTGCTTCAAGATTGCCCATCCTTTGAAATAGGTTCATAAACCTAAAAGCCTAATTCATGGTTCCATGGTTATTTTATCTACACTAGGGATCATATGTCAAAAAACCTGCCTATATTATCTCCTTTTCAGATCCAATCATAATACTCCATCTCAATACTAGAACTCTAAAAAATCCACTTTTTCTTCTTTGAATTCTATTTCCTTGTAACCCTATTTTTACCTAAATCTAGTAGGTTTGAACAATAAAACAAAGTTTATAAATAGAATAAATAAAAATCTATATAACCTATTTATTATTATAACTTCACCTAAAGTTTTATGACATAAATCTCAATGTAAGTCTTTCTTATCTCACACCCTTCTTGTCAATTGGATCTCTTTAGGCCTAATTTAAGCACAACAAACTAGATACCATACTGCATGACACTGTACCAACCCAGAACCAAAAAATACTATAGATCACATAAAATAAATTATATTATAATTTTTTTCTAAATTTAAAGGTGGAAAAAAGTTATTCAATATGCAAGTTTAAAACCTTAGTCTAGGTTTACATAGTCCTGTACAAGGTTGGGAGCCTACCAAATGGGCTAGAATGAGTTTTAGAAAATTTACAATAATTATAAGACCTTTATGAGGTCTAAAAAAACTTTTTTAAAAATTTAAAATGGTTATTTTGTCTTTAAAAATCACCAAAATTCTCTATCATGTTGGTTTACATAATTCTATGTGTTTGTATGGGACTGTGTCAACTTATATGGTAGTTTGAGTTAAATAGTGAAATAAAAAGAGGATTTATGAGAATTAAAAAGATAAAAAAATAAATTAAATACACTTCCCAAAATCCAAAACATTTTAAATGACCTCAAAGACTCCCCCATTGTCTTTTTTCTAGACTGTGTTAAAAACAGAGCTCTCATAATCTTGTCTAACTATGTATTGCGAACTTCACCTATATGTTAGAAATCATGATTAAATATATTATAATAGAAAATAAAAATATAAAATGGAAAACATAACAATAATCTCAGTCAACTCAAAATCAATCTCCCAAATCATTCTTTTATTTATTTGTGTATTTTCTCATATAATAAGCATTCAAAGAATTCTCAAGGTAGGTAGGGTTATTTTTCAAATATTGATATTTATTGCATTTAGTGAGGCTATCCAAATATATATCATATTATTTTATCCCCTCTTAATAATATTATACCACACCTTATCCTCACCTACATGCATTTTATCCTCTTATGATGCCAAACATGCAAGATAACTCCTTTTGGCCAACTTCATGTAGGGTGGAAGTTACAAATCCAAATTTCTTGGCTTACATTTCTCTTTTCCATGATATTAAAATTGAAACAAATTTAAAACCACTCATAGGAAATAATATGACCCATCATAAACATTCATGAACATTAAATTTCACACATAAACCAAAATACCACTCTAAAGCTTATTTTCAAATTTAAAATTCTCATATTTGGTTGGAAATTCCAAATGGGATAAAAACACACAATCTAAAGAATCTTAATGAATCCAAAACACCCTATGGGACCCTATAAAACCTATCACACTCACATAATATACAAAATTACTATCATAAAACTCTCAAACATACTAACACCTTAGGTTATCTTGTGATGCTCTGCATGAAAAAATTATAGTAAAAAATAGAATAGAATGAATATAGAGTATGAAACCCCAAAAAGTTGAAAAACCTAGAGAAATATATGGTTACATAAAAGCAGAAGTTAGGTTCCTAAAATTTTTATCCATTTTTATACATATTTATGGGGAGAATAACCTAATCAAATAAGTAATATACTATTCTAAAATCAACCTAATTAAATAATTTAGATTCAAAATATATTATTATAAAGTGTTAAATTATGAAAATATTTTGAATATAAAAAGCACAATGCCAAATTATACTTTAATTGATTAAACATGAATAATTAATAATAATTAGCTTATTGAATTATGTTTAAATAGATATAGGAAATGTAAGTGCCTAACCATTACGGATGAGGCTCAATTATGATTTGTTAGATTCTAGAAACCAACTCTTTGTTAGCCTAGACACCATCATCAAAATAGGGACACTAACATTGATGTTTATGTAAAAAAACCAATTATTCTATCATATAATTAATATAATTAATTTTATATAAATTTCACCTAAATCTATTAGGGTTCACCATTGCATTGCATATTTTTTTTTAGATCAAGTGCATAGGTTCTGGATATCAATATGTATCTCAAAACCTAGGTCATCTAATTAGGCATGGCACATTAAAAAATAGGGGTTAATGGGATAAAATTAAATTTATCTAACCAAATATACCTATATGTTAGTGAGTGATATATAAATAGCCAATACACTAAATAAAGCCTCAAATTGATGTAGTTATCCTCCTTATGTGGGTTTGTGTGTGAATTTTTTTATAATATGATATGTGAAAGTGCATGTAATGATATATCTTGTAACTTGAAAAATATTACTCATGGGATAATATTTGAATGATTCAAACTTGTAATAATAATCATCCTATAATTTATTTGGAAATATGGAAGAATAGGGAAATTTTTAAAGCTTAAGAGGTGGTTTTTCTTTGGTATAAGATCACCGTGTGCTTGATTTATACTTGATCTTACCTCATGATAATGAATGATATTTTACTTGTATTCATACACAAAATTTTAAAATTATCTCATGGGAAGGTTTAAATAATACTATAAGATGACCCATACATGTCAAAATATTTTTAAATTTAAAAGTTTGTAAGGTTCATACACTAGCATTAGATCTGGGACACTAGCATGAATGCTAGTATCCTAATCTATATGATAGTGTCTAGAAAAATAGGAAGTTTATAAAGATATGTAAATACCATATTATTACATTAATCAATTTTAAATTATAATATGGGTTAAAAGTGATTTGGGGAATCATAATATCAGGGTCAAACTATATGATAAGCATTTTGGCATAGTGAGATGGTGAACATGAGATTTTGACAATGAACAGGTCTTAAACTGAAGGGTTAAACCATTAGAGATATTTGTCAAGTGTAAAAGACTAAAATATCATGTAAAATATATATTTATCATCTAAAATAAATAATAACTAATTATTCCTCATCCACATAAATAAAAAGTAAGGAAATAATATCAAACTTTTAGTATGGGTCAAGTATCATTATGGAAATTTTTTCAAGTAGGTTTAACATAATTATCTAGTGAGAAGGCAATGATAAGTGTTATTAATTTTTTTTTCCAATTTTATATCCATAGGATTACTATACTCTTGAGATAAATCAATTAATTTAATATAATTATACATGTGAAGATGAATTATTATATATGCATGGTGGGTCAGATGATTCTATCCCATACAATTTTTTATATTGTGATGAGATTATTGAATAGTTAGAATTGAAAATACATGTACACTAAATTATATATTACTCACATGTTAGATAAAAAATTAAAAATTAAAAATAAAATTTAAATATTCAAAAAATACAAAAATAATACATATGCATGACATGGTTTGCTAGTAGATATGATTATTGATGTTATTTATCATATACATGATAAATTACATATCCATGTTATACAATGATGATTTTAATGATATACATGAGTGGCATGCAAGACATAAAAGTTACATATGATACATATACATACATATGTCTGAAACTATTTACACCCATTGGCTACCTTTTTGAATTAGTGGAATGCTTACACTGAGGGTATATTTGCACACTTATCAGGTTATACCTTTTATACTAGTCCATTGATCATAGTAGATTATTGTAAATGACTTAATCTTGATTATAATTTCTATAGTGATATTTTATATGGATAATGTGCTTTGATATATTTGATGATGACTTTGATTGATTATGTGAACTACAATTGCTTGATTTGTGCATGCTTGATGTTAATGAATATTATATTTTTTGATCATTGATATGTGTTATATTACAGGTTATATATGTGTATTTATTTATTTTTATCACATTATTTTTTAATCATGATAGAGGATCCTCTAGTCCATGTCATGGCCATGTTATGTCTATGTTGAATAAGACTCAATTCATGTATTGAGTTATTATGTGCCTCATGGTCATTATATTGTGTTTATATGTGTGTGCATGGTTACATATATAAATATTCCTAAGCTTGGTGCCATGATTAACATCATGCATACTTATATTATGTGTGATGCCATGATTTTTATCATGCATATACTACATTGCTTATTATTACATGCCTAATTGATATATCTAGACATTCCACTTGTATGATCATTGTCTTGGATTACATGTTTCATACATTCTTGAATGATCAAATATTTATATGATGACATATATTATCATGTTTTATTATGTGTTTTACATGATTAAATTTTTATGAATAACACATGGTGTGCATAACTTTTTCTTTGAGATGAGTGATTCATAGGATTCATCCCTCATATAAAAATATGGCATATAGTAAGATTGTCTTAGATATTCAGGCCATGATAGACAAATATTTCATATTTTAGGTCAAATGATTAATTCAAATGTGAAAAATTGGATAGATTGAGACATATGCAATGAATGTGTGGGATATAAATAATTATGAAGAATAATTGGGATATTATATGAAATTTTGGGACATATTATATGGGTCAGAATAACCATATTTATTAGATTTATTAGATATATCAAGTTAAGAGACATTTTATGACATTATGAAATAAATAATATGTAATTATATATCATATTTTTGGTAAATATGGATCAAATTTGGGTCATGAAGTTTGTTCATGTAAAAACCTTTATATTTTATATATTTTAGATTGATAGGGAATGATGGAAATGGTGGTACTATGTAATCACTTTTTATCTATAATCTATATGAAACAATTGATCTAAAGCTCCATTCAAACCTATTTTGGGGTTATAAATTTACATACAAACCTAGTTTTAGGGTTATAAAAATTATTATTATGATATTCAGAGTAGTAAAATTAAAGTTTCTATGGCACTCAAATTATAGAAATTCTCCTCTAATGGTGATTTAGGTATTTATAATTCTAAATTTACGGTTATATAGATTGCATATCCTTGGGTCATAATCACCCCATGACTTTCTCTAAACAAGTTCAACAAGTGGTAGTTTGGTTCATGTTTTTCTGGGTGTATTCATTATGAATTTTATATTTCAAATAATTAAATGATTTAAATTATTTCATATTTTATATCATGAATGGACATTGATCCATACATGTTTCCTTATAGGTTTGACATGGATTAAATGGGAAATTTGGGGCATACTTTATAACACCAAGTGTATTTAATCAAAGGCACCACATTTATTATTTTATCATTTTAATCTAAAATTTTAAATAATAAAATAAAAGGGAGGAATTTTTAGATAACTAAATTTGGTATTAGACAATTTGGTAGCATCAAATTTGGCACACTTTGACATAATTGGACTTTGCATATACATTTGAATCTTTTATGTTGGGTTTATGAACCAATTACTTTTATTTAATATGATTTTTTTAATAAATGTAAATTTATTAATAATTTATGATTGCAAATATTTATGTATATATGTTATATTTAGATGGTTACATTATAAGTTGAGCTTGGTGGTTGAAATTTTGTGCAAGCATTATAAAAACTTGCATTTATAATATAATTTATAACTCAATACAAGATTCCATTTTTATCTTATATATATATATATATATATATATATATATAAGATAAAAATGGAATCTTGTATTGAGTTATAAATTATATTATAAATGCAAGTTTTTATAATGCTTGCACAAAATTTCAACCACCAAGCTCAACTTATAATGTAACCATCTAAATATAACATATATACATAAATATTTGCAATCATAAATTATTAATGAATTTACATTTATTAAAAAAATCATATTATATAAAAGTAATTGGTTCATAAACCCAACATAAAAGATTCAAATGTATATGCAAAGTCCAATTATGTATTTTATATCAGTGGTATCAAACCCATTTTCTCTCTTAGAATCTTATGAGAGGAAGAGCATGGTATGTGATGGAGGCACCATCTTGCAGTAGAAAAATATTCACAAGCATTAAACACATTGTCAAAGAGAAGATTTGGAAATATTTAATTAATTATTTTTATTATTGATAATCAAACTATAATTTAAGTGATAAAAAATTGAAGCATGCCATGCATTAATGTGTAGGCATCACTAAAATTACATTAAAATGTTGTTTGAGGTATTTAAATGTTTCTAGAAGTGACAAAACATTGTTAGAAGTCTAACAATATTTTATTGAATGCATTAAAGTTTTGAAATAAAATTATTGGTTTACTAAAGTGTTGAAAATATAATTTGTGAATTTATTGTTGAATTTAATCATTTTAAATCTAAAATCTAATAAAAGGCACATGACTCTAAGGAAAAGTGTTGAAACTTGAAAAGGGGCATTGGAATTGGCATTAATTTATATACAAACATGACATTGAAAATACATGCATGGAATTAAATATTAATGGAATCAATGCAATTT
Source organism: Torreya grandis (assembly GCA_037957365.1). Taxonomy (NCBI): domain Eukaryota; kingdom Viridiplantae; phylum Streptophyta; class Pinopsida; order Cupressales; family Taxaceae; genus Torreya; species Torreya grandis. Next base: position 3,524,061 of record JARHVA010001206.1, read on the forward strand.
TTTTTTCTTTATTTGTTTCAAAGTGGGTCCCCAAAAATCATACATAAAATATTTTATACTACTAGATAAAGTTGTTTTATTGTAGGTGCATATTTTAGGTGAGTGAAAAAGATTATTATTTTATTTTGCATTTTGGAAACATTGAAAATTAAATTATATAGTTTTTTTCATTCCAATTAGCATGAAATTTAATAGAGAAAGTGGTAACGAGTAATTTTATTAAAAATCATGATTTGGTAGGTCGTAGGTTCCATTCTCAATCTTTATCCTTTTGCTTGAAGGTGAATTTTTTATATTTTTAAGGGAAGTATGAATTTATGGGTATTATAAATATAATTTTGAAGTGATTATTTGGAGATAAAATAATTTTAATAATATTCTATATGAAGGTCAAGGAAAAACCCCTATACAATTATTTGAGTTATTTTTTTAATGTGCTAAAATATAATTTTTTAAGCCTCATGTCCAAATCTTGGAAACTAAAGACAAAAAATTAAAAATATTTAAGTGTGAAAATGGTGTAGAAACTTAAAATTAGGAACTTTAGTTTGATTCTAATTATGTATTATATTAACACTTTCAACCCCCAAAAAATCATTTTTCTTCTAATTCTAACTAACCTTTTTTAATTAACCTAATCTACCCCTAATGGAATTTTCCATAACTTTTGGAATATAGATATTTATCTAAAATAAAAAAGGTTATATTACCTCATATTTGTGAAATCACATGGGAAAGTAAATGGTAAAGGAGAGGAGTGCAAGCAATCTCTTACACTCTCTTAAACCTTCTTACACACTCCTTCTTACACCATTTTACATACTCCAAAAGGGGTCATGATTGCACTTTTCTTCCAAATATATTCTACACTCCAAATTTCATTAAGTGGACCCTATTACATTTCCAACCTCCAACATTGATGAAGGTGAGGACTCAATCCTATCCCTCTATTTGGAGATCAATATGGATGGTCCTCAATGATTCAAATAAGAAGTCTATAAATTGATGGTCCCCCCACCATTATAGACAAGCTTCTTGAACTGAAACTTATTATACAAAAATACTTCAGGATTTTCATAACTCTAAAGATAATTCTCAATCCAAATAAAGTGTATACAAGGGGATATGATGCTTTCATTTAGATTCAACATGGCCAAAGACCTCTAGCTCTATAACTTGAGCACATAAGTATTTGAGCTAGAAAGCAAAGGAGGTATTTCAAGGAAGGTATAAAATGTTTATGTTTTATTTTATATTCGATTCATATTTTGTTTATTATTGATCAAACATAATGAATAGGCTTAAGGTGTAAGTTTCATTCAATCATTTTTTATTTGTATTCACTAATGGTCGAACTAACCCTCTTTGGATTCCTCTCTCACACAATGGCACACTCTCACCATTTTATGATAAATTTAAGCCATGATATTACCATTTATGAGAAATTTAAGCCCATGATCTCACTATTTTGTGATAATTTTAAGCCATGATCTCACCATTTTGAGTTAAAATTCCATGCTCTCACCCTTTTGCAAGTAATTTATCTCATGTTTTTTCCATTTTTTAAGTAATTTAATCCATGCTCTCACCATTTTATGAGTTGTAACTTACAAAATCATAATTTTAAAGTAATTTAATTCATGATTTCACTATTTTATTATCTATTTAATCCACACTCTTTCCCTTTTGTAACTTTGTTTTATTACATCCAATTTTAGCTATTATTTGAACCCCTACCCAAGGTTGATTTTTCCTTTGCTAGATGGTTCCCTTAAACATTTGTTTATATCCCCTTGTACATCCTATTTGATGAATATTCTTGTAAATATATTATTCTAAAAATCATAAACATCATAAAATAAAATAAACACTTAAAAATTAGAAAAGGTTGACAATCTCTAGAAGAGATATAAAGGCCCCAAAATTCAATTTTTTTGTCTTGTCCTAGATCCTATAAATAATTAGGTGATGCATTATTAAGCCAATAAACTACCCTTAGGATGTATAATTTCCAAGTTCACCATGTTTAGGGAAATTCAAGTTTGCATCTTATTTTGGCATGTTTTCTTCCCAATATATCCCTTCTTATATGTATCCTTGCTTCGGGGCACCATCTAATTATCAGTATCATTGAGCCTATTAAGTCAATTATTTGACTTGGTTAAATGACATGAGATTTTTATTTATTTTATTTTATTTTTGGTTTGTGTTTGCTTGCTTTTTTTATTTCTTGTTTGTTTATTTTTTTAGTTATAACCTTGATTCAATCCATTGTGATAACAAGGTCATCATCATCGTGCTCCTTGTCATGCACTTGTATTTGAGTCCATCCATCAAAAAATGTTAGAATTATCATAATATATTTTCATATCATTGGTGTGTTGTTTTCATTTGTCTATTGGATCAGTTGTTGGTCCTTATTCACACTATGGCTAAGTCATAATGGTGTTTTATATCATGATGCATACCATTTTGTGCTATATAAAAAAACAAGTAATGGGAGCTTATACAATAATGTTGTAATGACAACTATTTCCTTGTAAACTCATATTTGAGCACATCACATCATTACATTTTCCATGATCAAATCAAAACAAATGAGAATTATGGATACACATATGCTAATCATGACATGTATCTCTAACTAAGAAAATCAAATAGAGTAATACACATTTGTCAAAACCAAATTATAATGTAGTCTATTCTTCATCACATTCTCTCCCAATTTTTAGGAGAACTACACTGGCTTGAGGTCCATTTTAGACTATGTAGGAAATGTTTAGATATATGATGTATCTAGGGTTAGATTGACTACCATTCTCCTCATTCCATTTTCTCCCTCTTCTTAGGATAACTACATTGGCCAAAAATCCATTTTGGACTATGTAGGTGGTGCTTAGTTATGCTAAATTTCTAGGGTTAGCTCAACCACCATTATATCATTGTTCTTTAACAATCATTATCTTTGTCTAATCATCTCTTTCATTACCTTTGATCATTCTCATATGCCTAGTTTTTTTTGTGGATTCTTAAATATTTGAAAAGTCATTATACTAATCACAACTACATTTGCATTATTCATCTCATCTTTAATCTATATGTTATATTTAATCATTGAGCTATGATTTCCAATACATCATTCAAATAATTTTAAGTAATCAAAGATCAAATATGTCTTACTGGGAAAATAATTTAATCAACTATCAAGTCCACCCTATTGGGTGAATAATTTAATGAACAATAAAATATGATCAAATGTGTCTTAAAAGAGTAAATCAATTTATTCAATGATCAATTTACCCTCATTAGGGAAATTCAATCATTTAGTCTTTCTTCTAATTACAAGTTCACAACATTCACCCTATTTTAGGATACATAATTCCCTAAACCCATAAATTTCACCCTATTTGGGGGTATGTAAAAGTTATCCACTTATATTGGGATGTATCCTTCCCTATTCCCACCCTCTTTGGGTCAAATCATTTTTATACTCTACTCACATTGGAAATAAAAGTATGAAATCATTAGCTCATTTGGATTAATCTCATCTATGTGATAATGTCACGCTTCTTGTTTTAAATTTTTTTTTGAGGGGCCCATCTATTAAAATATTTTTTTAACTATTCCATCTAGGGGCCATCATGGGTCACTAGTTATTTCTTCATCTAATTTTTCATCTATGTTTTTTGACTTTTTCCTTATTTGAAAAAATGTTACTTTTCCTGGTATCTCACAATGGCTTCTCAAATAGGGGAAAAATGTAGACACTTAAAATAAAAAAATTTATGTCAATTGTAATCATGTCTTCTATTAATACTTTTAACCCCACAAAAATCACTTTTATTCTAATTGTTAACTAACATCTGTTAATTAACCTAATCTACCCCTATGAATTTTTACATAACTTTTGGATTATCCATATTTATCTAAAATAAAAAAGGTAATATTACCTCATCTTAGTGACATCACATGAGAAAGTCAATGGGAAAGGAGAGGAGTGTAAGGAATATCTTACACTCTCTTACACATTATTACACACTCCTCCTTATCACATCTCTTACATAGTCTAAAAGGGGTCATGATTTCACTTTTCTTCCAAATATTTTCCACACTCCAAATTTACTTAAATGGATCCTCTTACATTTTTAACCTCCAACATTGATGAAGGTGAGGACTCATTCCTATCCCTCTATTGGAGATCAATATGGACAATTATCACTAATTCAACAAGTCTATAAATTGAAGGCCCTCCTCCATTATAAAAAAGCTTCTTGAATATAAACTTATTCTACCAAAATAATTAAGGAGATTCATAATTATAGAACCAATTATCAAGCCAAATCAAGTGTAGACAAGAAAAAATGTTGCCTGCATTTAGATTCAACATTGTTAAAGACCTTTCATTCAATAATTTGAGCACATACCTCTTTGAACCAAAAATTAAATGAGGTATTTCAAGGAAGGTATAGATTTTTTGGGTTTTATCTTCTATTTAATTCATATTTTATCTAGTCTTGTTAAAACATAGTGAATAGGCTTAGGGTGTTAATTTCATTCAATCATTTTTTATGTGTATTCATTGATCGTCAAATTAACCCTATTTGGATTCCTCTCTCACACATGGAAACCAAAGTTTTCTTAAATGATATTTTGGAATTATTTAAACTATATCCCACACCCCTTAAATATGCTACTAAGTTTATAAAATTTCACAAACAAATAGGAAAGAACTAGCATTATTATGGTCTTCATGTTATTCACAAGTCATAATAGACATACATGCTATTAAATCTAAATCTTGGTAATCATGGAAACCCCATAAAGGATTTATATGACAAAAAAATTTCATATAATAATATTATTTTGTTAATATAATTGTTAAACAATAAGATAAATTATGATGAATATGTTTCACTAAATGTTTCCATATTAAAAAATGTAAATAAAGAATATAGTGCTATAGGCAAAAGGAATGATGATGACATGATAATTTATATTTTTTTTAATGGACTCAATTCTAACTATATTTTTTTTTGAAAATATTACAACTTAGTGATAAAATTAATAATAAATTATTTGATTCAATTTGTGAATTGATCTCTCAAAATGATAATTGATTTTCAATGAATAAAAGTGTTATGCCTACAGATTATTTTTATTTTGAAAATGTAGGAAAATATATAGAGATAAAAAAATGAAAATTAAATGTTCTTCTAGACATAAAAATTGTTTCCGGCAAAGGCATTTTTCTCAACATATTGATTGGGCAAGTGAATCCTCTTCATATGCTAGTTTTTAATCATAAATCATTTCAAAAATATAATAAATTGATGTGATGTTACAAATGTGTTAATTTGGGACATTATGCTCAATAAGGACCTTATAAGAAGAATTCCTCAAAACATGACACTAAGCATGATAGTCACTATCTTATTAAATCCAATAATGATTATTTTGTGTATAAAGAATCAAGTTTTGTTGAAGCAAAAGAAGAACCTATCAATATATTATAAGAATATTAAAGATTAATCTTAAGTTAGCTATTGACTAAAAGATAGGAATATGGTTTAGTATAATTTTAATTTTGGGATTTATTCTTGAATTTGTTCTAGCTTTCCTAGACAATAGTGTTTTGTTTGCATAATTATAAAGACATGGAGAAGGTTATTAATGTTACACTACATAGAATTATCATCTCTCAATTGATGGGGGGAATGTTTTGAGATCAATATTTGATATTTGGTATGGATGGTCCTTACTAGAGTAAGAAAAATCAAGAAAATTTTGGGCATGTTTGATAGTGGTCTGGAAAGTTTAAGCATTCCTTTGAATACTTCATATTTCGTGTATAATATAGAGGAGGTATTATTGATCAATGTAGTTGGAGAATTCCATAGATATTATATAATTTATGTACAGATATCGAGATTAGAGGTATGGTGAATAATTCACATTCATCATCACCATGTTAAGTAGTGTTAGGGAGGCCATAGGGATTCCTATAGGCATAGGGTACAAAATGTCAAACTATATGGATTGTAGTGGACATATTAGTATAGGTTGACAAACATATGTATAATTTATTTAGTGTAGTAACTTATTTAATGATAATGAGTTTTTGATCCATATCTTATTTTTGGTCCCCTTTGGATCAAGGGTTTCTTTTGGGTTTATGATCCAATAAATTTTATATACTATAATTTTTGTTTAATAAATTTAATATCTTAATACTTTATTATTAAATATATTTGAGTAGGTAGTTATCTTTAGATTATTACACATGTAGTTGAGACCGTTGGTTGAAATTATGTGCAATCATTATAAAAATTTATATTTTTAATAAAAATTGTAACCTAATATAATATTCCATTTTTTATTATAAAAATGTAGCTATATGGTCTTTAGTTTATGCATTTTATATCATTATGAATAGTTTCCCCTATCTGTCTACCCACTTGTTGTCTTGGCTAGCCCAACTTACTAGATGAAAATATTTAAGATCACCCTAATACATTTAGTAACCTTATATAATCCTAAAAAGACTATCTTCATATCTCAAATCACTAATTTTCACTCAAAAAACAATTTTGAAAATAGTTTGATAGTTATAATTTTGTCTTAGGTATCTATCTCTACTAATATTATTAAAAAACACTAAAAGACTTTTTTTAAAACTTAAAAGTATCCATTAGGTTATCTTGGATATGTTTCATGGATTGGTAATAGTGAGAAATATCAAAGATTTAGGTATAAATACAAATCAATCCTAAGGTTATACTAACTTGGATATTACATTAAGAATCACTTGAAACATTGAAAAATCCATTACCACTCTATTGATACATTTTACAAAAGGCATACATATATAAATATCCCTTAAAAGAGTACTCCTATAAAAAACTATGAATACAAACACATGTCAATTTTGCATGGTTCCAAGTATTTATACCCAAACATTATATTGGAGTATTAGAATATAATAAATTATTAATAACTCATTGATGAGTTTTTGGGGATATCAAAACAAAAATACTAACCCTTTTTTCAAATGTTGTCTTGGTGTGAAAAGTGTGATTAGGGTTTCAAAACAAAGAAAAGGAAAACAAATATCAATACACAATAATGAAGGCAAGTGCACACATAAGAGGAAGCTATAGGTTCAAACATAATGGTTTGAGGTTTTAAATAATTTCTCAATTAACATAGATAGTATTGGTCACTCTAGGTGTCTATATATACCAAAAATTGGTACTAACCTTGTTTACACCATAATTTAATGTGACTTTTCATGTATGGGTCCTTAGTTTTACAAATAAATAACTTATTGTCATAGATGTTTAATATTTTGACATATTATTGACTTTATTTGACTATGTCACATCATATATTAATACTCTTATCTTTATTTACTATTTCATAAGGATCCCTAGTCCTATTTTATTTGACTATGTTGTTTTCTTAGGATTCTAGACTATTCCAATAATTATAGATGCTAATATTTAATTTTAATGACTAGGATTGATGAAAACATCATGAATAATTTTTAGGTTTATTTTTGGAACATTTTATTTTTATTTCATTTATTTTAAATGTTTAATTATCCTTGGTTTATATTTTGCATGCAATTAGTTCAAAAATTAAAATTTTCGTTCTATATATACAAAGTCCCTTGAATGCATTTATGAAAGGGATATCATTATTACAAAGCTTAAATATAAAAAAACATGCTATTCCTAGCTAGTTATAATTAAAAAATATGAAGCATTTATCATTGAAAAATATGAAGCATTCTAAGGTCAAATTCTATTTTACATGTTTGTACCAAGGTTGGGTATACAATAAATAACATCTAGACTTGTGTCCAACTTATTTGTTACACACTCACATTAAATGGATAATTACATGTCTTTTGATACTTATTAGGAGTATAAGAAATTTAGGCATCCATTATAAATTAGGGTGTCTAAGGTCATCTCAACCCATAATTTTCATCTATCATTCCCCTTTAGATTGAGCTTATATTACAAAGCTAGGATTTTGAGCCAAGAGGAAGAATACAAGATTTTTTTATGAAGGTTCAATAATGAGAGAACACAAAATATAAAATATAGAAGTAGGTGCAGTGAGATAGGTGGAAAAAATTAGTCTATACCATCATATAGGATTCCATTAGGAATGAAACTTAGTGATTGATGGTAGGGATCACTAAGCAATAGTTATCTCCTAAATACATGTCATAGGAAATTCCATATTTTTGTGCACATAAAATTTACATCTTAGGCACACATAAAACCACACCATTTTTTTACCACTTCACTCAAACACACTATTAATAACAAATATAGAAAAATCAATAATCACATATGGTTATAGAAGTGATGAAAACTGGTAAACAACACTTAATTTAAATGATTTTAAATTCTAAAAAACTTTTCAATTACAAAAAAATATAACTATACCTCAAAATATTTTTAAAAAGATAACACACTAAAGGATAAGTTAGATGTCTAAATAAACTAAATAACTACAAGCTGACACTGAAGGTCCACAACTCATACTCCATAATAAGAAGGATTATTTAAACTTCATGAAATTGGATTATGCTCTTCACGATCCCAATTGTTAAAAATTAAAACTACTATCACATATTGGATATATTAACATGAAAATCAACACATAATGATATCACAATAATATAAATAATGAAGGGTTAATTAGGTGAAGAATGTAATGCTAAAAACTATGAAGGCACATACATACCATGGGCTCATAAAGCAACTTTGGATAAAATATTAAAAACTATACCAAAGTTTTAAATCAATTATTTAAGCTAAGAAAAAATCATACGAGTCATAAAATAGACTTTATATAATAAAAATGTGAAGCAAAATATCTAAACTAAATTTGAATTAACATAAATTTGATTTTTCTTGAAAACTGTTAACAAATATGGTTCAAAGAGGACTCACTAAAAATATGAAACATAGTTAAGAAGTAAATATGAAATGTTATACATGAATATTAAACTCAAACCAAGGGGTTAAGACTTTCATTTTAAAGAAATTCTAAATTGGGAAATTAATAGAACACCTTTTCCAGAGTGAGATCATATATTAAAATCAAGAACAACAAAAAATTCTAAATGAATTTGATTTGGAAAGGGGTCACTAAAATTAGAAAATAGACATAAAATATAAAACTAAAGAATCTTATATAAATTTAAAGGTAAAAAAATCACTATTAGACTCAGGTTTATCTTTATGACTCTTATAGTTATTTTTGGCAACTCAATTTTAAATTGACTTCACAGACTGAAAAAAGAAATTAGGGGCATAAATTTTCCAATTGCCTTTAGAACTGGATCCACCAAAAATTATCAAAATAGAGTAGAAAATAATGGTCATAGAATATAATTCACATATGATAAGTCTAGATATTACAAGTTTCCATTTCATAAAATCTTAAGTTTGGGTATTAAATTTGAATCCATTTCTGAATTGATTGGGTTGATTTCTAAATAGAAAACTCTTAGTGTAAACCTGAACTAAATCTTATAAAAGTGCATGCAATCCTATAATCATCAACAAATGATTCCATAAGAGGATATATCTATCCTTGTGCTTTAAAATATAGGAATTAAGTCTCAAATTAATTTACATTCCATTAACAAGATTTTAAAGGATACTTCAAGACCCACCATGATAAACCTATCCAATTTGGGTTTCTAAAACAATTAGGCAATGAGAATCATAATATTTATGACAAGATACTTAGTAATAATCTAGGTTAGAATATATTAACTTTACTCATTAATTTTAAATATATATGTTTATCCCAATGTTAATTGTATAACTAATACTAAATATTAATATTAATCCATAATTTTGCAATGCCAAGTTAAGTTAAATTCACTATATTTCAAGTCTCTAATTACCAATGTTTTCTTACCATATTATGTTCTTAACATTATTTTACTAATCAAATTGTGTGTTCTTAACACTAACGCTATCATCAAACTATGAATTATAGATATTACAACATTTATTTTTATAAATGATTCCTACTTTCCACATAAATAATATTTAATTAACCTAATCAATAAGGTTATCAAATCATAGATAAAATAGTTTATAAATCACTACTAAAAGTAACTCTATTAGTCAAACACTAGTCTACATCTATTATACAATGCATTAAGTGTTACAAACAAATCATTAATAATTTAGATTAAAATATATTATTGTATATTGATATCCTTGAATAATACAATAACCATTACAGCTATCAAGTACATAAGCTTCAACATGGATATTTTAAAAAGTAAATTTACTCAAGTTAATGACAATTTCGAAGAAAAAAACTTTACATATGTCCCAATTTAATAATAAAATTTTAACCATAATCTACTTAAAAATCAATCAAATGACATACACGATGTTAGTAATTTCAACATAAAAACATTATATCTCTATACTTTGTTTGCCACTAGTAACTCACCAACCTGCACTATGAAAATATTCAAAGAAAGGGTCAACTTAGGCGAAGCAAGATATTTCACTCTACTAAATACTTTATCTTTCCAGATTAATAGACAAATTAAATAAAGGTATAAACTAAAAAACAAAACATATTGTGATAACTTACATATTAAGTAAAAATAAGGGTTGATTTTATTATGACAAAGACTATTTGATTAGTACCCAAGATCATCAACAACCAATATAGATAATTAAAATCTTAATACACTAACGACATAATACACTAATACAAATTCAAAACAATCGAACCACACTAACATGAAAATACTACCATAATAAAACTATTTATACAAACATTACAAGTGCATTAGATTTTGGAGCTCCTCTCTAGGATTATACATGGAAATAGATGGATCTTCTACATTGGTCTCCATTCACAAGTTTCTATAATTAAAGGACAAAGAAGCTAATTCCTCACATACCTATAAAGGTGAGACCCAGTTTTAACATCATTCCCAAAGTACCCTTAAGTGAACTAAACTATCAAAACCTCAAAGTAAGTTATTGCTACTACAATTTATATATTTATATAGTTATAAATTAGAATAAAACTTCTACACTCTTCATGGGCTAAATAAATTCCTAATGGCAATAAAGGAAGAACCAATCTTGTATTATTTTAAACAACGTAGATAGGTGATTCAATGCCATAATATAACCTCATATCAAAATAAATATCCACCATTATATATGAACATGCATGTTTCCACATTTAAATCTCCACTTGTCAAAAGATTTTTAATACTTTAATTATACATTTATATACACTTTCAAATCTAAATTCTAACAATATTAATGGATCAAAATTGACAAGAGACCTATAAGTATAAGTTTTTCATGGGTCACAGAGTTACAAAAATCTCTATGTATATATTTATATATTTATCCATTTGATATTGAGTATATACCTATTCAATAATAAAATATTATTTCATAGACACACACACACACAATCTATAAATTTATCCATAATTAATATTAAATGTAATATTAACAAAGTATATTTTTTATATATATGCATTTTTTAATACTAAAATTGCTATTACTAAAATATAATATCAAATATTATTTTATATACTGATTCATTTGTTTATTTATTTATTCATTTTAATTTTAATTAATTAATTTAGTTATCTTTTTTTGTTTATAATATATAAATATAAATTATATATATTTTTCTAGCACCGTAACCCTACCTAGGGTTTGGTAGCCCACAATTGATGATTGGGGCCTATTGAGGTCAACATACCCCCATTTTTAAAAAATGGGGACCCTTGTTTCAAATTGTGAAAATTTGTGATTTAAATTAAAAATTCATCTAATCATAGTACCATTATAGTGTTTTTCACATTATCTTTATATGAAGATCATCCACACTGTTGTCTCCCATAAATAACAGTCATTTTTTGGAACAACATTTGAATTATTTTGGTTCTACAAACCAAAATAATATCTTCCATTTTCAAAATTTGTCTTAGATATTCAGATTTCTCATTTTTAGAGCTTCTCAAAAAATCTACGAACTCTACAGGGTTAAATCTATGAACTCTACAGGCTTGAATCTACGGACTTAGCAGGAAGAAAACTCTATGGACTCTGCAGGCAGTTTTCAGTCAAAAGAATTGATTTTTAACATTTATTCATTTTCTGGGATTGGTTCAAAGTTTTGGTTCAATTAAAAATCTTCATCGACAAGCATATGAATACAAAAAGAGACCTAAATCATTAAACTGTTGAACCATTGAACCAATTTGGTTCAAAGGTTTAATGGGTTCAAAGTTCAACAAGTTCAATGTCACTGGCAAACGTTAAGCACTTCATAAAGGTTCAAAGTTCAGTTGCTTCAACAGGTTCATCAGCTTCCAAACATTTGGTCAAATCAAAATGACTTGAACCGTTGAACCATTGAACCAATTAGGTTCAAAGGTTTAATGGGTTCAAAGGTTCAACAGTTAGTTCAACCAAAGGAACAGTTCAATCGCTCGGTTCAACCAAACAGTTCAATGCTTTATTTCACTCAGATGGTTCATTTCCATTATTTCAGCATCTTTTGGTTCAATCATTTGGTTTGTTAGTCAGTTCAAGGCTTTCATTGAACCGTTGAACTAAATTTTTGGTTCAACATCTTGGTTCAATGGAAAGGTTCAATAGCAAGTTTAGCACTTTTTGGTTCAAAAGGCACTTGGCGTGCTTCGTTGAACTGTTAAACCAGTTCAACAAATAGGTTCAATCAAATGGTTCAACTCTCAGTTTAAAGGCAAGTACAAATATTTGGTTTAATGGTTAGTTTATAGGCCTATTTTATTCATTGAACCATCACCTTAAACCATTGGCTTGAACCATTTTGGTTCAAAGCCTTGGTTCAACTGATTAGTTCAATGGCAAAAAGTGAATTCAATGGTTCATCGGCTGTTTGCTTCAAAATCTTGGTGCGCTTCATTGAACCTTTGAACTGATTCAACAAATGGTTCATCGACTAAGTTCAAAGGGATGGTTCAATTCTAAAGAAATTTTTCAAAGGACAAGTGCCCTTGTAGAGCACACTTCATCGACTAAAGCACCCTTCAGCTTGTTCAAAGACTTGTTCAAAGCCCGAGGGAATTTTCCCCAGACTTTTTGTCTATGGGAATTTTCCCCAGGGAAAATGTCCGCGGGAAACGTTCAAAGGGAATGGCTTGAGGAAAAGCCCGAGGGAAATTTGTAAAGGGCCAACGAAGGACCCCAAAGGGTAGGTGCCCTTGCGAAGAACTCTTGACCATTAATTTGAGGATACTTCCTAAAGTCAAAGGATCATTTCTCAAGGCCCGAAAGGGAAAATTCTAATCTAGAAAAGTGCCAAGTGGAAAGCCAAAAGAAGACCAAGGGGTGATGCACCTGAACACGTCAAATTCAACACAGTCAACTAGCCATTGGAAACACAGTGATGGGTGCGTGAATGTCAAATTAAATACAACAAAATATTTGTTGATCCTTTGAACATACAGAATAGAATACATTCATAATTTTCAAGGCCAAGACCAGCAAAAAGTGGGGAAAGAATAGAACAACAAGCTAAATCTAGGACCTGATTTAATTAATCAAAAAGGGAGGAATGATGAAGATAAGATCAGATAGCCAGGTAGACATTGAAAGTTGTAAAACTTTCAATTGCATGACTTATCTATCTACATTGAGAAGATCAAATGGGTAAAAGGCCCCAAAGTTCTAGCTTGTCTTCCTAACATTTCCCAATGCATCATGATGTATTACTATTCCTGAGTCCTTGAAAGTGGCTATATAAGGGATTTCCTATCATTGTAGGATCATCTTCTTTTTGATAATCTAAATGAAACTCTACTGAAATTGAGAGGCATCATTGAGACTTTGTGTTTAGTTTATTTATCATATTTTGTTAATGAAAACAAGGGACTTTTTCAGACTTTGTGTTGTGATATCTTGTTTGTTTCATTGATCTAATAAGTAGGATTAGTAAATTTGTCAAGAAGGTGTCCTGAAGAATCAACTGTGGAGAGACTTTGTGCCCCCATAGCTGCCTTCAGTGTGTTTGTTTTTTCATTGCTGTGTAAAGAACTTCGAAAAGACTTTGAGCTTTCATTGTTCTTCGTATATCACTCTTGAGTATTTCATGTACAGACTTTGTGCTGTGTCTTGATTTGCTAGTTACCATACTTTAGTCATATTCTGCTTTTATTTCCAGAGTATCCTTGTGGCTGGTTGAATAGTTCTTCTGAAAGAAGAGGAGTGTTATCTGTCATGCTCTTGAGTTCTTCCTTTGTTTTGTATACATCATCTCTGAAGAAAGAGAGATGGATGTCTGGTCCTACCCTTGAGTATTATTTTCTGTTCATATATATACATAGCATATCCATAGGGAACCTCCCCTTAATGAGAGGAGAGAACAGTCTCCTTTTGATGTGATAAATTTACACATTAGGATGACTAATCTTCTTGCTTTGGTTGATAAGACCTATTTTGTTTACCAGTACGTTGATAGACAAAATATTCAACCAACAGTTTTTGGCGACTCCACTAGGGATATACCCATTATCCATTTATAGTCTATCCATTCCATTCACCTCTACACCAACAAGAAAAGAATGCATAGTTCAAAGCCTCAAGCTTTATCTGAAGCAAAGTCAATTCTTTTCAAATTTTGTTTTACAAATCTGGCAGATTCAAGGTATACACGAAGCCAAAGGGCTAAAGGTGTCATTGATCCTATGTTCGAGCTGGTACAACAAAGTGATTTTGATCTATTTCCTTCACCATCTCATCTGTAATGAACCAAGAGCTTCCCTCTTACTAAATCCAGATCTCCATTACCAGGCAAAATATCAACTTCTACTATTGATAAAGCTATGCCTGTAATTACCCCTTTGAGATTTGTTATCCCTCGTTTTCAGTACCCTATAATGGCAGTTCAAGGCCCCTAGGGTAATGCTTTTGGCCCTCTCAATCTTAATCCTCTTCTACATGAAATTCCACGCAGTTCTAGGAAGAATTTCTTGAAATTCCATGGTGATGGGAAAGTTCATCCTAATGAACATATTGCAGCATTCAGTATAGCTTGTGGAGTAATTGGGGTAGATTTTGAAGATGTAGCAGTTAGAATTTTTGTTGAAACACTACAAGGTCCTAATGTAGATTGGTTTTACCATTTACAAGCTTGATCTGTGACTGATTGGAATACTTTGAAAGCTAAGTTTAAATCCAGATTCAAACCTGTAGAAGATGCACATACACTTCTAGCTCAACTTACACAAATGAAAAAAGAACTGCATGAGCCTATGAGAGACTTCATAGCTAAATTTGACAAGTTGAGAAATAGAATTCCTATGATTGCTAGACCTACAGCTGAAAATATTATATGCTTTTTTATTAATTCTCAGCTACCTAAAGTCAATTTCTTCTTGAGACGTGCTGGCCAAATAGATCTAGCTGTAGCTCAACTTTTGGCCACTGAAGTAGAAGATGATCTCATCTTAGCAGGAAAAATAAGAAGAGATCCCAATATAAATAGAGCTTCATCATCATCCAAATTTGCATCTACAAGCACCATAGATCCAATGGTGTAGAAATTAGTGAATGAACTCCTTGCACTCAAAAAACAAATGGCTCAAGGAATGTCTTCTACTCCTACATACAAAAGAACGTTCCCAAATCAGTCATATCAAGGAAATGTTGCCAGAAGCCAAGGACGAAAAAATCACCTTCCTCCTCCATAAGGAAAACTTGCCTTGGAAGCTCCTCCAACTAATTTAACAATGGGATATCTTGAGACAGAATTAGATTTTTCTTATTAGCCTAAATTAAATCAAGAAAATGATGCTGATATCATTAAAGATAGTTAAGAAGAATCAGCTGGTGACTCCCACATTGGTTTCTTGAATTATTAGGATGAACTCAGAAGCAAAGGAGAAGCTTCAGATGGATCATATGCGGTGTTTACCAGGTCCAAGAACCAATCAATCTAGCAGGCTGATAAAGGAAAGATAGAAGAGCAATCATAGCCAACAATCACAATTACTAAGCATGGGACAATTTTGCCCTTTCAACCATAAGATCCAGTAATCACTCAAAAGGTAAATACATCTGCTACGCCTTCCCCTTCTACTTCTAATTCACAAACCAATATACCTTCCATCCCTTTTAAAACTTAGAAAGCTAAAGTACCTTTCTCTGTACCTAGTTTGATTCAGCCATTTGACATAATTGATCATGTCAAAAAGACAAAAATACAAATTTTTGAATTTGAGTACTTGCAGTCCAATCTAGATCAACTGAATAAGCTAGTCCAATATGTTAAAAATTAGACCATCCATGCAGTACAAAAGGCCAAAAAAGTGACTTTTGATTCCCCAATAAATCACCTAGTCTAAATAATCTGATTATTACTCCTCTAGCTGTTTTTGGAAATATAGAACCCTTTTATGTTTCCCTATTAATCAATGGCCACAAGCTGAGTAATTGTATAATAGACTCAGGCGTATCTAAAAATGTTATGCCTACCAAAGTCACTGAGTCTCTTGGTCTCACATTGACCAAGACATTTGGCAGATGTTTCTCCATGGAGAACAAACAAGTGCCATTGCTGGGGTAGATCAAAGATGCCCAATTTGCATTTACAACATTTTCAAACAAGAGGATTAAAATGACTGTATTAGTCGCTGAAGTCCCAGCATCTTATGGTATTTTACTTGGATGGAATTTTTGTAAGGATGTGGGAGGAGAGCTGAACATGGATCTATTTGAGGCAAGGATTCCTGTACAAGGCGTGATGAAGAGATTACTTCCTAAAAAGGAAGCAAAGTATGTAGTCACCAAGATGTCAGCTCCTGAAGCTCAAATCTTTTTTGAATCTATAGGTATAGGTAACTGCTTTTTATATACAGATCATGAAGAAAGATCCTCCATCTCTGATGAAGGAAAGTCTAAAGTAAAGCCAGTGTCTGATGAGATTTGGACTCTAGAATTTGATGGTAGTTGTTCCTCTTCTAGTTCTGGAGCCAGAATTGTTTTGATATCTCCTCAAGGAGATATGTTCCCTTCATCATATAAGTTATAGTTTAGCAACACAAATAATACAGCTAAATATGAATCACTATTGCTTGGCATGAAGGCTGCTCAAGAAAGAGGCACCAAGTGTCTTCATGCTAAAGGGGATGCTGAATTAGTGGTCTACCAAGTGAGAAATTCATATCAGACCAAGAATGAAAGGTTGCACCATTACCGTAATCTTGTTTTGGGATCAAATTGAAAGCTTTGATGCTTTCAACATTTCTTCCATTCCAAGAGAATCTAATGATAGAGCTGATGCACTTGCTATTTTAGAAACTCTTTTAGTTCCATATTCTGATTTTAAAGAAGCCAAATATACCATTGAGCTGATCTATAGGCCGAGTGTTCTTGATAATGCTGATTATTGGCAAATTTTCAATGATGATAATCAGATCATTGCCTTTTTGGAAAGAAAAGACAATTTTGAATAGCTATATTTTGAAGGCAATGAATCTCAGAAGTCTGAATTAATTTTTGAATCTAGTTCAAATGTAAATGAATAGTTTATATAGCTAAAAGAAAATAAAATTCTTAAAGGCCTAGTTTCTCTCAAAAAGCTATTTGACAAGCATGATAGATTCACCAAGCAATAATAGACAGATTTGAATTTCTCTCAGGGATTTGACCTAGTGAATTTGACCAACGAAGAAAATCCAAAAATGGTCAACATTGGTAAGTGCTGTACACCTAAAGAAAAATTCAAATTTACTTCTTTGCTTCGTCAATACATTGATGTCTTGGCATATTCATACAAAGATCTGAAGTCTCTCAATCCTGATGAAATATGTCATCATATTTCTCTCAAGGCTGATTCAACACCTTACAAGCAAAAATCTAGACAATACAATCCAAAGATTTCAAGTACAATTATGTCTGAGATTCAAAAAATCTTAAATGCTAGAATTATTTTTCCAATCCATCATTTTACATGGATTGCAAATATAGTTCCTATAAGGAATAAAAATGGTGAAATCTGCATTTGTGTTGATTTTTAGATCTAAATCAGTCTTCTCTGAAAAAAATTACCCTTTACCAATCATGGACCAAGTGCTCCAAACAGTAACATGATAAAAAATGTTATCAATGTTGGATGGCTTCTCAGGCTATAACCAAGTTGAAGTTGCTGAACTTGATCAACACAAGACTGCATTCATCATGCCTTAGGGTACTTTTGCATACAAAAGAATGCCTTTTGGATTAATAAATACTGGCATTACCTTTTAGAGAGCTATGGATATAGCTTTTAAAGATAAAATTGGCAAATTCATAGTTGTATATCTTGATGATTTAATTGTCTTTTCAAAGCGCTGATCTGATCATATGCACCACTTGCAACAAGTGCTGGACCGCTGCCAAAAAAATGGTATTTCTTTGAATCCTAAAAAGTCTATTTTTGGAGTGACAGAAGGAAAACTCCTTAGACACATTGTGTCCAAAGAAGGCATAAATATTGACTCAGACAAAGTCAAGTCTATTCAAGAGCTGAATTTGCCTGCAAGTAAGAATGTTCACTCTTTCTTCAGAAAAGTGAATTTCTTACAGAGATTCATCCCTAAATTTGCTGAGAAGACAAGATACATTATAAATATGATGAAAGAAAAGACTACCTTCAGCTGAACCAAAGAAGGCAAAGCAACATTTTAAGATATCAAAGTCGCTATTGCTCACGCCCCTACCTTGGTCTGCCCAGATTACCACAAAGATTTCACTATATACAGCTATGCATCTGAGCATACTCTTTTAGCTATTCTTGTCCAACAAGACAAAGAAGGTATAGAGTCTCCCATCTCTTTCATGAGTTTTCCTCTAAAAACTCATGAAGTGAAGTATTCAAATATAGAGAAACACACCTATGCCTTGGTAAAAGCAGCCAAACACTTTCGCTTCTATATTCTGAATTCACATACTACTGCCTTAGTTCTTGACAGTACAATCAAGTCTATTTTAACTCAGCAAGAGTTTGGCATAAAGAGAGGTAATTGGATTGAAAAGATCTAAGAATTTGATCTGGATATCAAGCCAACAAAGTTGGTCAGAGGTAAAGGTCTTTGTCAATTAATCACTGATAATAAGCCAGAAGATACACAACTTAAAGAAGCTGAAGTAGACAATATGCCAAAAGTCTTTTTTATTTCTACTACCAATGAATGGTATTCAAATATTGCCTATTTTCTAACTTATGGATAATGTCCTACTCATTTGTCTTATAAAGAGAGGAGAACCATCAGATTGAAAGCTGCCAATTTTGTCCTTTGGGACAACGACCTGTATAAAAGAAACATAGATGGAGTTTTTCTTTGCTGTGTAGACAAAGAAAAATAGACCTAGCTCTTGAAATCTTTCCATAATTTAGCTTGTGGAGGACATTTTTTTGCTCTTATGACTACTCAAAATTTTTTGAGAGCTAGGTGTTATTGGCCAACTCTTTTCCAAGATGCACATAAATGGGTAAGGAAATGTGAACTTTGCCAGCAATTTTTTGGAAGACCTAGGTTGGCTACTCTACCTCTTAAGCCAATAATCATAGAGGAACCTTTCCAGTAGTGGGGAATTGATTCTATTGGGACAATAAATCCATCATCAAGCACTGGACATGATTATGTCCTTATAGTGACTGATTATTTCACTAAGTGGGTAGAAGCAATCCTAACAAAGCATGCTACCTTAGAAGTTATATGCAACTTCTTGAAAGAGAACATCATTTCCAGATTTGGAGTCCCACTCAAAATTGTTACTAATAATGTAGCTTGTTTCACCTCTCAAGAAATCATGCAATTCTATTTTTATTATGGAATTACGCTCTCTCATTCTTCTGATTATTTTTTGCAAGGGAATGGATAGGCTGAGTCTAGCAATAAAAATTTGGTAACTATTATCAAGAAACTTGTAGATGATAATCAAAGGATGTGGCACAAAGCATTGATAGACACTCTATGGACTGATAGGATCATGCCAAAATGGGTAATTGGTATGTCTCTTTTTCAACTTCTCTATGGTATTAATGTTGAGATACCAATCACTTTAGAGTTACCAGCCTTGAAATTGGTGAAGGCTATTGAAGATCAGACATATGAGAGTTCTCTTGACAAAAGAATCATGTGCCTGACTTAGCTGGAAGAATAAAGAACCATGGTGGTGGATAGAATTAATGTTCATCAAAATTTGATAAAGAAACTTTTTGATCAAAAAGCCAGAAATCATGATTTTCAGATTGGGGATAAAGTCCTGCTGTGGGACAAAAGAAGAGAGCCAAAAGGGATGCATGGAAAGTTTGACTCCCTTTGGAGAGGCCCATTCACAATTCATTAGCACATGGGTGAAAATATATTTTTGTTGAAATACCAAGATGGCATGCTTTTTTCTCTACCCCATAATGGGCAGCATCTGAAACACTTCAATTCTTAAAGTGTTAGATCATTGCCCATGTATATATGTATACTTGTACAATTTTAATTTCTATTTTGTTTTATTTGTTTTCATTCTTGTTCCTTTCATTTATGAAAAGCATGACTCTAAATCCCAATGGGACACTTGAAGACACTGGAGTTTCTGAATTCTACTCCTTCCAATTCATTTTGCAATTGATAGAAATTCCCCAACTGGAGCCAACTGTTGTCTCCCAAAAATAACAGTCATTTTTGGAACAACATTTGAATTATTTTGGTTCTACAAACCAAAATAATATCTTCCATTTTCAAAATTTATCTTAGATATTTAGATTTCTCATTTTTAGAGCTTCTCAAAAAATCTACGGACTCTATAGGGTTAAATCTATGGACTCTACAGGCTTGAATCTATGGAATCAGCATGAAAAAAAATCTACGAACTCTACAGGTAGTTTTTAGTCAAAAGAATTGATTTTCAATATTTGTTCATTTTCTAGGATTGGTTTAAAGTTTTGGTTTAATTGAAAATCTTCATTAGCAAGCATCTGAATACAAAAGGAGACCTGAATCATTGAACCGTTGAACCATTAAACTAATTTGGTTCAAAGGTTCAACAGGTTCAAAGTTCAACAAGTTCAATGTCATTGGAAAAAGTTAAGTGCTTCATAAAGGTTCAAAGTTCAGTCGCTTCAATAGGTTCATCAGCTTCCAAACATTTGGTCAAATCAAAATGACTTGAACCATTGAACCATTGAACCAATTGGGTTCAAAAGTTTAATGGGTTCAAAGGTTCAATAGTTGGTTCAACCAAAGGAACAGTTTAATTGCTTGATTCAACCAAGTAGTTCAATACTTTATTTCACTTAGATGATTCATTTCCTTTGTTTCAACATCTTTTGGTTCAATCATTTGGTTTTTCAGTCAGTTAAAGGCTTTCGTTGAACCGTTGAACCAAATTTTTGGTTCAACGGAAAGGTTCAATAGCAGGTTTATCGCTTTTTGGTTCAAAAGGTGCTTGGCATGCTTCATTAAACTATTGAACCAGTTCAATAGATAGGTTCAATCAAATGGTTCAACTCTCATTTCAAAGGAAAGTACAAATATTTGGTTCAATGCTTAGTTTATAGGCCTATTTTATTTGTTGAACCATTGACTTGAACCATTGGCTTGAACCATTTTGGTTCAAAGCGTTGGTTCAACCGATTAGTTCAATGTATTAGTTCAATGGAAAAAAGTGCATTCAATGGTTCATCAGCTATTTGCTTCAAAGGCTTAGCACGCTTCATTGAACCTTTGAACTGGTTTAACAAATGGTTCATCGACTAAGTTCAAAGGGACGGTTCAATGCTAAAGAACTTTTTCGAAGGACAAGTGCCCTTGCAGAGGACACTTCATCAACCAAAGCACCCTTCAGCTTGTTCAAAGACTTGTTCAAAGCCTGGGGGAATTTTCCCCAGGGAAAATGTCTATGGGAAACGTTCAAAGGGAATGGCCTGAGGAAAAGCTCGGGGGAAATTTGCAAAGGGCCAACGAAGGACCCCAAAGGGAAAGTGCCCTTGCGGGGAACTCTTGACCATTAATTTGAGGATACTTCTTGAAGCCGAAGGATCATTTCTCAAGGCCCAAAAGGGCAAAGTCCAATCTAGAAAAGCACCAAGTGGAAAGCCAAAAGAAGACCAAGGGGTGATGCACCCAAACACGTCAAATTCAACACAGTCAACTAACCATTGGAAACACAATGATGGGCGCACAAACGTCAAATTGAAGACAACAAAATAACTGTTGATCCTTTGAACATACAAAATAGAATACATTCACAATTTTCAAGGCCAAGACCAGCAAAAAGTGGGGAAGGAATAGAAGAGCAAGCTGAATCTAGGACCTCATTTAATTAATCAGAAAGGGAGGAAGGATGAAGATAAGATCAGACAGCCAGGCAGACATTGAAAGTTGTAAAACTTTCAATTACATGACTTATCTATCTACATTGAGAAGATCAAATGGGTAAAAGGCCCCAAAGTTCTAGCTTGTCTTCCTAAACCTGATTTAATTAATCAGAAAGGGAGGAAGGATGAAGATAAGATCAGATAGCCAGGTAGACATTGAAAGTTGTAAAACTTTCAATTACATGACTTATCTATCTACATTGAGAAGATCAAATGGGTAAAAGGCCCCAAAGTTCTAGAAAAAAGTGGGGAAGGAATAGAATAGCAAGCTGAATCTAGGACCTGATTTAATTAATCATAAAGGGAGGAAGGATGAAGATAAGATCAGATAGCCAGGCAAACATTGAAAGTTGTAAAACTTTCAATTACATGACTTATCTATCTACATTGAGAAGATCAAATGGGTAAAAGGCCCCAAAGTTCTAGCTTATATTCCTAACATTTCCCAACGCATCATGATGTATTAATGTTCCTAATTCCTTCTTGAAAGTGGCTATATAAGGGATTTCCTATCATTGTAGGATCATCTTCTTTTTGATAATCTGAATGAAACTCTACCAAAATTGAGAGGCATCATTGAGACTTTGTGCTCAGTTTCTTTATCATATTTTGTTAATGAAAATAAGGGACTTTTTTAGACTTTGTGCTATGATATCTTGTTTGTTTCATTGATCTAATAAGTAGGATTAGTAAATTTGTCAAGAAGGTGTCCTGAATAATCAATTGTGGAGAGACTTTGTGCCCCCATAGCTGCCTTCAGTGTGTTTGTTTTTTCATTGCTATGTAAAGAACTTTGAAAAGACTTTGAGCTTTCATTGTTCTTCGTATATCACTCTTGAGTATTTCATGTGCAGACTTTGTGTTGTGTCTTGATTTGCTGGTTGCCAGACTTTAGTCATATTCTACTTTTATTTCCAAGAGTATTCTTGTGGCTGGTTGAACAGTTCTTCTAAAAGAAGAGGAGTGTTGTTTGTCATTCTCTTGAGTTGTTCCTTTGTTTTGTATACATCATCTCTGAAGAAAGAGAGATGGATGTTTGGTCCTACCCTTGATTATTATTTTCTATTCATATATATACATAGCATATCCATAGGGAACCTCCCCTTGATGAGAGGAGAGAATAGTCTCCTTCTGATGTTATAAATTTACACATTAGGATGACTAATCTTCTTGCTTTGGCTGATAAGACCTATTTTGTTTACCAGTATGCTGATAGACAAAATATTCAACCAACACACACCATGGTTAGATTGGCACATTTACAGATGATTTTGGTTTGATCATTTCTAAATTCACTAACATTGGATCTCTATGTTTCAGGTTACAAGATAAGTGGAGTCCATCTAGAACAGACAATGTCTAATCTTCATGATTGAATGTTAATTTGACTCTTTACTTGTTGAGATCAACATACCCCCATTTTTGAAAAATAGGCATCCTTGTGATTAATTTGAACCTTAACACTAAAAGCTTGATATTATGCACATTATTAGAATTTTAAGATCATCCATGCCTAATAAATTGACCCTCTTATTCATGGTTTTTTCAAACCTTGCCTAATGTTTCTGATAGTGGGCCTTCATAGCTTAAGTTACAAGTTTCATGGAGCTCTTATTAATAAATCATGCTAGGGTTTTCATAATCTTATCTTCATTTAGGATTTTACTAGCCTTTGGTCTATGAGTTCCCATAGTTAGATTCATGTGTTGAAATTCTCACTCAAAAAACCTTAGCTTGGACCCTTAGTTTGAATTAAAATTTGAAGAGAGAAAATTTGGAGGGATTATTTTAAAATTTGCTGTAGATTTAAGCTTAATTTTATGCTAAGGCTTGGTTATGTTTTTTAACATGATTAAAACTTAGCCTAAAATCATGTTCTGTCCCTTTATGTTTCCCCTTTTATTCTCTTTATTTTAACAAATTCTAATGTTCACATTTATAGGGTCCTTAATTTTCCAAGCTTGGCCCTGTCATATCACATGGTCCTTTTTGTTACATAGTTAGCCTAAAGTCTTAGTCTTAAGGCCCCAATCATGTTTATTAACATGAACAAGACATCAGTATTAAAACTTGAGCCTAAGTTCTGATATTGACTCAAGCCCTAAATTAAGCATCTTTCCTCTTTATGGAATCAATGACTCTCACTTCATCATGGAGGATAATCGAAAAGAGTGAAGGAGATGCAACAGAGCCAAAACTTTGATCCATCAGACCAATAACATGCATCCACTTAGATCATGATCAATAGTATATGATTACTTGAAAAAGGCAATCAAATGAAGTGTAATCATTAACTATTATTCAAAAAAACCCTAAGGGCCCATAGGATTGACATGTGGTGAGTATCTATTTACTAACAAACTATAGTGCATATAAGGCCCATGAAATTTCCAAGTGGCACAACAACTGGGCCCAACATAAAACAACCAATAGAAATCAATCCCTAGGATCATGAATCAATGGTTTACACTGATTCATAATTAAATATCTGACAGTTCGAAGTAAAAGGATGAATTTCAAAAGATAATGACTAGTTCCTTTAAATAATTTATGAAAAATGTCAGGAAAGCTACCAAATGGATGCCACCTAGGTGCCACACAAGCACAAAATGACAAAATCAGATATTTGGTGGCATGAAAAGGCAGAGTTATAAAGGAAGGGTTCCAAATCAAAATTGAGGTATGAATTTACCCAAGTCTGAGATACCATCACCATTAAATTTTCCAAAAAGGTCCTAGCCTCCACAAGAATCCCTAATTTTAACTCTAATCAATTTCAATCGAGCTATAAAGAGTCCAATTATTATCTAGGCAAGAACAAACTAATCTAGAGGTTAATTGAAGACCATTAGTGAAAATTTTTCAAGTCTCACAGTTAGGGTAGCTCTAAGGCAACAATAAAAGGATGAGATAGAATTGTACCTAACTTAAAATAAAGAGGGAAGGGTCTTCAAGGATATGGACTTTGATCCTATGACATTAAATACAAAATATAAGAACTGGTACGAGCTCTTCTAGACTGTTGAGGAGATACAAGCCATTATAGGGTAGGAGTAAAAGAATGCTACAATCTTATAAAGATACAATGAATTAGACTCTGTCTAGATGACCAGTCTCCACTATGCTATTGCAAAACTTGAGGCATTACAATGTATTGATGTTATTAACCCCATGTTCATAGATTGTAGAATTTATCAAGATTAGATAATTCATGAATGTAATCTAAAAAAAGTAGCATATATTTCCCCTCTTGCATTTGAAAGTTACTATAAACTATGTAAGCCCTAGGTAGACTTGCCTATAATTAAAACATGGACTAACAAGAATGACTTGAATGTTGTCCTTATCTTGTGGTTGCTTACTAAAACCCATGTAATCCAAGACCCCATCAAGAAGATCCCAATTGTCTAATTTAAGGAAGGAATTAGAACAATCATGACCTTGTTGAATAGGTTATTTGGATCCCTTTCCAACACACATGTTGATAAAATCTAGGTACCTTATGTATATTTCATGGTAGAGAAGGGATTGAATCCCCTATTGGGCAAGATGATCAACATTTATTTAAAACAACAATTTTCAGCCATGAATAAGAAAACTAACAGCCACTTTGTCATAATGTCCTATCTTCTTTATGCCCTCTTAGCCACCACCAAAATCCCTGACATAAAGCATTGTTCACTTGATGGGAGACACACTATTTCCCATCACTATTCCAAGTTACACATATTCAAGTATAGACACAACATATAATTCTTTTGTGATTGTGTATATCTAGCTTTGGTAGAATCTAATATAGGGATCCCCATGGCTAGGATCAACCCTCTGGTTAAGAAGTATGTGGATTTTATTGGAGATATTAGGTTTTATCTAGATTGTATAGTGATTAGAATATAAGGGACCTTGGTTTATCCCCTTAGACTACCGGTTCATGTGCCTACCAAATTAGTAGAGTAGGAGATTACATAATAACTATTCAATGGTATAAATGGTGTATGCAAGAAGAAAACAAAAGGACTCTTTCACCCTTTCCCTTTGACCATTAACAATATGATATTGTAGAATTGGGAGCATGTGAATGTCATCTCCAAACATAAATACTCCTTCAAATTATAATTGGATGATTTGAGGTAATGGGACCCTCATAATAGGGTCATAAAAAACAATAAGCTATTCCTATGAACACAAGCTTGGTTTTCATGACACAATGTATATTAGGGCTATTAATTTCATAGAAGTTTTGGCCAAGTTAGGCTTGAGGCTAGGTTAGCTAGAGATGACAAGCCACCTGGATAGATCTGGCATATGAGACCCTTGTAGTATCACTTGTTGCTTGGACCCTCTTTTAGGCCCTCTCGTGAACAACCTTAAATAGAATTACAACAAATTCAAGCACAAGTTGCACAAGGAATTGGGAAAGATAAATTGGAAGAGAGACCTAGTGAAGGGCCATCATCCTTAGCTCAGTCTAATAGACTATAGTTCCTAATTGAGTTCCTTGACATGATTGCATTAGATCTTAGGGAGATAGAAGAGGATGTACTTAAAGTGATTGCTAAGGCATATGGATATGATAAATAGAGGAGTAAATTTAAGAAATTTTGGACTAAGTTTAGAAAGTAGGATAAAAAAAGGGGAAAGAAATTAAAATGGACCTAGTTCTAGTTACACCCTTGAAGAGGAAGGTTGAGTTAACATTGGTCCAAGTTGGGAAGAAGAAGCCAAAGTTAAGCTTCACTTATCCTTTGAGTGAAGTCAACTTATTTAGTGATGAGAATCCCATCCATGGGCCAATCAACCTTGAATGGTTCATTTATGGGAATATGAAAAAATATTCTTATATTACAACATTCATGGGCAATGACCAGTGTAGTTAACATCATTGTTCATGATGAGATTAAGCCATGGATAGTGGATTTGATGAAAGAAGAGGAAGAAAGAAAGATGACCACCCTTGGGAGGTTAAGTAACAATCAAGTAGACACTCATGGAGCCTCAAGTAACACACAAATAGAGGTCCTAAAACCTCCAAATATCATAGAGTAAATAGTAAGTGTGTAATTCAATCTAGAGATAGTAGGCCTAGAGAGAGTAACCATAAAGAAGACCATGGATGGGAATGAGGAGTTAAATTTTAAAAGAGTTGAAACTTTTATGGTATTAAATCCAGTAGGAGGACATGATCTTGATGCACATCCAATCCATGAGGAAGATATAATTGGACTAGCTGATGCCTATTCAACCCAAATAAAATTAGGCATCAAAGGCCTATATCAAAGGATAGAGAACTTGTAGGAGCAAAATAAAAATATTGAGACATAGCCTATCTTGTAAATTCTTAAAGAAATGATAAAAATGTTTAAAGCTTCTTTCCATGACATGTTCAAATCCTTAAAATAAATGAAGACAAGGAAAAACTTGTTAGCTTACTAGGATGAAGTAGCCAAGGGTTTATTATCCCAATGGAAAAGTTCAAAAGATAAAATGAAAGAGTTAACCAACATATTGGTTGAGGGATGGATTCCCAAGTTTAAGACCATTAAATTGGCCCATTTAAATTAAATTATGGTAATAATTATTGACAAGATTCAAGATCTGAGTGTATGGTTAAGGTACTTGGAGAGGCTCTTGATGGATGATGAAGAGTTGATAGGTAGTATTGAGCAACTCCTTGGGACCATGCTTGCCACTCCTACCACACTTAGTTCCTTGGGTGTCATTTTTGATGATGATTATGATCATAGGGTCACTTTTTGTTATTCAAGAGGTTAGGAGAAAGATTCAGGGCTAGTCTAAAAGTGATAACAATAGGGTCATGGGCATGATCCTGACTACGAAAGAGAAAATTGCTAAGGCTAGAAGTATCAAGGAAGCAATGGCCAAAAATGATAAAGATTTTGATGGCTTGGTGGAACAAGAAGGTGAGTACCTCTTAGATTCAGTTTCCAACTTAAATTTGGTCTATGAGTAGCATCAGAAAGCCATGAATATTCTTCAAGAACAATAGGGCAGTTTTTCAACTCAGGGTCCACAAGCTAACTAATAATATTCTACCTTGTTAAGAAGATTTGTAATATTCAAAAGTAAAATATTATTTTATGAAGGAATATGATAGTTTGTTAGCACATTTCCTATATGTTAGTCTATTTTGGAAAGAGAAGTGTATTTTATAACTTTGTAAAAAGGGCAACTGTCCTTACCTTTGTACATTTGTAATCTCATGACTGACCGTTATACTTCCTTAATCTCCTATAAAAGGCAGTATCACCATTTGGTAAAGAAAGAGTTTTTTAGATCAAAAAACTATTTTGTATACTCAGAGAAATTAATATAATTAAGGAATATTGAGAAGTTTTTCCACAAATTTTTTGTGTCAATTTTTATATGGCTTCTCTCTCATTTATCTATTTGGAAGTCTAAATTTGAATGGTTTTCATTGATTCTTCATATGCATATGTAAATTCAAAGCTATTAACTTGTGATTATGCTAGGTTAATTGAAATATCTTAGGTTCATTTCATCTCTCTTGCTTCCCTTGTAGATGTGCTAATGCAATTTGTTTGTGAATTAAATATTTAAATTGAATCTAGTTTCTTATTTGCATTGTTCCATTTTTTCCTTAGATAATTTCTTGGTATATGGTAATATCTGTGTTAAATCTATTTCATGTCATGTATTGGTTTGAATGTATGTCTAGATGAAATCTAAACTTTGTCATAATATTTGGACTAAAAATTAGAACATCTTCTTTTTGCCCTACCCTTCTTTTTGACCAAATCAATCTAGTTTAAACTTCATTGTAGATATTTATTTAGATTAATCTTTAGTTTAAAATTTGATAAAAAAATTAACTAATAATAACATAGATCTCTTGTATTTCACTAAGTTTTGACATGGTGGCTCCTAACCAACAATCAATATAAATACTGTGGAATAGTTTATTTCTCTACCCCTATTTCACCATAGGTAATGAGATTACCATAACCTACTAATCATGCTTTGAATTCCCTAAATTATAAAATGAGAAGTATTATTTATACACTAAGATCACCTATGATACATTTAGAGGCATCAATAGGAATAAGATTTTACTAGCACTAGAAGGAGGGCCATCTTTATGAATTTATAGGATCTTTACTAACATTGGCATGTTTTGATCAAAGATTGGTGTTATCTTTACACATTTTCATATCTCTTTGCTCAAAAGTTTAAATATCATCAATATTCATGGTATTTGACCCATCTTTGTGCATCCTTCAGACAAAGATCAAAAGTATTTAAAGATAGATGTGTAATTATGGTAAAGATAACTTGAGATGTAAAGATCCAAAGTTTTTAAAGTTATAATAGATTTTTTTGATCAAATATTGATAGATATTTTATGGATATGAGTTTATCTGAGCTTATATTTGTAAGCATAGATCATAGTTATGTAATGGGACACATCTTAAAGCTAACTTAGTTAAAATTTAATGTCCTTCATTATTCTTTTCATAAATCATTATAAAATTTGCTTAATGTGTAAGTTTAATCCCTGTTCTTTGTAAAGGTTTATTTGAAACATCATATTTAAAATAGGACCCAAAGTCCTCAATCTGAAATTACAAATAATCTAGACAAGATCACATTTAGAGACAAGAGAACCTCTGCTGGAACTAGACATCCACAGAAAAGATAAATGAGACAAAGGTAGATGTAAACATTCAAAGTCTTTACTGACTTCACCACCCCAAGGTATTCCTACATTTGACCTTGATCAAGGTACAGATTCATAAAAATATTTTCTAACTTTTAGTCCTAGTGGTATTGTAACAATAGAAGAACATGTTAAATCCTTCAAAGATGCATTAAGATTGCTAAATGTCACTCATGAAGACGTAACATGTAGGTTTTTTCCTTTAACATTTAAAGATGCAACATATAAATGGTTCCTAAACCTACTTGATAATTACATTACCACCTGGGATGAATTAAATAACATTTTCATTGACCAATTTGGCAAGATTATCAGCCCTTGTGTCTTGTACCAACAATTTACCACCCTCAAACGAGATGCCAATGAACCTATAAGAGATTTTAAGATGTAAATCAGAACCATTGACCCTTATAAACCTAATTAAGCATTAACCTTGGAAATATAAAAAGATTCTCTTAATCCCATGACTTTAGTATTCATAAAGAGAGATATAGATCCTATGAACACACTAGATTTAACCTATGTTGAAGCTATGATAATTAATGACCAAATGCAACCTCAAGGTTAGATGGCCTACTCTATTCCCAATGTAAATCCATATATGCCTATCTTGAATATCTTTTCTAATAACAACCAAAATGTGCCTATGTATACACCCTAAATTGGTCAAGCAACCATACATATCATGTATTTTCATAGTCCTTTCATAAGAGACTTTGAATGGAGAACATGAGCCTTGTTCACATTAGCTATGTCTTTTTTTTTAGTTATCTTGGTCTTGTTTCATGCTTGAGTCGCCTTTTTTCTTATTCCTAATCATCCCAAGCTTTTCAAACAGTCATTCCACCTCAACCAGGTTAGATTTCCCATGCCAATCCTACCCCCTAGGTCTTGAGATTGTAGGATAGGAATGTTAGAATCAAGATATAACACTGGACCCTAGGGTGTCTATTTCTAGCACTCTTATATAATTGCATTTTTTATTCTCAATGGTTAGGTCTCCTTAATGAGTCCCAATCCCTTCTTAGCTTCATCCTTAAGTTTTATTTATCTTTCTAATGTCATCTAAATGCAAATATATTTCCCAAATTCAAAAGAAAAAGTCTCCTATATAAAATACTTCACAAGGCATTTGATATCTAACACTTACTACTTCGGTACAATACATAATTAAAAATTAGTCAATAAAACAACCCAGCATTCTGCATGACACATATTTTACATGCTTGATCAAAGAAGGGCCTAGGAAAATGTTCATTCTTACATCTAACATACATGTTGATTATTCACATTCCCCAAGGGAGAACTACATTTGATTTGAGACCCTATCTTGAGGGTTAATATAGGTAGTGATCAGGTTAGTAGGGGTTCTAGATCATCTAATCATACTTCACCTAACCCAAATTTTCCCCCTTTTACTTTTGATGTATTTTTTTTCATGTGTGTAGGTATATCTAGGGTTTTAAATATTGAAATGTATTTATATTGATCTCGGTTGACATTCAACATCTAAAATTTCATAGGCATGTTTAAATAGAGATAGTGGACAAAACCCAAAAAACTCAGGCCTCTATGAGTAGTTTAAATAATGATGGTAAAAAATGCCAACAACACTAGACCCTAGGGTGTCCTATTTTAGTGATCTTATTCTTTCATTGAACAAAATCCAATTCTAGGTTTTTGACATCTTCCCAATCTTACACGATAGTTTTTAGCCCTTGAATCATTCATTTTAGCCTATTTTTCTAGATAAGTTTACTTCTTTCCCTATTCAATTGATTTGATTAAAATGATATAAATCTATATTTTACTATATTTAATTACATGTTCCCCCTATATTCCATACCCTTTATTATGTAGGAACTAAACCCTAGTTTCTCAAAAAGTTAAATCATTTGGTGAACCGGACTTACTTCAAATAAAATCTAAAATCCCTAGGTATACTTAGGGTTTTTCCTTCATATTTTGTGAAAAAATTAAACTTTAAAATTATAAATTTTTGTGAATTTATTTTATAATTTAAATTATTGCCATAATTTTAAAATTCTAAAAACTCCAAAATCTCAAACCCCTAGGTATACTTAGGGTTTTTCAACCATATTTTTGTGCAAAAATTTAATTTCAAAATTTTGATTTTTTTATAAATTTTTGTGAATTAATTTTATTTCAAATATTGATTTAGAATTTAAATTATTGCAATAATTTTCAAAAATTCTAAAACCCCAACCCAAAACCCTAGATTTCCAAACTAGGTCCTCAAACCCAAAGCCTTCCTCACAATTTTTTGATAAATTTTTTGGAATTGTTTCAAATTGTTTGGACTGTCAAAAATAATTTCAAAATCTCTATGTTGATATTTATTTTGTGTAAAAATTCAATTTCAAATTTCTAATTTTTGTATAAATTTATGTGCGTTTATCTTTTTCAAATTTGTTTTAGAATTTAAATTATTGCAATAATTTTCAAAAATTCAAAAACCCCAACTCAAAACCCTAGATTCCCAAACTAGGTCCTCAAATCCCAAGCCTTACAATTTTTAGATAAGAATTTTCATTTTTTTGCAAATTATTTGGAGTGTTAAAATTATTTTCAAAATATCTATGTTAGTGTTATTATTGCATTTATTTTCTTAATAGTACTTTTACATATTATCTTTGGTGAAATAAATAAAATGGACACTAAGGCACGTCTTCCCTCTCATCCCATAGATCAATTTATAAATTTTTCTCATAATTATGACAATGAATGGATAAATTTGCAAAATTGCACATTAGATAAAAATGTGAATAATGATTTCATTTACAATGAAGATAATTACTATTGTTGTAATGAGGAATATGATGATACATGTGAAAGTGATAGTGAAGAAAAATTAGATGCATCTTATTTTCTCAAACCTATCTCTTTTATTCCCTCTTCTAAAGAAAATAATTTTGATAAATGGGAAAGATACTTTTAGCCTCATTCTCCTATGCATAATGCACCAAATGAAAACATTAGTCATGCACTTCCAAGTGAACCTCTTATTGGTGATAATTTGCTTCCATGTGAACCTAATATCTCTCTCTTTTGCTACTTTTATGTTCAAATTACAATAATATAAATGAAATAGAATTAAATTGCCAATACAAAGTTCAAATGATAAATCTCATGGTCTTAACTCTACTTTGTCAAAAGAATGTTTAAATGATAACTCTCTTACTCTTAATTCTCATATCAAAAATGAAATTAATGCATGTACTCCATTTAAAGATAACATAGATGCACATAATGTTCCAATTTCACATGAAAATTTATTGCATATTAGAAAAGCATTCTTCTCTTACCCCTCTTCCTAGTGATGATGGAAGTGATAATGAATATGATAGTGAACATGTAAATGAATATGAAAATGAGAGTGAATATGAAAAAAACTCTAATTATGATAATGCATGGAATAATGATGATTATTATACACATAGTGAAGAATAAAATGCATCTCATGCTTATAACTCTTCTCTCACTCCTCTCAAACATAATGCACTACAAAATGTTTTTTCTATTTCTATGCATGATTCTATTTCAAATAATGCACATGTCAATAATAACATCACATATTCAACTCAATTAGAATTTTATTCACTAAATAATAAAGATACCAATGAATCTTCCAAGCCACCCACTATTACAGTAGCACATGTTTCTCACTCTTCACCCAAAGAAAATGATAGCCCACATCCCTCTACTAAGGTCCAAATTACCATTACTCCAAAGGTTTAAGTGAGCACACCCCCTCTTTATGATCAAATTTTTAAATGTAGCATTCCCATGGTTAAAATAAATGATCAAATTCAATGATTAAATGAACCACTTAAAGATGCAAATATACCATCCCAGGAGATTATTTCTTTGATGCATATAGTTGGTGAATTGCAACACCAAGAACATCTCCTTACCTTAGAAAACAAAGCTTATGTCTTGGATGGATTCCAATTATTTACATGGTAACCCTCTTTCAATGACATTTGTAAAAGCTTCATTGCCTAAGCATTTCTAGATACCATCATTACCTCACTTTGATGGAACCAAAGATCCATTCATACACCTTCAATCCTTTCGAAAGGCTTTGCCATCTCATGTGAGTCCTTTGATTCTACTAAAGCTGTTCTAATAGACACTAGTGGGGAAAACATAGAATTGGTTCTTTCATCTACTCCCTATTGGCTCTTTGCACACATGATGACTTAGAGGAGGCATTTTTTAGATATTACATAGAAAACATAGGTCCTCATGTTACATGTGAGAAAGTTTCCACATTACATCAAAATACTTCAAATCAAGTTAGTGATTATATCTTATGATTCAAGACTCACATGTTAAGATTGTAGCAGATTTAAAGATTTAGATATCTTAATAAAAGGGCTTTACCAATCTCTCCTTAAGCATCTATTATATCAAACAGAGTCTTCTTTCAAGTAAAACTTCTATACAATTCTAGCCTTGGAAAATAAATTGGGATTGATTGAGGCAAATTTAGTTGATCAAATTACTCTAGATTTTATAGCAGTACCTCCATCTACAACTCCAAGCACACACCATCCACCATGTCCTAAACAAGATAGGATACCACAACTAGAAAATCAACAAGTTAATAATAGAGAGCTAATTTCTAAAGCGCCACCTATAGTATGCACTATAAAGAACAATAATAGGACACCACTATAATTTGATTTAGATTAGGATAAACCATGTTTCATATTATTAGCACTAATAGATAAGAGGTTAATCACATTACCTTATACTCATCTATGAAATCCACATCTCCTATAGAAATAACCAAACTGGCACTTTTGTAACTATCATCATATCTATAGACATAAAGATAATGATTTTTATGGACTTAGATATTGCATTAATAGATGTGTGGATAATGACATCTTAGCATTCACACATGGGGCATGAAGTTGTCCTCCATCATGAATTCTTAGACCTCATTCCTCCATGGCCAAGTTATCATAGGAAATTCCTTCATAAGAATCATCAGTTACTCATCATGAGAGTAATGTAATTTCTAGGATAAAGCCTCATAGGAGATCTCCTATCCCACCTACTATATAGTGAGGAAAACCTACATATAGCAGTGTAATCTAAGGAGTACATAGTGAAGTTATATATAAATATTCAACATAGTTATAGGCACTATAGCAGAGTACTTGTTTCAGAGAGATATTCACTATGGCTAAGTTTTTAGGGTCCTATCTTGCATAGGAACCCATTATAGTTAAGATTAGATGAACCCACAATATATAGTACTGATCTAGAGAGATATTCACTATGGATGAGTTTTTAGGGACCTATTTCATGTAAAAACCTACTACAATTAATATTAGATGAGTCCCCATTATGGGTTATAGTTCCATATTAATCTATTGCTCAATCATATGCATCACAATAGAGGACACAAGGTGTTATTTATTGTAGCAATCCATTATGATTATGGATAGATGAGATTTCTTCACAACACATAATTTTAGTTACACATCTATTAAGGTAACATTTGGTAGAGTCTCCATGCACAAATATAGTTAGTAAACAATAGACAATATCAGATATAATGTATGTTCCTAAATAATATGAATAGTATGGATACTTGTTCAATTGGCCATTAAGGTTTAGATAGTGATACAACACACATTCATACTAGTATCAGTTCATAGCTTCACTTTAAGGGGTAATGATGGAGCCAAAGGGCCATCATTTGCATTCTTGAGTCACTCTTGGGGAAGTGATACACACAACATGCTTTATTACATCCCCTTCTATTAAAAACTAACATTCCTAGTTCCATGTAACCATCCCTAGCTAAACCAAATTATCCAAATTTTGATATTACTGATATCCCATTACATCTAATCTTGAACCAATTCACTCTACCAAATCAATTTATAAATTATAAAATAAATAAAGTTCTTTACTTACATCTGATTCAAAATCAAACCTAACATCACACTTGAACATATCATGAAAAATCAAAATCACATCCCAAAATGCCATTCTACCAAAACATATGGAAACTCAACATCAATGTCAAATCAACTATTTTTAAATTAACCATTTACAATAAATATCCCAGTATATTCTAAATCCATAACATAATACACATGATTTAAAATCAAAAAATTATCCATATGTATGTATATATATATATATATATATGTAACAAGTTTCAAAACATATACATCATATCAAGGTATAATCAATCATGAATGGGCACCAATCCCTCACTCTCAGTCTCACTATCTCTTCTTGTACTATAATCCAACCCCATACCTCTTTCAATGAATCTCTCACTCCAATAGATAACCATTATCCTCACACAAGTTTACATATCACCTCTAAATATCCATATACTCATCTATAATCCTCATACTCACTGATCTAAAATTAGGTGGGGGAATCCTATGCCTATCTAGCTCAACCTCAACTCATCTCTCTTTCCCACTTCCCTAACATATTCAACTATCATTATAATATCCCTATCAAAAAAATAAGCATGAACATTGATAATAACTATCAATCGCTCTATCAAACCCTCTTCCACTACATCATTAGGTACATTTTGTGTAAGCTCTTAGAGTGTTAACTCAATGATGGTCTCCTAGTACTCATCATATCCACTTTTTATCCTAGCTTGTGCTTCATCTTGAGCACTTCTCAATTCAATTATACACAAAGTATAACACTACATTAGCTATATACTTTTAAATTAAAAAAAAAAGCACAAATTTGTACATAATTTAAATGAAAATGTTACTTACCTCCCATCATCTGGATCAAATTAGGATCCTCATACTCTAGAGCATCCCCTCCATCAATAAGATATAATGAAGCCCACCGATGCCTAACCCAACATGTAGTATATGTATATGTACATAAAACATCATCCAAATTAGGAATATCTATAGCCACATCCCATGCATCCAAAGGTAATGGTGCTAGTTTAGCCTTAGTAGGCCTCACATGAGCTCCTAGCCTTGTTGGTGCTCATGCACTCCTCACCCACACCCATGCTACCAAGGGCACATCCTATCATATCCAAAATTATCTGGTCATATGATCATAATGAAATCACTTATACACTCCAATCCAATGGTCATGTATCTAAAATTTGACCCTTATATATCATAACTATACTCCATCTTTGGCTCACTTAGGAAATCCTCTATAGGGCCTTCATATGATATCACAAGCCACCAATCTATCTAAAAATCATTTATAATGATCCATCCTAGTAGATTGGATAGCTAATGTACTCATCCATCTCTCCCCAAATGTTTTCAAAGGTTCCCACTCTAGCCTAGGTAATCCAATAGGTCACATAACTACTATGTGATCATAAACCCAATAATGCAATAAAGTAGCTGCACTCACACCACCACTAAATGCCTCCTATGTAAACTTGTAAATATATATGTATAGGTGGGAAAGCATAGTCCTACCCTATGAGAACATAGTTCCATATACCTCTACACTGTGCACAATTTATGCATCCTATATGCAATGAACACTTCACTCACATCTATAGTGACAAATGAGGCCAACAACATGGCCAACCACTTTCATAGGCATAAAACATTAGACTATACTATAAATAATAGTATCACATCACTATCACTACCTATCTAATGTATACTTGAGAGCACACCAACAAAATACAAGGATGCATAATCAATAACATCAACACCCATGTTATCTTATAATGTCACATGTCATCCACTAACAGGAAAATGAAAAATGTGATACACATCCTCCAAAGTCATAATAATATCCCTTATAGGAAGCTAGAAAGTACATGTATCTTCATTCCACATCTCACATAAGGTAGTAATCAGATACCTATCCTACTACACTATGCCTAAGTCACACACATGACCCAACCCTACCCTATCCATGATATCCCTCTCATCAATAGATAATGGTAACAACCTTAATATCTCCATTATTTGGCCTCTATGGAACACTCTTATCTTCACCTCAACCTAAACACACTAGAAACAATATATATATCAATCAATAATTCCAAGTTAAAATCCAACACAAAAACAACAACATCTAGCGAAATTACATCTCAAAAAATCTTGCCTATAGGACAACAACACTGGGTATAGGATAACAACACTAGACATGAGTGTTGTAACCTAAATAGGAGCATTGGAACCTAGATAAGAGTTTTAGATGTAGGACATGAGCACTAAAACTAGTAAATTTTTTCCTAGGCTACTTTAAAGATATCAAAACACCAAAAATAGGCTTCAAAATAGATAAAAATCAAGCATTTTAGCTGTTTACTAGGGTAACATAACCACCAGTCTGAAGCTGGGTTGCCAACTGCTTAAACTAGGTCACGCTAGGTGCTCATCTCCTCATCATTTCTCTCACTCCAGAGCTCAAAATCTCAACCTAGTCAATACATAAATGAATCGAGAATCAATCCAATTTCTTATATTACCTAGTTTTCTCAATGAAAGCAAAATACCATTTTGCCCATAACTTGAACCCCATAACTTTTTTTTTTCAAACCATTTTATTCCTCATAATCATGATAATGATACCTTCAAAATCACTAAAACTTCACTCTCTTAATACCTCATCTTCTTATTATGACAAAATCATCTTTATATTCCTTTTATACTCCAACACACACCTTGGTCCTCACCACGTAAAACATGTTCCACTATTCAACAACTTAGTCTAATCAATCAAAAAACCTCTCAAGCTATTCACAACAAGCCAAACTTATTTCTAATTATGCCACTAGTCATCACTTTTGGTTTGAACTCTTCTATCACAAATTTCATCCCTCTCCCCAAAAGTGGGGCATCATTCCTACTATTCTTATTTCTACACCTACCCAACTTATCCATCCACTCTCATAAGTGGATACACCATGGTTCATATACATATAATAGTTAGATTATTAAATTTAGTTTAGATCAATTGAAATATAAATTGATTTAGATTACATGGGTCACTCATCATTACTCAAGACATTCAGAGGGATATACCTTCAATTTATAAATATACAGACTATTCAGATATAGTGGTTTAGATTGTTAGGAATATGTGATTTATTATGAAATAAAATATAAGATATAATTCATTCCTCAAAATTAGAGAAATAAAGACATATGAAAGAAAATTTAGATCTAATCAAATAAACACATAACACCGATATAATGTGGTTCACCCAATATGGGCTACATCCACCAAGAAGATCTCAAAAATATTATAAAAAAGAGTATAAGACAACTCTAAACAATAACTTATTATAGAGATAACTTTCTCCAACTTGAATTCACACCAAAATTCTTGAGATGCTAAGCCATACCTCAAACCCAATCACATTGACTGAAGAGAGAATTAGAGAGCTATAAAATGAGATGCAAAATGTAATAAATAATGTGTTACCCTTCACCCCTATTTATAATTTTCAAAATGCCTTTAAAAATTCACCATAACCATAGAGATAACCATATCCCCATAAACTAAGAAAATAAATAAGGGAGGTTTCAACCACATAATCCCCTGATTCTCTCAACACCTTTAAATCATACATACTTCCCAAAAAATGTGCCATAAATGGGAGAAGTGGTTAATATACTCAAAAAATTCATCCCACCATTGTAAAAGGTAAAAATTTCATTTTAAAAATTCCCCAATAACTTTAT
The DNA here is from genome assembly GCA_037957365.1 of Torreya grandis. NCBI lineage: Eukaryota > Viridiplantae > Streptophyta > Pinopsida > Cupressales > Taxaceae > Torreya > Torreya grandis. The sequence continues at coordinate 3,563,892 of JARHVA010001206.1, forward strand.
TTTTACCTTAGGGTTGAAACAAACTGCATATTCAATAATCTCCCACTTGGAGTTCATTTCACCTTGAACAAAATGTAAAACTCCTCCATGATCTTCATGAAGACCAACCAAAGTTGAAAATAACCTCAAATTCTATAATGTGACTACTTTGGTCATAATATATATAGGATTCTAGATCATATGTATCTTCTCTAACTTCAACAGGTTTTCCTCCAAAGTTGTCTTGATGAAATGATACTACAAGTATATGTGCTTCATCTTTCAGTGTAAAGCAGAGTTCTTGGCTAAACATATAACACTCTGAATATCACTATGTAATCCTCCAACTTCCTACTTATTCCCTAACTCATTAAGTAACTATTGTAACCAAATCATCTCCTTTCTAGCCTATATAGCAGTAACATACTTAGCCTTTATGGTTGATAAATCCATAACCTTATGTATCTAGGAAATACAACTAATCATTGTATCCTTGATAGTAAATACATAACATATTATACTCCTCTTGATATCAACATCCCTATCCATATCTGAGTCCACATAACCACATAAAGTGGTGTCTGATATACCGAAGCACAATGTTGTACCCATGGTTCTCAAATATTAAAGAATCCATTTCCTTGCTTGCCAGTGCTCATAACCTGGATTACTCATATACCTACTTACTACTCCCACTGCATGGGAAATATCTAGCCTAGTATAAACCATAGCATACATTAGGTTATCAACTACTGATGAGTAAGTTACCTTGGACATCTTTAGTTTTTTTTCTTCTATCTTGGGACACTACTCCTTTGATCATCTGAAATGTCCTACCAAAGGAGTCCCAACCAACTTAGCATCCTGCAGACTAAACCTCTCAAAAACTTTCTTCACATGCTCTTCCTAGGATAAGATCAACTTCTTCTTCTTCTTATCCTGAGTTATCCTCATACTAAGGATTTGCTTCACTACACCCAAATCCTTCATAGAAAAGGAATCACCAATCTACTTCTTGAGTACTTGAATCTATTGCATGTTATTTCTTGCAACCACATGTCATATACATAAAAGCATAGGATAATATAATTACCATCCTCAAATATCTTGACATACATACAATGGTTAGAAGGACACCTGGAGTAACCCTATTCTAACATAAAACTATCAAACTTCTTATACCATTGTTGTGGATCTTGTTTCAGGCCATAGAAGCTCCTCTTTAGTCTACACACCAATTTATCCTTTCCTTTAACCTCATAACCCTATGGTTGCTCCATATATAATTCCTCCTCCAAATCACCATGAAGGAATGTAGTCTTCACATCTAACTATTCTAAGTGCAAATCCTCTACTGAAGCTATACCAAGCATAGTTCTAATAGAATTAATCTTAACAATAAGAGAAAAAATCTCATCAAAATTAATACCTTTATTCTATGCAAACCCCTTGACCACCAATTGGGCCTTATACCTTTTCCTTCCTCCATCCTCTTTTTTGATGTTGTATACCCAATTGTTATGCAATGCTCTCTTTCCATTGGGTAGCTTCACCGAATCCCATGTTTGGTTCTCCATGAGAGAACTATGTTCCTCTTCCATGGATTAATCCCACTTCTCCCTAGTATTTTCCAGCATTGCTTCCTCAAAACATTATGATTATCCATTATCAGTAAGTAACAAATAACTCAAAGATGGGGAAAAACATTTAGGAGTTTTTATTACCCTATAAAACCTTCTTATTATAAGAGTTTGGGGTTATTATATAGGAGGTTCCTAAACTATCTCTTTGGACACATTATCATTTGTAATATCATCCAATAATGTGTACCCTTTTTATTCCTATTCCTATAACTGATCCTTATACATGATCTTTTTTTTAAAGACAACATCCCTAGACTAGAATATTTTCTTATCTCTAAGACTCCAAACCTGGAAACCAAAGTCATCCTCACCATAACCAATAAAGGTGCATCTCTTTGACTTAGCTTCTAACTTGGTCCTATTTTTTTGGGAACATGAACTAATGCCTCACATCTAAATAACCTAAGAAAATAATAATTAACTTTCTTACTAGACCAAGATTCCTTAGGCATGCCTCCATCCAAAGACACTAAAGGTCCTCTGTTAATTAGATATACCATTGTGCTAACTGTTTCTACCCAAAACATTAGGGGTAACCCTACATACAACCTCATGCTCCTAGTACACTCCATGATTGTCTTGTTCATCCTCTTTAATACTCTATTCTCTTATGGTGTCCCTAGAACTGTCCTTTGCCTATGAATTCTATTATGTGAAAAATAATTAACAAATGCTTTACTACAATACTCACCTCTATTTTTTGACTTGAAACATTTGAACTTGAGACCTATTTTATTCTCAACTAAGGATTTCCATCTTTTGAATGTTTCAAATACATCAGATTTATTCTTAATGTAATAAACCCAAAATTTTATTATTGCATCATCAATAAATATAACATAATAATTTGAACCACCAATAAAAGATACCTGATCTAGCCCCCATACATATGAGTGAACCAAGTCCAACTTATTCTTCTTATTTTTAGGTCCAACCCTTAGGAACTTAACTCAATTTTTCTTCCCATACACATAATCATCATAAAAGTCCAAACTAACATATTTTAATCTGGGCAACTTGTATTTCAAGATCTCCATGCCCTTTTGGGCTCATATGACCTAGCTTGTAGTGCCACAAAGTTGCATCTCTATCTGTAGAAACTAAATTATAGTGATCAACACTATTAGTCAAACACAAAGTGCCAAATTTCTTACCTATTGCAACTATAAGATCCCACTTGGTAACTTTTCAAGAGTCTACTCAAAACATCACCAAACAACCCTTACTATTGAACTACCCTACTGATATTAAATTCTACCTTAACTATGAAACATATCTAACATCCTTTAGTAGCCATGTGTTCTCATTTTACATATTCACCTAAACATAACCTTTCCCTAATATACTACATGGTTCATCATCACCAAGATAAACATGTCCAAAATATCCTTGAACATAATCAATAAAATGATGCCTATGTGGGGTGGCATGAAAAGAAGCCCCTAAATCTAATACCCAAGATTCAAAAATATTATCCAAGGAAATAATTAAATCATCCTAACTAACAATACCTATTTTCATATTTACCTCTTTGGTATCCTCATGTTTGGTCTTCTTATCCTGGAGTTCACAACATTCCTTCTTTGTGTGTCCACTTTTCCCATAGTGCTAGCACAACATCTTGGCTCTATATTTATATCTTCTTTGACCCTTTGACTTTCCATGGTTTCATTTGCTTCTATCCTTTTGTCTCCCTCTAGTTTCCACCATCAAAGCATTCCCTGAAGATGACTCCCTGATGCTCTTCCTTCATATTTCCTCACTAAGAATCACACCTCTAATATCCTCAAACTTTAAACTTCCCTTGGCAGGGATGGCATTACTCACAACCATAACTAAGCTATCCCAACTATCAAGGAAGGAACACAAAATCAATAAATCCTTAACTTTGTGTTCAAATGTAATACCAATAGAAGTTATCATACTCACAACCATATTAAAATCATCTAAATGATCAACTAAAAAACCATTTTTAGACATTTTCATATTAAATAACCTTTTCATCAAAAATATTTTATTAGAGGCAAAGGGTTTTTCATATAACTCCCATAATTTCTTCATCAAACCAAATGTGGTTGTCTCTTCTAAAATATTGAAGGCAACCGAGGATGCAAGGCATAACCGTATGGCTCCCAGTGCTTTTATATCAAGAAAATTCTAATTTACTTAATTCATACCTAAAGGTTGGCCTATTTTCCCCATCAAAGGGAGATGAAGATACTTTTGAAATGATTAATCCTCCATCTGCATCTTCCATAATTCAAAATTCTTCCCATTGATTTTTTCAACTCTAGATCTTCTATTATCTACCATAGCTCCCACTCAAGCTAATATCTTTCCCGGTGATTCAAAACTTTAGAAAAACCACTAAAGCTAGATATGATACCATTTATTAGGAATAATTTATTAATTATGAAATGAAATATAACATAGAATTCATTCCTTAGAATCATAGTAGCAAAGACATTTGCAAGAAAATTTAGATCTAAGCAAATAAACATATAACACTGATATAATGTGGTTCACCCAATATGGGCTACATCCACCAAGAAGCTATCAATAATATTATAAATAATAGTACAATACAAATCTCAACAAGAACCTCTTGTAGAGATAACTTTTTACAACTTGAATTCACACCAGAATTCCTGAGATACTGAGCCACACCTCAAACCCAATCACACCAACCGAAGAGAGAATTACAGAGCTCAAAAATGAGATGCAAAACACAATGAATAATGTGTTACCCTTTACCCCTATTTATAATTTTCAAAATCCCTTAAAAAATGCACCATAACCATAGAGATAACCATATCCCCACAAAATAAGGCAAAAAATAAGGGAGGTTTCAACCACATAATCCCTTGATTCTATCAACACTTTTAAATCATACCCACTTCCCAAAAAATGTGCCATAAATGGGGGAAGTGACTAATATACTCAAAAAATTCATCCCACCATTTTAAAAGGTAAATATTTCATGTTGAAAATTCCCTAATAACTTTATTTTTACCTTAGGGTTAAAATGGACTCCATATTCAACATACATTATATGGATTCATAGTGATTTTGATAAAGATAAAGATTTAGATACCAAATTTGGGGGAATGTAAATACTACACATATCACACATATAAATTCATACATCATGACACAATTACAAGACTAGATAGTAGATTATAGGCATAGTGCAGAGCATAGTGTTTTGGTCTCTAGTTTTGCATATGAGGCATAACAAGATATGTCATTATATAGATTACCATATTATAAAGATGCATCACTCACTTACTAGATTTACGGGCATAACAAAAATTTTCATGTTCTTCATCATTTAGGATTATATATATGGAATGGCAAGACATGTCATTCTCTTCTCACACATTGACTAGAGTTTTAGATCACATCTAGTTATACCTAGGTTGGACCATATGATCATCTATAACAGTTGGTACATTATATTACCCAAACCTAGACTACATGAGTTTGTGAAGGATAAAGGATAGACATTGGTTTTAGGCTACTAAGTATTTATTAGTTCTAGTTTAGATTTCACTCTTCATAGCATACATATTCTATACACACATTCCAAATTACATGAGTTTATGTGGGATAGAGGATTGACATTAGTTTTGGGCCTTCGAGCATTCCTCATTTTTATCCAAATTCATTATAGGGGCAAGAATTGCCCTACTTATCCATGTTACATGGATTCCAATTCCATATTTCGTACAAGGGGCATCCACTTTAGGGATTCTTTCTTTCTCCAAGAAATATTTGGCTCTCCATCCACTTCCCTGACCATGAAGTAAGTTGGACCCTTTGTAGCATATTTATCTCCATATAGGTAAGTTTAGGTATGCATTTTTTTCTTCATTATTTTACTCTAGTACTTCATTTCATTAGATCACTCTAATAAAATGGGGGAAAATGTATACACCCTAAATTGATTAAGAAACCACACATATCATGTCTTTTTATAGTCCTTTCGTAAGAGACTCTGATTGGAGAATATGAACCTTTTACACATTACCCATGTCTTTTGTTTTACTTATCTTGGTCTTGATTCATGCTTGAGTCACCTTTTTGCGTATTCCTAGTCATCTTGAGCTTTTCAAATGGTCATTCCACCTCAGCTAGGTTAGATTTCCCAAGCAAATCCTATCCCCTAGGTCCTAATCTTGTAGGATATGAGTGTTAAAATTGGACTATAACACTGGACCCTAGGGTGTTCATTTCTAGTTCTCCTATCGAATTGTATTTTTGATTCCTAATGGTTAGGTTTCCTTACTTAATGAGTCCTAAGCCCTTCTTGGCTTCATCCTTAAGTTTTGTTATCTTTTTAATGTTAGCTAAATGCAAATAAAGTTACTAAATTGAAAGCAAAGAGTCTCCTATATAAAATACTTCACAAGGCATTTTATATCTAGCACTTACTAATTTGGCACAATAAATAATTAAAAATTAGTCAATAGTATAGCATAACATTTTACATCACACATAGATTTGCATGCTTAATCAAGGGCATAGGTGAAAGTGCATTCTTAAATCTACCATGCACATTGATCATGCATGTTCCCTAAGGGAGAACTAAATTTGATCTAAGACCCTAGCTTGAGGGTTAATGTAGGTAATGATTATGATAGTCGAGGTTCTAGATCATGTGATCATACTTACCCTACCCAAATTTTCCCCTTTTTGCTTTTGATGTATTTATTATTTCATATGTGTAGGTAGATCTAGGGTTTTAAATATTGAAATGGATTTAAAATGAGCTTCATCGATATTCAACATCTAAAATTTCATAGGTAGGCTCACACAAAGACAATATATAAAACCTAGAAAACTTAGGCCTCCATGAGCAATTTGGCTAACAATGGTAGAAAAGGAAAACAACATTGGACCCTACAGTGTCTTGTTTTGGCACTCGTGTCCTTCCACTAAATAAAACATAGTTCTAGATTCCTGACATCTCATCACTCTTGAACAATAGTTTTAAACCCATGAATCATTTATTTTAGCCAATTTTTCTAGATAATTTTACTTCTTTCCCTATGAAAGTGATTTGATTAAATTGATATAAATCTATATTTTACTGTATTTAATTACATTTTCCCCATTTAATCTAGACCCTTTATTGTTTAGGAACTAAACCCCAGTTTCTTAAAAAAATTAAATCAACCTGCTCTAAACCAACTCCCAAATCTAAATCAATTGCCTTTAAGACATGCTATTCCTAACCAAAATTTAGAGTTCTTGAATAACCCTGCTACCAAAGGATTTAGTGTAAGTGATCAAAGGAACATAGTAAAAACCACTAGTGCAAATAACAACTAGGTTAATAATTTAGAAACCCCCCAAAATGAGAATGAGTCCATTCTAAAATTGGTCCAAAAATTGAGCACTGACTTCTTTCAGCTTCAAAAATACGCTGATAATATTAGAGATAATTCTGGTATAAAATTCTCATTCCAAAGATTATATAAGCCCAATGACAGGTTTAATAATGATAGTTTCCACAAAAATAAGAATAATGAATCATCTTCAAAGAATAAGACTATGGATATTAATCTTATTGATAATACTTTTCTTGATTATTTAGAGTCTATTTTACTGCTAAGCATGGTGAGATTGATTGCATTGAGTTTTGTAAAGCTTTTGAAGCATTTCAAGAGGAGTTGGAAACTTTTGAGGTAGTACCTAATAAAGACAATGGTGCAAGTACTTCAGGACCCAAGCCTATTGACTAGATCTTCATGGTGTAAATGTTTAATTTCCCCTTCCAATAAGACAATGAACTTGATGATGTTATTAAAGAAGTTCATGCCTTTCAACAATTCCTAAAGAATACATAGCCTCTAAGGGATAGAGAATAGAGGTATCCTTTGACTACTTCTACTCCAAATTATTTTGGTACTCCTATGGATACCACTTTAGGAAATATTTTAGAGCCTCGAAAGGGAAGTACTTCTAAGTGTAGTACTGATACTTCCAATTCTTCCAATAGGGTTGGTTATAATATTGTAGAGGACATGAAGAAAATTAAAGATAATATTACCTTGCATGAACTAACACAAATCATAGATCAAAGAGATCTATTACTAAAATCCTTGTCCAAGAAATCTATCAAGATATCTAAGACTGATAATGCTAGTGTAGCTATGTATAAAGCTAAAATAGACTCCTTACCCTTATTGCTTATAGTCAAAATATTTGGTAAGAACTTACATAACTACTTGTTATATTTTGGTGCCTCTACAAATAGTATGCCTATAGGTGTTTACAAGCAACTTGGTTTAACTCTCATTAAGTCTGATAGGGTTGTCACCCAATTAGATAAGTCTACGGTCAAAGTGGTTGGAGAATTGATAAATGTCCATATGCAACTAGATTTTGAGCCAAGATTACAACAATTTATAGATATCCAAGTGGTAGATATCCCTAATGTATATGGACTACTTTGAAGTAGAGAATAGACAAAGTCTCTAAATGGATATATGTCCATAGACCATTCATATTTATGGCTTCCTTGGAAGGGAGTTCCCAACTAGATTAGAATTGAAAGGGAGCTAAGGATGAAACTCATGATTATTGAGTATAATGTTATCAATGAAAGGGTCAACATTAATGATTCTGATTTAGGATTTTTCACCCTAGAAACTACTAAAGTATGTGTTCTTAAAGCTTTTAATGTGTTTGGGTTATAGAAGATGCATTTTGATAGGTCTAGGTATAAATTTGGATCTAGGGTAGGCATTATCCTAATTTAACCTATTGGTAAGAAGTACTATGCCTCTTATAGACTCCTATTTATATGCAACAATAACCTTGCAAAATATAAGGCTCTCATCTTAGGTCTATAATTTGCCATCAAAAACAAAGTCAAGGAACTATTAGTTTATGGTGATTTAAAACTGGTAGTCACTCAGGTGAGAAACAAATATCAATGCAAATTGTCATACCTCAAGAGGTATAAATTTAGAGTTTGGGACCTTATAGAATCTTTTGATGGCTTTAATATTATTTATATCCCTAGGGAGGAAAATAAAGTTGCTAATGAGCTATCCTCTATTGTAGCTAATCTCATGCTTGACCAAGATTCACCAAACTTTAGAATTGAGTTGAAAATTTGCCCTTATGTCTCAAATAATGTAAACCATATATAGGTCTTTAGTGATGACCAAAATATCATGAACTTCATGGCTAATTTAGGAGAATTTGAGGCTTAAATCATTGATGAAGTTAGTGAGTCCACCCTTGAGAACAATTTTGATGGCAAAGTCATTCAGCTAAATGACAACAAAATCCCTAAGGGGATGATTGACTTGGAAAGGTTATTTGATCAAGATAATCTAGTTGAATCCTCTAAGATTCCCAAAGTGAGTGGAAAATATTACAATGTAGTTGATCTGAGAACTCAAGATCAACCTTAACTAGTTAACATTGAAAAATCTTATACAAGTGCTAAAAATAAGAAATCCAAGGAGTTATTGATAAAGTACAAAGATGTGATAGTTTGGTCATATGATTAATTGAAGAATTTTGAGCCAAGAGTCATCACCTATACCATACCTCTCAAGTAAAATTGAAAACCCTTCAGGTAGAAATAAAAACATGTGAATCTTGTCTTAGAACCTATGATTTTCAAAGAAGTCAAGCGGTTGTTAGATGCTAGGATTGTATTTCACATTAGACACTCTACTTAGGTTACCAATTTGGTACTAGTTAGAAATAAGAATGATGAAATTAGACTATGTATTGATTTTATAAATCTAAATAAAACATCTAGAAAGGATAATTATCCTCTTCCCTCTTTTAACTTGGTAATACAAATTGTTTTTGGTTAAATCATGATGTCTTTTCTTGATGGATTTTTAGGGTATAATCAGGTGCTGGTAGACAAAGAAGAAAAAATGAAGACAACATTCATAATTAAGTGGGGTACTTTTGCCTACAAGAGAATGCCTTTTGGACTGATAAATATAGGAGCCACTCTTCAAAGGGCCATGGACCATGCCTTCTAGGGCTTTATTGGTAAGTGCATTATAGTTTACATGGATGAGATAAATATTTTCTTTAAGAATAGGAAGGACCATTTCATACATTTACAATAGGTATTTGAAAGGTACAGAAGGTATAGAATTTCCCTCAACCCTAAGAAAAGAATTTTTTGTGTCACTGAGAGTAAATTTTTAGGCCATGTTATCACTAAAGATATAATTTCCATAGATCCTAAAAGAGTGAAAGCTATATCTAGGATAGAGCCTACTAATAGTAGAAAAGAATTGAAATAATTTTTTTGTAAAATAAACTTTGTGAGAAAATTCATTTCTAGATTTGTAAGATTGTCAAACCATTGAATGATATGTTGAAAAAAGATGCTAAAGTCTCATGGAATGAGAAATCCAAGAAGGCCTTTAGAGATATCAAAGATGTAATTTGTCAAGCTCTAGTCTTGATAAGTCTATAATTTTCAAAATATTTTTATCTCTACTCTTTTTCCTCTGACCACACTATTGTTGCTATTTTAACTTAGAAAGTATAAGGATGTGACCATCCAATTGATTTTATGAGAACTAATTTGAAAAATGCTAAGTTAAGTTATCATTTAATTGATAAACAAGACTTTGCATTAGTTAAAGTAGTAAAGAAATTTAGGCACTAAATTATTAGGAATAAAGTGCATGCCAATTTACTAGGTCCAACCACTAAACTAATGTCCCAATGTGAACTTGGAGAGTGAAGAGGTAAGTGGATGCATATCCTTTAACAATATCACAAAGAGATGAAAACTACAAAGCTAGTAAGATGCTAGGGTCTGATTCAAATGATTACCAATACTAGCTCCAAGCTAAGTATCATGCAAGTTGATCAACATAATTTTTATCCTAATGAGTGGTATTACTCCATTATTTACTTATTAATCAATGGCACTTGTACTATAGGAATAACCACAGAACAAAGAAGGGATATAAGGCTCATGATAGCTCACTACCTCATAAAAAATGTATTCTTGTATCAAAAGAACTTTGAAGGTGTGTACCTGAGATATGTCTCCAAGGAAGAAGATACTGAGGTAATGAGAAATTTTCATGAGAATTTGGGAAGTGGGCATCCATTAGAAATAAAAATAGCTCACAAGATCCTTAGAGATAGATATCATTGGATCACCATCTTCAAAGATGCTCATAAACATCTGAGAGAATGCCATTCATGCCAGATTTTCAACACTAAAGAAATAAAGGCAACAATGCCCTTACAACCTATCATGATTAATAAACCCTTTACCTAGTGGGGGCTAGACTTTATGGGGGTAATTAACCCTAACTAATTAGAATGTCACAAGTATGTTTTGATAGCTAATGACTATTGCACTAGGTGGACTAAAGCAATAGTCACCAAATAATGTAGAATAGAAGAAGTGATCAAGTTTTTATAAGAAAACATATGCAATAGATTTAGGACTCCAGTCTCTTTGGTATGTGACAATGGGTTATAATTCATATCAATAGAGATGATATAATGGGCTTATGATAACATCATTACTCTCAAGTTTTCATCTAACCATTATCCTCAAGGTAATGGAGTGTCTAAGTCAATAAATGAAAAATTGATGAAAGCCATTAAGAAGTTTGCTACAAAAAAACCTAGAACATGACATAAAATTATCAAATATGCCCTTTGGGTAGATAGAACAAGAGTAAAGCATGCTCTTAAAGTATCTCCCTTATTACTAGTATATGGCCAAGAACCCATTTTCCCCATCACACTTAGGATGCCAACTTACAAGTTATGCAAGAGTATATGAAGGAAGACCAAGAATTTGAAAACTCAAGGTGTTTGGAAATTATTCAAGTGGAAGATGCATGAGAAGAAGATTTTTAAAAATTTAGAAGGCATAAAACTATATTAAAGAGGTGGTTTCATAGGAGGTTAAAGATCAAGGTGTTCAAGCAAAGAGACTTGGTTCTTCTTTGGGATAAAGCATCTGAGCCAAAGGGAAAACATGGCAAGTTCACACCTCTAAGGATTGGCCCTTATCAGATTGCAAATACATTTAGAGATAATACCTTTAAATTAAAAGACCTACAAGGAGCAGAGTTCACACTACCCACCAATGGGTAGTATCTCAAACATTATTTCTTTGCTACTCCTCCTAAAGTCTTCATGGAGTAAATCTGTAAGATAGTTAGAGTTGATGTAAGTAGGCTGGTTAGTTTCCTTCAACTTTTTCCTTATTATCACTTGCTTGAGTCTATATATATTTGTTTGCTTCCATTTTGCTTCTTGATTTGCTACTTTCTATTGTGTGTTTTCTTTTTGTTGCTTTGTTCCTTGATTCCAATAAGTCCTTTGGATATCTATCAGCTTAAAGCTCCTTAGTTTTATTGAAACCCTAAAAGTTAAGGAATGCTGGTATGAACCTCATGCATATGTTGACCATGGATTTAAAATATGAGCTTGATGTTATACTTTGAAGAAACTAGTAAGGATTGATGGATATGTTAACCATTCCATAAAACCTTAAATAATGTCTTGACTTGAACCTAGTTTTAAGGAGAATTACACATATAAAAAGAAATCTTAATCTATTAATGTACCAACATGTTTACACTTAAAAAATATCCTTGTCTAGGATAAAGGTTGTAACCATAGGTGATTATCTGAGGATTAGAATCTTGAACAAATTCTTAAACTTGGCTACCCTAGTTCTCAACCTTTGTTAAAAGCCTAAAAGACCTAAAAATACAAAAAAAAAAGAAATTTTGCAAAATAAAAAGCATTTTGAGTAAAGGTGATTTTGGTAATCTATAATGGGGCTATGGATGCCTAGCTAGTAGTGAAGCAATGTTGTGAGGGGAACCAAAGGAATCTCTATCAAGGATATGGATGCCTAACTGATACTAAAGCAATTTCTAAGCCTTCCTTAAACTAGAATCATGGTTCTTAATGAATATCTGGACATGATCCAAGTTAATGTTAATGATTAAAGGCATAAAACCTAAAATTTGTCCCCTAAACCCTATGACAAATAGTAAGTGGAATCAAAAAACACACACAACATAGTTATGTCTTAATGTGTAAGGTTTGTTTCAACCATAAACTAATCTTGATAATAACATTGATCAAGTGGAATAAATGACCTAGTTATTTGTCTAAACTAGAGTATCTAAGTTCTAACATATTTCTATGTTTCCCTAGGAAGGCCCCATTTGTTGAGGTTAACATACCCCCATTTATAAAAATTAGGGACATGTGCAAGGTTTGTTTCAACCATGAACTAATCTTGATAATGACATTGATCAAGTGGAATAAATGACCTAGTTATTTGTTTGAACCAGAGTCCCTAAGTTCTAACATATTTCTATGTTTTCCTATGAAGTCACCATTTTTTGATGTCAACATACCCCCATTTCTAAAAAATAGGGACCCTTATGATTACTTTGAACCTTAAAATTGAAAGATTGATATTATAAATATTATTAGAATATGAAGATCATCTATTCCTGATAAATTGACCCTATTATTCATGGTTTTCCTTTAACTTTGCCTAATGTTGTTAACAGTTGGCCTTCATGTCTTAAGTTTTAGGTTTCATGGGTTCTTATTAATAAATCATGCTAGGGTTTTCACAATCTTATCTTCATTCAAGATTTTACTATCCTTTGGTCTATGAGTTCCCATAGTTGGATTCATGTGTTGAAACCCTCATTTATAAAACCCTAGCTTCAACCCTTGGTTCAAATTCAAATTAGGTGGGAGCAAATTTTGTGAAAATATTTTAAAATTTGATTTGGACTTAAGCCTAATTTTATGCTAAGGCTTGGTCATGTCTTTAACATGATTGAACCTTAGCCTAAAATCATGTTTAGTCCCTTTATGTTTCCTCTTTTATTCTTTTTATTTTAACAAAGTCTAACATTCACTTTTGTAGGGTCCTTTATTTTCCTAGCTTGGCCCCATCATATCACATGGTCCTTTTTGTTACATACTTAGCCTAAAGTCTTAATCCTAAGGCCCCATTAATGTTTATTAACACAAATGAGACCTTAGTATTAAAACCTTAGCCTAAGTTCCTATATTGACCTAGGCCCTAACTTAAGAATCTTACCTCTTTGTAGAATCAATGGCTCTCACTTCATCATGGAGGATGATCAAATGGAGCAAAAGAGATCTGATGGTTCTAAAACCTTGATCCATCAGACTAATAACATGTATCCACTCATATCATGATCAATGGTCCACACTCAATAAAGTTGATCAGATAGATCATAATCATTAGAGACTATTCAATAAAACCCCAAGGGCCCTTATAATTGACATGTGGCAAGCACACATTCACTAAAAGACCATACAGCCCAAAAGGCCCATGATGGTGCCAAGTGGCACAACCATGGGGCCTAACATAAAATAACCAATAGCGATCAATCCTCAAGATCATGAATCAAGGGTCCACATTGATCCATAAGCAAATATATAATGGTGCAAAGTAAACGGATGAATTTCAAAAGACAACAACTAGCTCCTTTAAAGCATTTATGAAAAATGTTGTGAAAGTTTCCAAATGGATGCCACCTAAGCACCACACAAGCACAAAATGACAAAATAAAAAATTTGGTGGGCATAAAAAGACAAAGGTATAAAGGTATGGGTCCAAATCAAATTTGAGGCATGAATTTTCCTAAGTCTGAGATACCATTGCCATTAAAGCTCCCAAAAAGGCCCTAGCCTCCAAAAAAATCACTAATTTGGAATTTAATCCATCATAATCAAGCCAAAAAGAGTCCAATTATTATCTAGGAAAGAAGAAAACAATATACAGGCTAATTGAAGACCATTAATGATCAATTTTCAAGTCTTATAGTCATGGCATCTCAAAGGCATCAACAAAGGGATAAGATAAAACTGTACCTAACTTTAGACAATGAGGGAAGGGTATTCAAGTATACAAAATTTGATGATGTGACATTAAACAACAAAAATAGGAACTAGTATAAGCTCTTCTAGACTATTAAGGAGATGTAAGCCATCACAAGGGAGGAGCATAAGAATGTTACAATCCTGTAGAGATATAATGACCTAGTCTCCATCCAAATGACTAGTCTCCACTATGTTTCTACAAAACTTGAGGTATTGCACTGTATTGATGTTATTTCCCCCATGTTAATAGATTATAAAATTGATTAGGATTGGATAGTTCATGAATGTACTTTTATAAAATTAGCATATATTTCCCCTCTTATATTTTAAAGCTACTAAAAACTATGCAAGCCCCATGTAGACTTGCCTACACTCAGAACATGGACTAGCAAAAATGACTTGAATGTTGTCCTTGCCTTGTGGCTACTTATTAGAACCCATGTAATCCAAGAGACCACCAAGAAGATCTCAATTGTCTAATTTAGGGAAGGAATTAAAATAATCATGATCTTGTTGAATAGGTTATCTGGATCCCCTTCCACCACACATGTTGATAAAATCTAGGTACCTTATGTATAATTCATATTAGAGAAGAGAATCACTCCCCTATTGGGCGAGATGATCAACATTCATTTGAAACAAAAAATTTCAGCCATGAATAATAAAACCAATAACCACTTCTTCATGATTTCCTATCTTCTAGATTCCCTCTTAGCCACCACTAAAATCCTTGACATAAAGAATTGGACACTTGATGGGAAACACACTATTTCCCTTCACTATTCCAAGTTACACATATTCAAGTATAGACACAACATATAATTCATTTATGATTGTGTATATCTATCTTTGGTAGATGTTATTACAAGGATCCCCATGGGTAGGATCAACCCTCTAGTCAAGAAATATGTGGAGTTGATTAGAGATATTTGGTTGTATCTAGATTTTATAGTGATTAGAATATAAGGGACCTTAGTTCAACCCATCAAATTACCAATCCATGTGCCTACCAAATTGGTAGAGCAAGAGATTTTATACCAACTATTCAATGGTATAGATGGTTTGTGGAATAATAAAAGGAAATGATTACCCTTTCCCTTTAACCATCAACAAGATGATATTATATAATTGTTAGCATGTGAATGTCATATCCAAACATAGAGAATCTTTCAACTTATAATTTAATGATCTAAAGAAATGAGATGCTCATAATAGGGTCATAGATCATTTGAAATAAAAAACAATAAGCTATCCCTACGAACATAGGATTGGTTTTCATGACATAATGCATATTAGGGCTACTAATTTCATAGAAGTATTGACCAAGTTAAAGAAGCATAAAATTAGGCTTGAGGCCACACTATCAAGAGATGAAAAGCCACTTAGAAAGATGTGGTAGATGGGACACTTGTAGTACCAATTGTTGCCTAGACCCTTTTCTAGGCCCTCTCCTAAACAACCACAAATAAAATTGCAACAACCTCAAGCACAAGTTGCATAAGGACTTAGGAAAGAGAAATTGGAAGAGAGGCATGGTAAAAGGCCATCATATTCAACTCATCTTGATAGACTAGAGTCCCCAATTAAGTTCCTTGGCATGATTGCACTAGATCCTGGGGAGATAGTGAAGGATGCACTTAAATTTCTTGTTGAGGCATATAGATCTAATGAAGAAGAGGATTATATTGATTAATTCAAGGCCAAAAATAAGGAAGTAAGATAAGAAAAAGGGAAATAAATTTTAATGGACATAGTTCCAATTGCACCCTTGAAGAGGAAGGTTGAGTTAGCATTGGTCCTAGTTGGGAAGAAGAAGCCAGAGTTAACCTTCAATCATCATTTAAGTGAAGTTAACTTATTCAGTGATGAGAATCCCATCCATGGGCCAATCATCCTTGAATGGTTCATTTATGGGAATATGCAAAAGATTCTAACATTGAAGCATTCATAAGCCATGACTAGTGTAGTTAACATCACTATTCATGATGAGCTTAAGCCATGGATAGTGGATTTAATGAAAGAAGAGGAGGAAAGAAAGATAAACACCCTTGGGGGGTCAAGTATCACTAAAGTAGACAATCTTAGAGCCTTGGGAAACACACAAATAAAGCTCATAGAACCTATAAAGATCACATAGTCAATATTAAGTGTGCAATACAATCCAAAGATAACAAGCCTAGAGAGAGTAACCATATAAGACCATGGTTGGGAATGAGGAATTTAATCTTCAAAGAGTTAAACCTTTTGTGGGCTTAACTATATAGAAGTTCAAGAACTTGATGAACCCCCAATCCATGAGGAAGACATAGTTGGAATAGATAATGACCATTTAAGCCAACTAAAACTAGGCATCAAAGGCCTATATCAAAGGATAGATAACCTACAAAATCAAAATAAAAATATTGAAACATAGGCTATCTTGTCATTTCTTGAAAAAATGATAAATATGTTTGAAGCTTATTTTGATGACATGTTCAAATCCTTGAAAGAAATGAAGACAAGGAAGAACCCATTAGCTCACCAGGATGAAGTAGTCAAGGGTTTATTAGCCCAATGCTAGAGTTCAAAAGATAAAATTAAAGAGTTAACCATCATAATGGTTGAGGGCTAGATTCCTAAGTTCAGGACCATTAGCTTAGCCCATCTAAATTTAATTATGGGAATAATTATTGATAAGATACAAGATTTGAGTGCATGGTTAAGGTACTTAGAGAGGCTCCTAAAGGATGATGAAGAGTTGATAGGTAGGATTGAGTAAATCCTTGGTACCATGCTTACCACTCTTACCACACTTAGCTCTCTAGGCATCATTACTGATAATAAGTATGAGCACATGGTCATTTTGGTTATGTAAGAGGTCAAGAGCAACAATTAGGGCTAGTCTAGAAGTGATAATAATAGGTACATGGGCATGATAATGATCATGGAAGAGAAAATTGCTAAGGCTAGAAGTATCAAGGAAGCGATGGCTAGAAATGATAGAGATTTTGATGACTTGGTAGACTAAGAAGGTGAGTACCTCTTAGAGCTAGTTGTCAACTTAAAGTTGGTTGATGAGTAGGATAAAAAATCCATGAATATTCTTCAAGAACAATAGGGTAGTTCTTTAACTTAGGTCCCACTAGTTAGCTAATAATATTCTACCTTGTTAAGAAGCTTTATAATATTCAAAAGTAGAATAGTCTTTTCTGAAGGCATGCACTAGTTTGTTAGCACATTGCCTATAGGTCAGTCCACTTTGGAAAGAGGAATGTGTTTTATATCTTTTTAAAAAGGACAATTGTCCTTACCTTTATACATTTGTAATCTCATGAGTGATTGATATACTAACTTAATCTCCTATAAAAGGTAGTATCACCATTTGGTAAAGAGAGAGTTTTTTAGAGCAAAAAAATATTTTGTATACTCAAAAAAATTAATACAAGCAAGGAATACTAATAAGTTTGTCCAAATTTATTTGTGTCAATTTTTATATGGCTTCTCTCTCATTTATCTATTTGGATGTCTAAATTTGAATGGTTTTAATTGATTCTTGATATTCATATGTGAATGTAGAGCTGTTAACTTATGCTTATACTAGGTTAATTAAAAGATCTTAGGTTCATTTCATCTCTATTGATTCCCTTATAGATGTTCTAATACAATTTGCTTGTGAAGTAAATTTTTAAATTGATTCTATTTCTTATTTGCATTATTTCATCCTTTCCTTAAACAATTGCTCGGTTCATGGTAAGATCTATGATAAAGTTAATTCTTGTCATGTATTTGTTTGAATGTATGTCTATATGAAATATATTTTTTTTCATAATATTTGGATTTAAAATTAGAACATCTTCTTTCTGCCCTACCCTTCCTTTTGATTCTTTTTGACCAAATCACTCTAGTTTAAGCTTCACTATAAATATTCATTTAGATTAATCTTTAGTTTAGAATTTGATCAAAAATTCATTGATAATAACATATATCTCTTGTATTTCAATAAGTTTGGCCATGGTGGCTCCCAACCACCAATAAATTAAATATTGTGGAATAGTTTATTACTCTGCCCCTATTTCACCATAGGTAACAAGATCACCATAACCTTATACTCATGATTTGAATTCCCTGATTCTAACATGAGAAGTGTTCCTTAGATACTAAGAAAACATGTGATACATTTAAAGGCATAAACATTACTTTGAATAACATCTATGATTAAACAATGTTTAAAAAACTTTAGTCTAAATGTGTTAGCCTAGGTCTTTTTTGAAATAAGATTCAAATCAACATGGGAACCTTTTACATGGGAAGGATTTTATTATATTATATACTTAGTTTATAACTCTAGCCCAAGTCCAAAGTATTTTTATTAATACAACTCAGACCTTAGGCTAAAATATTTATGTTAAGTCATTTATGTTCGATGGTTCATGGGACTAATTAACAAGGAGATATTTATTATATTTTATACTTAAACTAAAGTTTTATCCTAAGTCCCACGTGTATTTATTAAACTAAAAAAAATAGGCTAAACTTGATTGTAAATTCTTTATAGTATTTTAAATGCTTATGTATTTTATTTTATACCTGTAGAAATGGATAAAACCAAAGGCAATAGGTGGTGAGATTGTGAGGGATTCAAAAGAAATTAACAACCCATGGGAAAGGATCAAAAGTCAATAAGTCAAGAATTTGATCTACATTTCAAGTTAACTCAAGCACTAAATAACCAATAAAGAGCAAGGGTTTGAAATGTCAAAGGTTTATAAGATTAGTATGAGGGTGACAAGTGTCACCATCTTGAAAGTTAGATCGAGAGTGAGGGTTTGAAATGTTATAGTGTTCCAAGATCAACACAAGGGTGAAAATTTTCACCATCTTGGTAAGCAAATTGAAGATCTAATAGAGGATTTGAGTTAACATGTTGAAGCTATAGAGAACAAATACAAAAGCAAAAAATGTCATGATCTTGGATAATGATTTGGTGGATTGATGGCCCATACTCAAGCTTATATATAAAGGAAGAAATTGATGGTTTTTCATCAATCATGAATTGAGAGATCAACAATGTGAATGAATATAGACTTTTTCAATAGATCTCAAATTGAGTGAGAAGTTTCCACATGGCACAATGGCACCCAAGCAATGAAAAGAGATTAGAGAGCCCATAAAGGTTCCAAGTGGCATGTTCACATTCAATAACATAGAAAGATATTGATGATGCATATCTAATCTAGGTTCAAGATTGAAAGAAATAATGACATGTGTTTGGAAGCATCAAAAGGTCATTTAAAAAAAATAAATGAGAAAGAATCAGTAGCCATGAGGAACTACATTAGCCTTAGGGTCTCAAAGTTAAGTTAGATAAGGAATATTCCTTTAGTAACTAAGCTTGTATAATATTTTGAAAATGAATATTATATTATGTAAAGACATGAGAAATATATAACACACAGTCATATTAGGTTAGCCATAGTTAAATAGGGTCATGAATTCTATTAGCATTGGTAAAGAGATAAATATCTATGACACTTGTCCAATTTCATGTTGACAAGAAATTACCATCATACTTCATAAAAGGTCTATATAAAGAGGTATTATCCATTATAAAAGTAAGGGGGGAGTTCTTAGAGCCAAAATTACTTTTCAAACTTAGAGTAAATAGTAAAAGTAAGGAATTCTAGAAATTTTGTCCAATATTTGTCTATGTGTTTGTTATCATGGCTACTTCCTCAGTTATCTAGTTTGATATTCAAATTTGAATTGTCTTTATGGATCCTAGATGTACACATGTTAATTTAGAGTTGTCAATCCTAGGTTCATTTTGTTCTCTTTTGCTTTTCTTGAAGATGTGTAGAAGCTATTTTCTTATGGAATTAAACCTTTGAAGTGAACCTAATTTCTTATTTGCATTACTTTTCCTTAGACATTTACCATATATATATATATATATATATATATATATATATATATATGTATATATATAAGGATCTATGCCTATGCAATTTCATGTTATTTATTAGTTTAATGCATATCTTGATGAAATTTAAGCTCTATCATAATATCTGGATTGAAGATCAGAAACACCTTCATTTTACACTACCCTCCCTTTTGATCCCTTTTTACCAATTCACTTTAATTTATCTTGTCATTGTAAATATCCATGTTAGCTTAGGGTTTAGACTTTAGGTTTTAAACATAATTCATTGGACTTAGTTTAGATCACTTTCCTCTTCACAAAGATTTAGGACCATAGTTTATACCAACAACCATTTACATGTTCATTTTGTGAAATTATCATTTAGCTTGGTCACTACTCCACCACAGATCTCAGGAAGATCACAACCAACAACTCATGTAATGGATTGTTTGGATCCAAAAATGAGAAGTGTTTCTTAAACACTATATGAACCTGTTGATACATTTAGGTGCATCAATAGGGGACAAATTGGTGATAAAAGGAGGGATAAGATAAAGATTTATAAATTTGAAATATCTTTGCTAATTTTAGTAAATTTTATTCAAAGATCAGCTGATTCTTTGCATATTTATGTTTCTTTTATCATATTTGTGTAAAGATCATTGATATTAATGGTTTTAAACTAGTCTTTGTGTTTATTTAGACAAAGATAGACATTATTTGGAGATATATGACAAATTATGGTAAGGATAGATTGAGATATATGAATCTAATAAGTTTGAGGTTAGTAATAGCTGTTTTGTTCAAAGATTGATAGATCCTTTGTGAATTTGATTTTATTTAAACTAAAGCATGTAAAGATCATTGATATTTATGTACTTGGACATATATTTGAGCTAATTTAGATAAATATTGATGTTTTTTATGTTTCTTTATACATATTTATGCAAAATTTTCTTAATGTGAAAATTTGATCACTATTCGTTATAAATATAAGATTTACACATAATATTTCAAATAGGGTTCAAAGATTTTACAAGTTAAAACTACCATAAGTAAGATCCTCATCAAGGTATGGCAAGGTTAGGTGGATCTTCTATAAATGTGCTTGGTTAGGTACATGACTTACCAAAAAATCCTAAAAGGTATTTACCTTCTTTCAGTCTTAATAAAGTTGTCACAATTGAAAAACATTTTAAAAGGTTTAAGGTTCCTTTGAGACTTATGAATGTAGTTCATGAAGATGTAGCATGTCGACTGTTTCCATTTACTTTAAAAGATGTTGCATATTAATGGTTCCTAACCTACCTAAGAACTACATTATCAGTTAGAATAACTTTAATGATTACTTTAGTGACCAATTTGGTAAAATCATAAATCCTTATGTCTTGTACCAATAATTCACCATTGTTAAAAGAGATCCTAATGAGCCCATAAGAGCCTTTAATCGTAGATTCCATAAGATGTTTAATAGAACCATAGCTCCTTATAGACCTGATGAGGCTTTAGCCTTAGATATTTACAAGGATGCTTTGGATCCCATGAATTATTTATTTCTTAAAAGGTCTATTGGAGTCATAAACACCTTAGCCTTGGCCTATGCTAAAGCTATAATAATAAATGATCAAATATAGCCTCAAGGTCAGCTTGCATATGCTATCCCACATATTAATCCCAATTTCTCTATACTAAATGTCATTCCTAATGCCAATATAAGTGTGTCTACCTTAAATTAGACACTAGTATTGAACTAATTGCCCTTAAGCCATGCCCATCCTAGCTAAAATTTTAAGGTTCTTGAATAATGCTACAAATGGATTTCATCCAAAGAGATAAAGAGCTTTAGTGCCCACTAGTAATAATAATCAAGTTCATAACTTAGAAGCACTAAATAATGAGAATGAATCCATACTTAAGATGGTTCAAATGCTAAGCACTAATTTTCTTCAATTGTAAAAGCAAGTGGGAAATACTGGGGAAATCTCTAACAAAAAATATGATTCTCAAAGGTTCAATAGGACTACAAACAGGTTTCATGATGATGATGATGATGATGATGATGATGATGATTATGATGATTATGATGATGATGATGATGATGATGATAATAATAATAATAATAATAGGTCATCTGAGGATATACATGGAATGAATCTTTGTAATATAGGTCTAGCAGATCATTATAATGTCTTTGAAGCATATCAAAATGAAAAGGATACATCTGAACCTATGTTTAATCAAGACAATGTTGTAGGGATATCTAGATTTGCAAGGACACATAAATATTTCATGGTACAATATTTTGATTTTCATTGAAGAAGAAGAAACTAATAATTCTCTAGAATAAGGAATAGCCATTCAAGATGATCAGCCCCATGAACAAGGTCAGCCACAAGTTGACCTCTCTTCAAAAGATAGCAGTATGGACAATTCATATGAGGTCATTACTGAAATAGAGAGTACTATTGAAGAAGATGATCATTAGAAAAAATTATACTAGGATTTCTTGAAATAAATTGAGGTATTCCAAGACAATAGTGTTATTTTATACATCCCAAATCAAGATGATTTGGGATTCGATTGGGTAGAAGAGATGCCATTCTACAAAGAACATGGAGATGAAGCAAGTGTAATAAATTAGGGATTTCCATATAATCCCATAAAAAGGTTTGAATTATGTGATCATGATGAAGTAGCCTTTCGGGATGACTTGGAAAGTTTTGATACAAATATTGGTAGTCCATCTCTACCTCAAGCCAAAATTAATGAAGACATAAATCTAAGAATGCTAGCTAAACTACCATCATTGAATGAGGATGATATAAGTCACTATCAATATATGAATGAATGATAATTAACACTCTTGATGTAAGACATAAAGATTTGGGAAGAAGATGATTGGGTTTTAGATCCATATCTTCAATATAGGTAGCGGAGAATGGAAATGAGGAATAAAGATACATCACATAGAAGACATAAACACATAAGTGCTCCTATCCACAAAAAGAGGCCACTGAATGGAAACAATCATGTTTCAAGGTTCTATAGTAGTTTAAATAACTTTCCATCTGGTCCTAGAGGTAGGTTCTTTGTGGAGTTAGTTTAGGTAGGTTTTAGATTAATTTCTTTTCCTATCCCTTGTTTGTAAGTAGTGCTTGTAAATATTTGTTTGCTTTATTTTTTTTCTTTATGTTTGGTGTGTTTTATTTCTTTGATTTTTTCCTTATTTCCAAATAAGTCCTTTTAGATAGCTCTTAGCTCAAATCTCACCTAATTTCTCAATAACTTCACAATTTAGAAATATAGGTTTGACCTCTCAACATTGGTTGATCATGGATTGTTAAAATCTGAGATAGATGTTATAGTCTAGAGAAACTAGAAAAGACTAATGGATAGGTTAATTGTTACTTGAGATTTTAAGCCTCATTCTAATCTAATATTTATTTTAAGAAGGATTACATGTGTGAGATGAAAGTTTGAATTATTGAAACATAGTCATGTTTGCACTTAATAAACATTATTGCCTAAGACAAAGTTTGTAATCAAAGATGATTGTCTGAAGATAAAACACTTGAACAAATCCCAAAACCTAGCTAACCTAGTTCCCAACCTTTTTATATATAGTCAAAATGACTTGAAAAATTCAAAAAAATAAGAGCTTATTACAAAATTTAAAAGGTTTTCTAAGCAAAGGTGATTTTGGTAATCTCCACTAGGGCTATGGACACCTGGATGGCATTGGAGAAAAGACTTGAGTAGAGCCAAAGGCATATATTTTGGGACTATGGATGCCTAGCTGGTAGTAGAGAAATGCCCAAGCCTTCCCTAAGCTAAAAAATTATCCTTAATGCACATCCAAAGTTTTCTATAAGTCAGTGTTAATGGTTAAAGTCATGAAATTTGGAAGTTTTTCCCTAAATCCCATGGAAAATAGTAAGTGGAATCAAAGCACACACATAACATCACTGAGTTTTGATATTTGATCCTAATCCTGCATGAGTAAGACTTGTTTTAATCATGAATTGATCTTAACTATGGTATCTAATCACATGGAATAAGTAGCCTAGTTATTATTCTAAATAAGTCTCTAAATTCTAACATATTTCTATGTTTCTCCTAGAAATTGCCATTTGTTGAGGTCAACATACACCCATTTTGAAAAAAATGGGGATCCTTGTTTCAAATTGTGAAAATTTGTGCTTTAAATTAAAAATTCATTAGATCAAGGTACCATTATAGTGTTTTTCATATTATCTTTATTTGAAGATCATCCACACCATGGTTGGATTGGCATATTTACACATGATTCTTCTTTGATCTTGTCTAAATTTGTTAACATTGGATCTCTATGTTTTAGGTTACAAGATCAATGGAGTACATATAGAATGGACAATGTTTTATATTCATAATTTAATTTTAATTTGACTCTTTACTTTAGGTAACCCTTGGTATTTAATTGTCTAATTGAATCTATGGCTAAATAATGCTTAAAAAACCTTAGTCTAAATGTGTTAGCCTGGGTCTTTTTTAAAATAAGATTCAAATCAACATGGGAACCTTTTACATGGGAAGTACTTTATTATATTATAGACTTAGTTTAGAATTCTAGCCCAAGTCCAAGTCATATGTATTAATACAACTCAGACCTTAAGATAAAATCTTTATTCTAAGTCATTTATGTCCAATGGTTCACAAGACTAATTAATGAAGAGCTCTTTATTATATTTTAGAATTAGACTAAAGTTTTATCCTAAGTCCCAATTATATTTATTAAACTAAAAAACATTAGGCTAAGATTTATTCTATGTTCTTTATAGTCTCAAAAATGCTTATGTATTTTATTTTATGCTTGTAAAAATAGACAAACCTGAAGGTGATAGGTGACAAGATCATGGGGGTTTCAAAAGAGGTCAATGACCCATAGGAAAGGATAAAAATTCAATATGTAAAAAATTTGATCTATGATGCATGTTAACTTGAGCACCAAAAATCCAATAGGGAGTGAGGTTTTTAAATGTTAAAGGGTTATAATATTAGTGTAAGGGTGACAAGTGTCACCATCTTGGCAGATAGATCGAAGATGTAATGGAGAGTGAGGGTTTGAAATGTCAAAGCATTCTAAGATTAATGCGAGGGTGACAAGTTTTACCATCTTGATAGGCAAACTAAATATCTAAAAAAAATGTGAGTCAACATGTCAAAGCTATCAAGAATAAATATGAAAGTGACAAATGTCATGATCTCAACTTACGATCTAGTGGATCGATGGCCCATGCTCAAGCTTATATATAAAAGAATAGATCAATGGTTCACCATCGATCATGCATATAGATATTGATGGTGTGAATTAATTTGGAATTTTTTTTATAGATCTCATATTGAGAGAGAAGCTTCCACATGGCATGATGACACTTGAGCAATGAAAAGAGCTCAGAGAGCCCATAGAGTTGCCAAGTGGCATGCTCGCATTCAATTATGTAGAAAGAGATCAAGGTTGTGTATTTAATTTGAGTTTAAGATTTCAAAAAATAATGACATGTTTTTAGAATCATCAAAAGGTTATTTAAAAAAATAAATGAGTAGGACTCAATAGCCACAAGGAACTGCATTAGCCTTAAGGTTTCAAATTTAAGTTAGATAAGGAATATTCCTTTGGTAACTAAGCTTGTATAATATTTTGAAAAGGAATATTTTAATATATAAAGGCATGATAAATATGTAACACACAATCATATTAAGTTTTTCATAGTTAAATAGGGTCATGAGTTTTATTATCATTGGTAAAGAGATACCTTTCTATGACACTTGTCAAATTGCATGTTGATAAAGAATGACAAACATACCTCATGAAAGGTCTATATAAAGAGGTATTGTCCATTATAAAATTAAGGGGGGAGTTTTTAGAGCCAAAATTATTTTGTAAACTTAGAGCAAGTAGTACAAGCAAGGAATTCTATAAAGTTTATCCAATATTTGTTTATGTGTTTGCTATCATGTTTGCTTCCTCAATTGTCTAGTTTGATATTCATATTTGAATTATTTTTATGGATTTTATATGTGTACATGTTAATGAAGAGTTGTCAATTTGTGCTTATGCTGGGTTGATTGAAAGATCTTAGGTTAATTTCATTCTCTTTTGATTTTCTTGAAGATGTGCAGAAGCTATTTTCTTGTGGAATTAAACCTTTAAAGTGAACCTAGTTTCTTATTTTCATTACCTTTCTTTAGACATTTACCTGATATATAGTAGGATCTATGCCTATGCAATTTCATGCTATATATTGGTTTAGTGTATGTCTTGATGAAATTTAAGCTTTGTCATAAAGTCTAGATTGAAGATCAGAAACACCTTATTTCTTCCCTACCCTCCCTTTTGCCCTTTTTTTACCAATTCACTTTAGTTTAGCTTGTCATTATAAAGATCCATGTTAGCCCAGGGTTTAGACTTTAGATTTTAGACATCATTCAGTGGAATTAGTTTAGATCAATTTCATCTTCACAAAGATTTAGGACCATGGTTACTCCCAAAAACCATTTACATGTTCATTTTGTGAAATGATCATTTAGCTTGGTCACTAATCCACCATATATCTTGAGAAGATCATAATCAACATCTCATGTAATGGATTTTCTGGATCCAAAAATGAGAAGTGTTTCTTAAACACTATATGAACCTACTAATACATTTAGGTACATCAATAGGGCTTAAGGCCCTGGTTGATAGATGGACCAAGCTAGGGATGGGGTGGGCCAGTTGGTCCATCCCCCTCTCCTTCCTATTATGGGAGGGGGATGGGATGACACAACCCCCCCAACACCCACCATGCCCACCCCTCCTCAGCCATTTGAAAATAACTTAAATAAAAATAAATTAACATATATATATATATATATTTGTTTTTATTTTTATTTATTTTATTATTATTATTTTTAAATCAATAAAATTAATATAAAAATGGTAGATCATTTCTATTATATATATACACATATATAACCTTTTTTTAAATCAATAAAATTAATATGCAAAGAGAAGAATGTTGGGTTATACACACACACACACACACACACACACACACACACACACACACACACACACACACACACACACACACACACACACACACACACACACACACACACACACACACACACACATTTTAAAAAAATAAAAATTTATTATTCTCCAATCTAGAAGGGCAAATGGGAAAATATAACTAGGGTTTGTATTTTTATTTTATTTTCTCACAAGCAAACACTACATTATTCACTCTTTCCTCTTCATTCTCCTTCTCCAATCCTACCTCTTCCATCTTAATTCTTCATTCTCCCTCCATTTGTTTTTTTAATCCTTGGTAAATATCCAAAATGGCTCCCCTCCCATTAGGTTAACCTTTTAGTGGGAAAATCCATGCTTATTTTATTATTTTATTTTTGGAATTAGAGTTTCCACTTCTCTCTCTCTCTCTCTCTAAAAATAATTCATTAATAGATTTTCCATTATTTTTATTTTTACTTTGATTACATTAATTATCACATTGAGAACATCAATTAATTGAATATATTAAGTTTTTTACAAAACTAATAATACTATTTATCTTATTTTAATATTTAAATACATTTTTATAAATACAAACATTAATACATATAGATAGCAAAATTCAGTTCAAAATTATTTATGTAACCAATTTATGAATAAACATGTACATTTATTCATTTAATTTGTTTATCTACAAAATACCATTTTAATGTACATATATTTATATAAATATATTTTTGTATAAAATTTTATTTATGCCCATTATTAAATATTAATATGCTCAATCACAATCATAAGTGTGTTATTATTCCCATTTTAAAAGTAGATATTATTTTTGAACACCAAGAAGGATACAAGTCAAATAATCAAGACTGAATGGCCACTTGATAGGTTTAAGCAATATGTTTAAGTTAACACAATCTGGTCTTATAGATAAACCTATCAAAGGAACTTATCAATGTAAAAACCCTTAAAATGCATAAGTGACACAATACATGATAATATGAATTATTATTAGCATTAAATATAAATAGCCCAAGGTAGCCGTACATGAGTCATAATGGACCTAATTCCAAGTCACCACAACAAGGTAATTAAGTCAAGAACAAAAAATAACCACAAGACATCTCACTTGTAAGTCATGCAAAAGGACACACTTGATATTTTAGTCATCCACATGATGATACATCATTGAGACAACACTATAGATCTTGAGAAGGGTATTAAATTCATGCCCCATTGAAAATGGCATTGTCTTTAATGATTTAAAATAAAATCATGTAGTGGAATCCACCACATTATCCAATTAAAAAAATCCTCTACAAAGTGAATCCTCTCAATATTTCAAAACTCAAATAACTACTCTCCAAACGATCACAAAAAGTGATAACCCAAAATACTATTATCAATAATCTGATATGCCAAAACATAATTTTATATTCTAAATAACCCTTGTTCCATCTCATGGTATAATAGGAATAATAAAAAAATAGTGGCAAAACATGGAATCAATGTAATTACTATAATACCACTTAGATATTAATGCTAAGCCAACTGTTAACCAAAACATACTAGCATGTTATTCCTACTGAATAAAATATCATAACTCTAATGAATTTACATATACTATATTCAATACCAATTAATATTATGAACTATCAATATTATTAATAAGAGTATAATTATTTAGCCACCATAATATAATATCATATCCACTATGTAACAAGCAATAATAAAAATGACTACCAAGTCATATAAGAAGGCATATAATGCTAGAACAATATCAAGAATAATTCAGTGTGAAAATAATAATAGTCTCCATCAACTGCATCATCAACAACATCTCACCAAAATTTCTTAGACCTCTTGAAACTACTTAGATCTCCCAACAACTTAGACCTCCCAAAACCTCCTTATTCCCTCCTTAGACCTCCCAAATAAATATCCATAATATATATAAAAAGAATAATCATCACCACATCTTCTAGTTAGAAAGGATCATGTCATAAACCTGTCTCACATAGGCTCCCATCTTTACCTAATATCTTTTTCAAGCTACTTCTCTCTCACATAGTGCACACTATGCACATAATAATAATAATAATAATAATAATAATAATAATAATAATAATAATAATAATAATAATAATAATAATAATAAACATTCATCAAAAACTAAAATACCATAATAATTTTGAAAGATCAAATGTCAAAATAATCAATTCAAGAGTGAATAAGTCAATGAAATTAGAAAAATAAATTATAAGGTCATAAATCAAGTTTAAAATAAGTTGGTGCCAATAAATAAAATAAGTCTAAGTCACAATTATTAAGTCACCAAAATAAAAAAGTTAAATCCAATCAAAATCAAATGTAAGTCTATTAATTTCAATAAAGTAACTTATAAATATTCAAAATTAAAAAAGAATAATTAAATGCAAATACAAGTTCTAGTGCTAGTTCTCATAAAAAATAAAAAACATCACATTACTCAAACCTGTGACTATAAAAAGTCACATAATGGGAGAAGGAATCAATAGAACCCAATCACTTCCCAGAGGTGAGAGAATAAAAGTATCTTGACTACCTCCTTGAGATAGGATAAAACATCACATCATCCTTCTAAAAGAGCAATATGATTACCTCCCAAAGGTAATAAAGTAAGAATTGACTACCTCCCAAATATAGGAGAAAT
Organism: Torreya grandis; assembly: GCA_037957365.1. NCBI lineage: Eukaryota > Viridiplantae > Streptophyta > Pinopsida > Cupressales > Taxaceae > Torreya > Torreya grandis. The sequence continues at coordinate 3,594,062 of JARHVA010001206.1, forward strand.
AATAACAATAGTAATCCTCCCAATTACTCTTGGAAATAAGTGATGATAAAGTATAAATAAACCAAGTGTGAATCTCATGCCTGGCACTTAGTGCCAACAATACCCAAATAAATCTTCCAATTGTCCCAAGGTCTCTGACTCAACTAATATACAAATCTCTCATCCAATAATATGTCATTTTTTATTGTTGCACTTAACTCAAATGTTTTTATTGGAAAAACACAATGTTCAATCCTAGTTGTCTTGTTCTAATGTAAATTAATAATATATTTTGATAACTCTCATATAACATCATTAATGCAAATATCTTGATAGTTATTCTAACAAAATTGGTTCACAAGGATATACCATTGTTCAATCTCAAGTATCATGTCCAAGGTAGAGTAATCATATATATATATATATATATATATATATATATATATATATATATATATATATATATATAAGAATAAATATACTTGCATTTATGACTAGTATTAAATATTAAAATGAACATGAGAGTGGACCGTAATCACAACACAAATGATCATCTTAAGAAAAAACTAAACAACTTGCTAATTCTCTTAATAGGTAGGCAAGTACATTCAATCTTCATAATGAAGAGGAGGAACATAAAATCAATTTATCAAGACCTTACCCACACACTTACTCATGAATCACTTGAGGTTACATGTAAGTTATAACTACATAATTCAAGGACAAGATTAGAACTTACAACACTCTCGTTCAAAACATAAGACCTCCAAGCCATACTAGGTACCATCTAGTCATAAAAAAAATAACATACACAAAGTTAAAAATGCACTAGGGTTAACTAAATTCCAAAACTATATCATAATATAACAATTACTCTTTATAACCTCATGGCTTACACTCAACCAATACATACAATGAAACACTAACTAGAGCATACTAACTTAGAGCTACCACTGATAATAATTTGATTTAAAAATATAATCAATTTTATCATATTGTTAACTATATACACATTCCACTATTAGAGTTATATTCACTTAACAAACTAATACATAATCATTATAAGCATATGGTAAATATATTCAATTAGGTATTTACCTTAAACAAACATTCATACATGCAAATTTTCTCCACATAAAGTTATTTCTCCAAGGAATAGGAAACTGATCAACATAAACATTCATTAATGAGACACAAGAGCAATACAATCAATAAAAAGAGTTCAAAATTTCATTATTCTATTCACTTCAAGGTCCAATGGTCCATGGTGGCTAAATACTCCACCACAATATCAAAAAAATAAAAAGTGGGTTCTCTCTCTAATATGATGATCCCATCCACCAATAGAATGATTCCTACAACTAAAATTCAATTATTCCCAATTTAGTCCATATCTATAACTATCTACATTATTACCATGTCATTCCTCTTGTACACATGTGAGCAAAATTTATAGAATACATGTAGTGGAACCCAAACACTCCATAGCTCCTAGTGTTTAACCATGATTTGATACCAAAATTTAGTGCCCAAAATTTACATCTCAGGCACACACAAAACCACACTATTTTTTTGACACTTCACTCATACACACTACCACTAATAAATACATAAAAATTAACAATCACATATGATTATAAAAGGGATGACAACTGGTAAACAACACTTAGTACAAATAAATTTAAATTACAAAACACTTATCAATTACGACACACTAGAGATATACCTCAACCTCTTGTGACAAAAAATACACACTAAAATATAAGTCACATGTCTAAATGGATTTAATAATTACTAGCCAACATCGAACGTCCAAAACTCAAGAATCCATAACAAGAAGGATTATTTAAAATTGGTGAAACTAGATTACACTCTTCATGAGCCCAATTGTTAAACATTGAAACTAATATAGCATATTGGATATATTAACATAATAATCAACACATAATTAGATCATATAAATATAAATAATGAAGGGTTAATTAAGTGAATAGTTTAATGTTAAAAAACACGAAAACACATACACACTATGGTTTCACAAAGTGACTTTGGATAAAATATCCTAGAAATATTAAAAACTAAACCAAAGTTGTAAATAAATTATTTATGCTAAGGATAACTCATATGATTCATAAAATAGACCTAATTTAATAACAATCTGAAACAAAATTTCTAAACCAATCTGAAATTAACAGCATAAATCTATTTTTCTAGAAAATTGCTAACAAATAGGGTTCAAAGAGGACTCACTAAAAATATGAAATGGGGATGAAAATTAAATATGAAATGTTTTAAATTAATATTAAACTAAAACCAAGGGGTTACATGTTTCATATTTAAGAAACGCTAAACTAGGTGATTAATACATCATCCTTTTTGAAGCGACCTCACAGATTAAAATAAAAAATAATATAAATATTTGAATTTGATATGGAAAGGGTCACTAAATTTAGCATACATACATAAAATATGAAACTAAAGTCTTCTATATAAATTTATAGGTAAAAATAATCACTATCAAACTATGGTTTCTCTTTAAGACTCCTCCAACTATTTTTGATAGCTTCATTTTGAATCAAATTCATAGCCAAAAAAGGAAATCAAGGGAAAAAATTTTCCAAATGCCTTCAAAACTATATCCATAAAAAATTATTAGAATGAGGCAAAAAAATAATGGTTAAATAACCTAATTCACATATGATAATTTTAGAGATAACTAGTTTTCATTCATAAAATCTCAAGTTTGGGTATTAATTTTAAACCTATTTATAAACTAATTGGGTTAATTTACAAACATAAAACTCTTAGTGTAAACTTGCACTAAATCTTATATAAGCACATTCAATTTTACAAATATTAAAAAATAATCTCAGAGGATGATATATATATATATATATATATATATATATATTCATTTTCTTTGCAAAGTAGTAAGTCTCAAATTCATTTACACTCCACTAACAAGATTTCAAAGGATACCTCAAGACCCGCCATAGTCAACCTATCCAATTTGGGTTTCTATAACAATTAAACTATGAGAATCATAATATTTATGTCAAGATACTAATAATTTAGGTTAGAGTATATTAACTTTACTCATTAATTTATATAGTATATGTTTATCCCAATGTTAATTATATAAATAATACTACATAGTAAGATCACTCTATAATTTCACAATGTCAAGGTAAGTTAAACTCACTATATTTCAAGCCTATAATTACCAATATTTTCTTACCATATTATGCTTTTAACATTATTTTACTATTCAAATTATGTGTTCTTAATGCTAATTCTATCATCTAACTATTAATCTTAGATATTACAATATTTATTTTTCCAAATGATTACTACTTTCTACGTAGATAATATTTAATTGACATACTCAACAAGGTTCTTAATTCATAGATAAAATAGTTTTTAAATCACTATTGGAAGTAACTCTATTAGTCAAACACTAGTCTACATCTATTGTCAATGTATTAAGTACTACAAACAAATAATTGACAATTTAGATTAAAAAATATTATTTTACATTGATATCCTTGAATAATACAACAACAATTATAACTATCAAGTACATAAGCTCCAACATTGATCTTTTCAAAGGTAAGTTTACTCAAGTTAATGAAATCTCTAAGAAAAAAACTTTATAAATTTCTAAATTGAATAACAAATGTTTAACCATCATTTACACAAAAATCAATCAAATAAAATACAAGCCACTACTAATTTCAACATAAAAAATATTATATATCTATACTTTATCTATCATTACTAACTCACCAAACCACACTACAAAAATAATCAATGAAGGGCTCAACGTACACTGAGCAAGATATTTATCTCTACTAAATATTTCATTTTTTTAAATTAATAGAAAAATTAAATAAATGTATAAACTACAAAATAAAACATATTATGATAACTTACATACTAAGTAATAATCAAGGTTGATTTTATCATGAAAAATAATATTTGATTGGTACCTAAGTTCATCAACAACCAATATAGATAATTATTATTTTAATACACTAACACCATAATACACCATTACGAATGCAAAATAATAGAACCAAACTAACATGAAAATACTACCATAAAAAAATTGTACAAATATTAAAAGTGCATTATATTTTGGATGTCCCCTCTAGGAGTATAGAAGGAAATAGATGGATCTTATACATTGGTATACATTCACAAGTTTTTATAGTTAAAGGATAAATAATCTAACTCCTCACATACCTATCAAGGTGAGACCTAGTTTTAACATCATTCCCAAGGTACCTATTGACTAAATTTGACCCTAGGTTAAATTAGTTCAACCCCTATATAGTTGAAATTCCTATATGGTCTTGTTAAGGTCATAAATATGTTTAGTAATGTCAATGTGTTTTACTTTAGTCATATGTGTCATTTATCTTATTTTGCCTTTATGTCACCTTTTGGTCACTTTAGGGAAGTTGTACATAATATTCATGAAATGAAAATTGTCAAAGTGCTTTCTAACTTCTATGATGTTAGTTTAGTGATAGGACTATATTATATAACTAAAATAATGTAGGTTCAACATCTATCTAAGGAGAACATTGAAAAAAATGTAGTTAAGGGAAGTTATATGAATAAGGATAGTCAACTTGGCACTTGTGACTACTCAATAATGTACCTTCAGATTAATAAATTATATTTCCATGCTTGAAAAGTCATAATAGGTTCAAATTTGGCAAAAAATGGTTCATATTCTCCATCGCTCTCCTAGTCAAGCTAAAATTGTCAACTGATTTCAACTTGGTATGGATAAGAGGAAGTGAGTCAGATCAAATGCCTTTGAGGGGTGATAATAATATTTGTGTAATTAATTTTCATATTAAGAGTTTTAGGTTTGGTTTACTATGTTCTATGAACAATAACTAATGTTTTTGATGACTTCAAATTGCCTACTCATCCTTGTGGCCTTTGATTTTTTAATTTATTTTCATTGTTATATGCAAGACAAGTGGTGTAAGTAATTTTGGAGAGTATGAATACGTTTATCATATGATTCTTAGTCTATTTTTCATTTGTGAAATTTAATATACTATCAAGACCATGTCACTTTACTCATAGAAGACTCCATTCAAGTCTACAGATAGTGTTGTTGAGTTATAGAGTTTCTCCCTCATGAAAATAATTCAAGAACAAGGCCAAGTGTTTGTTTCCAAACTCTAAGATAATTATTTTATCATAATATTCATGGAATTTTTTGGTCTCAAAGATTTCATTTATGATATGCAAAGCCTAGGATACTTGATATAGTCAAGTAGATGGAGCAGGCCTCTACAGGTTTCATGTTCAAAATAGAAAGAAGGATCAAGATATGAAAGGAAACACAATGATGTTTGAAAGTCTTGAGATTAAATAAGACCCCAAAAAATCCATGAACCTAATGAAAAGTCATTAGGATGATGACAAGATTCTGACTTGGCACACAATCTTGTATTTGATGTTCACCTATAGGCAGTATTTATCATTGATCTGAAGGTAGTCCAAAAGAAGTAAAGAGTGTTGAGATCAAGGTGTTTGAGCTCATTTGAAAATTTAAAATAGGTATAAGATAATATAAAATACCATTGTGGTAATGGTGAATCCATTACATTGTAGACATAGTGATGCCCTTATTTGTATGTTAAGAAAGTTGTTTATGGGACTCATTACCTTAATATCTCTAAAAAGAGATTTTGCCTTGTATAGTGCTATCTTGTGATTAGAATACATAAGGTCTAAGTAAGTCTTATGTCTCCATTATTTTAGTCTAGACATTGTAGTAACATTTAAATATGATAATAAGTATATTTTGTCAAGAAGAGATACTAAAAAGGAGTTTTTATTTCCATCAATTTTACACTATAAGCATTGATTGAAAACTATAGTGTTTTGAGTCTAGATTATGAAGTTCAACTAATTGTACTATAGCACATTGATTGGAACATAGTTATAAGTTATGAAAATAGATCATGCAAGTGAGAGATAGTGATATTAACCTCAAATAACTATAGAGGAGTTAAACATAATGCTCAAGAACTTATGATTAGCTATAAGAAGGTATCACATCTCAAGTAGCATCTACATTTTGACTATAGGCCTATAACATAATGATGGTAGAAGAGATGAGAACATGATATCAAAGTAGAGATAAGTGAATTCAAGTTTTTAATAGTTCTAGTGACCTAAGGATAGATAAAAGGATGTAGATACCATGCTTAGACCTAAATAGTCACCTATAAAGACTATTGACAACATTTACAGTTGGGTTCATGCACATTAACTAAGTCCATAAGAGAAGGAAAACTTAGCTAAGGATCTGACACATGGAATGAATAAATATATATAAATACTTGAATAAAGGTATTGGTACTTTCTTTGTGTCTCTTAATAAATATCAACATCTACAGGATTCTTTGAACTCCTCCAAATGGCCATCTATAGGTGACATAACCAACACCATCAAAAACTAGCTTGGCTAATGTAAGATACAAGTTTGGATAGATGGAAAGGGTTTAGTGTGGATGGGTCATATTGAAAAAACTCTCAAAATTTTAATAATATGATATCAAATGTTTTCAAGATATAAGAGTGTAATATACAGTGATGAGTCTCAAACACAATCAGTCTAAACCTTGCATATAACCCTACATAGAATGCAAACCTAAAAAGATATTCTTGTGAAATCCAATGTTTGAGGGTTATATAATCATAATAAAACCTTGATAATTTGTAAAAATTATCTTCATGACTAAATCTAATTCCTCATAACCTCCTTCAGGCCATGCAAACAAGGGAGATACCCTCTATTTATCTTAGATAGAGGGAACTCCATAAACTAAATAACCTATATACCTAGCACATTACAGATAAAAGATGAAGTGTAAAGCCAATATTCATTGAGAAAGGATTTGTGAGGTTGTTTTTGAGATGAAAAAAGTATTTTAGGACTCTACAGTCAACAAAAACCTTTAAGAGGGTCAAACAAAGAAAAAGATAGTCAAACCTATTGGGCCTAAAATAAGGCCTAAGCCCTATAGGTGTCTCACTTGATAGATATGACCATGAAATGATTCCTAATCACCTCAATTAATTTCAAGGGGAGGCATAAGGTTTATTGGAGCCATTAGTTTGTAGAGAAACATCCAAACTCGATCAATCTGGCCTTAATCCCTATCAAACCTACCTAGAATGTGTGATAGGGATTGAAAGGCCATGTTTAAGTGCTCATATTTATATGTACCTAGTTCATGAGACCTCAATGACTTGGGGAGAGTTTAATGTGGTCATATACCTCAAATTTTTGAAATTTTTTCTAAGGTTAGACATCATGATTTTATGAATAATCCTTAATAGTCCAAACCTTCTAAAACCCTCTCAAAACCCTAGTTTGGACTTGATGGAGAATATATGGATATAAATGAATTAAAAATGGGTCATATAGTCATGAAAGTGCCTTAGATATTTATATAACTCTCTTATGTCCTTTGACACCCATTTTTTCCATACTATCATCTATACGAACATGGATAATTCTTTGTTTATTGTGGGATTTGAGTTATTTGATAGGTATAAAAGAGAATGGGAAAGTAAAGATAATTATGGGATGTCCTTAAGGCATTTTAATAACTCCTATAATTAATTTATCACCTTGGTTGAATAGGTAAAGAATTTTTCTACCTCACTCATAATAGGTAGTCTAAATAGACAATGAGAAGGCAAGATGACTATCAAGTGATGTAAGTGAGAAGTGTCCTATGAGTTTAATTAAGGTTTTTTTGATATAAAAAAAGATAAAGGAGGTTTATTTGAGATTCCTAACACCTCTCTAATGATATTTATTTTAACAACTATAAGCTAACTTAGTGATAGATGTGAAGATTCAAGCCTAGAGGGCTAATGAATAACTATTGGTAGTGAGTGACAAGTGATAAAGATGAATGCATAAATTAGGGATGAGTAGATGACATGAAATAACCTTTTATCTACCTTATAATGATATAAAATTTGTGTCAAGGATTCCTATGATACTTTTGAACACTCAAGAGCACTCCTCATCATCATGAAGGTAGTTTCAAAGTAAAGCAATGAAGGGTCTATGCCAACTTGAGGAAGGTGCTCTATTTGAGATTGAAACATGTTAAAAAAACTCATAAATTATTTTACACTTCATTCCATAGAAATTTTAATTTGTTTATAAAGTTTTACACATAGTCTTATGACCCTTCATCTTCACTTCTTCTCTATCTTCTCCTATGTCTATATATTCAAGCCTTTTTGGCTTTATATTGGATCCACAATTGGTATGAAAAATCTCTACTAGTTTTGACACCTTATTTTCCTTTAAATAAAATTTTAAAATTATATTTTATTCTCTTAAATATCTTACTTGAATGTGTTAAGTGGTTTGTGTGTTGATAAGTGATGAAAATGTTCTCCTTGTTGTCATGTATACTCTTGCATGTTTAGGTGAATGAGATCTCTTATAATAGGTTTCATAAAGTGTACTATTTTTTAAGTTTGTCTTGAAGTGTGAGAGGGAATAGTAGTGTCTTATATCAAACCTTATTTTCACCCTCCTCTAGATAGGCATGGAAATCTACCTCTATGAGAATTACTTATACTAGAAGGACATAGGGTTAAATTTAGTTTGAGTTGTCTTCTTTCTTAAGTGAAAATTCAAGTGTGTTGTGTGGAGTTATCTTGGTGTATAATCTCATTATCATAGGTTTATTTTATGTCTCCTTCTTCCCTTTTCACCCTAAATAGTGATTATCTTATTTTAGTGTCAACCTAAGAGAAAAATCAAGGGAGTTATCCCTTTCAAACCTAGGGATCTATTTCTTTTAGTGGCTTGTATATGAATGGAGATAATCTCATGTTATCTTAAAATTGAGAAGGTCTACTTGAATTATATAGGGTAAAATTTTAGGCTACAACAATTTTGTCATGCCTAGTGGGACATAAAGTCCATAAAGGTTGTTTAAAGTGAATGCTAGATTTGACAACAAGGAGTTGTAATAGTCTACTTCTTTCAAAATTTGGTGAATCCAATGTTTCAATCTTAGTTGCAAACTAGTTCACTCTTTCATGCCTAAGGTAAACATAAGGTCTCTTAAAAAAGGCATACATTTTGAATTTTAAGAGCTTACTCATTATTCTTACAAAATAGATATATTTGAGAGCACCCATCCCTATCCAAAGAGGTCCTATCTTGCTCACAAGCCCATAAAAAAGTTCTTGTTTCATCTATTTTTGAACATTCCTAAGGCCACCATGGCAAGGAATCATCATTTTTTCCTTAAATGGATAGATCCCTCTAAATATTGCTCATTATTATATTATATTCCCATTTATTCCCTAAAAAGTGTTCCATCATATACCAATGAGTCTCTATTACACCCATTGCACATATAAGGAATATTATTATCTTCTACAATATCCATCACATCATAGAGGAGAACATTGTAATCATGTTGTTAGATGTATCCTTTAAATGAAAATCTCTTAAATGGTATGGAATATAGGCACCTAAATCAATCACAACTTGGGATGATTTGGGAGATACATTGAGAAGAAGATTTGAGGATAAGAATGAAAACTTGTCACTAACAGAGTAGCTAACCACCATTAGAAAAACACCTTAAAAAGTAATTCAAGACTTAAATATAATATTTCAAAATACATGGGATAGAATCCTAATCTTGGTAAGTCCAACATCTCACCATGCTTTCCTTTATTACCTCAAAACATTTGATAGTGACATTTCAATGATGATACAATCTATAGGAGGTGATACTCTACCTAATGCCTCTGATGTGGCCATTAGGGTAGAAAATTATTTTATCTAGGCTGGGAAGATTGCCCCAAGACCCCCCTTGCCTCTTTTTATTGACTTGAAAACTCCTACACCTTTTGTTGCTCCTATTCCTTCACCTAAAAGCAAGTCTATTTCCCCTAGTCAACCAAACAAGACTAATGAGGTAGAAAGGATGAGAGTTATGAAGAAAGATATCTTAGGTCTAACAAGAGTCATTTAATAGTAGTAATTTAAGCCCTTCCAAAGTCAATATAATCCTAATTAATCTTACCAAAACTTTCAAGTTAATAGACCTCCTTTATAAGGTCATCCTCAAAGTCAAGGATAGTTGGTCCAATCTAATCCATATGGTGGTTATAAACCTAATGATCATTATACCTCAAGGACACTAATGTCTAATAAAAATAACCTTGCCTAAGAACACAAAAATCAACCTTAATTGGATCAACCATATGATCCATCTCCTTATGTTAATGAAGCCTTCAACCAAGCCTTCATGGTAAATTTGGGAACTATGCCAGCTATGACTCAAGATGAAGTATCAAATGGAGAACTGGATAATGGTAAGGGTTCTCAAGTGGGGGCTACATTGGTTAATTGGAAATAAAATGACTCATGTGTAGTCAATCATCAAGGGAATTCAAGTATGGATACAATTTCTATAGCTTTAAACATAAGGAGTAAGAGGAAAGCTATTAAAGAAGTTCAAGGGATTGGTAATGGTTCTCCAATGAATGTTCAAATAGGTACAAGACCAGATATGTCTAATGTTATACTAAGTACACAAGTAAGTCAAATAGATTATAATGTTAGGAATGCATTCATACCTCTAAATTCTTAAGGTGTACGTAGCATGATTATTTTTAGTGGGAAAGTAAGAGGTAGTGGTCCTTTCACTAACATTATGGAGCATGTGAAGAGGTGTCAAGTGAATGTGTCAATGTGGGATACATTGGCTATACCTAAACAAGTAGACCTACTTCAAGAGGAGTTATCCAAGTTTAGTTTGACAACCAAATAGCCAATCCAAAGAGAGGAAACCTTGAAAAACACTATAAAACCAAGTGAAAGACAATCAAGTAAAGTTAAAAAGGTAAACAAACCTCATCCATTATATCTATCCATCATTATTGGAGATTATTTGGTGAATAATTGTCTCATTGATATTGGATCTAGTAGTTGTGTCATGACCAAGATGGTAGCTGACAAACTAAACTTAAAGTATGAACCCCATGTTAAAGGAGTGCTCCAATTATATGGGTTAGCTACCAAGACCATTGGTATAATCAAATATTTAAAAATCATTCTCCATGGTTGTCCTACCTTCACCATTTCTCAAGATGTTGTAATGGTAGATATGCATCCCCATTTTTCACTTTTTTTGTCTAGAGAGTTCACTACTAAAATTAGAGGTTATCTAACTTCATACTAGTCCTACATGGGTTTTAGGACTAGATATGGTGCAAAAGTGAAGATTAATCTATAACCACTCTCTTGTTTTCATGTTAAACCTTATGCACCTTACACCTCTAAGATGAATTGTAATGTGATTGAAGAAAATGATTACCCTAGTGATTAAGAGACTCTAAATATCCTTGATGGCATATTTAATTTGTATCTTGATGAGTGGGAAGATGAACAAGTTGGTTTTGAGGAAACTAGTCTTGGAACTTACATTCTTCATGAGAATATTGATGGAGTCCTTGAGACAAATCATGACAAAATCCTAGAATAGGTAGCATTTGGAAAATACATTATACATTTGGATGGTGATGTGTATATCCTAGTTATGTCAAAACATGATAGTCTTAGTGAGCAACCCATTCTGCCTATAAAATAAGAAACACCTCTTGAGAATGAACATCATGAACTTGAGATCTCTATCAATCAAGAAACACCCTTAGTAGAATATGAAATATTTAATGAGCATGAAAAAGAGTTTGAGAGATCAGCTAATAAAGAAACAACCATGATGAACCAATAGGTACTTGGTAGATCTAAACATGGTATTGATGACATCTAACAATAGATATATCTTGTTTCAAGTGTACATGAAGTTGAGAATCTTTTGTAATCCCCAATGAACAAGTAGAAGACTGTCAAATGAGCATGTTAAAGCCTAGGAAAGTTACAAAGACAAACAAACTTATAAGAGAGATGGATGGAGTGTTATTGACCACTCTAAATGATAAAATTACGGTCAATAGAAGACCTAAACATGGTAAGTATTTTGATTATCTCCTCAAGAAAGTATTCATAGACAAGCATGCCTCATATGATGGATTATTTGCTTGGAGCAGTAATGATACAAGGAGAATTGTCTTTGACCCTAGTTGAAGCAATGAAAAATATGGTTTTCACCTCAAGTGTCTTGAGGTATTATACATTCTAGGATAAGTGTGTTTGCTTTTAGTTGGTTTATATTTTCCTTAAGTGTTCAATGAACACAAGTGTGTGTTTGCTTTGGTTTCTTTTCTTATTTATTTTTTATTTGTTGTGTGGTGTGTTTGGTGTTATTTTAGAGGCATATTAGTATCGATAATAGTGTATAGGTGACCCCATAACTTAATAGATATGATAAGGCTACTATTCTTTAGCGTAACAGGCTTGACACCCCTAATAAATTGCCAAAATGTTGAACAAATTCAACCTTAGGATAAATTAGTTCAACTACTATATATTAAAACTTCATATATGGTATTTTTAAGGTCATAAATATGTTTAATCATGTTTATTAAGGTCACATAATGTGTTTCACTTTAGTCATATGTGTCATTTGTCTTATTTTGCCTTTGTCACCTTTTGGTCACTTTATGGAAGTTGTACATAATATTCATGAAATTAAAATTTTAAAAGTGTTTGATAACATAAAAAATTATATTTGAGTGTCAAGAGTTAGTTTTGTAACTAACATAATGTAATTTCAATGTCTATCTAAGGATATCACTACAAAATAGGTAGTTAAAGGTAGTTGTATGGATAAGGACAATCTAATTGGAATGTATGACTAATTTTAAGTGTCCCTTCAGATTCTTACATTCAATTTTCATGCTTAAAAAGTCATAACAAGTTAAGATTTGGTAAAAACTGGTTCATATTCTCCATCACTCTCCTAGACAAGCTAAAAAAGTCAACCAGTTTCAACCTAGTATGGACATGAGGAAGTGAATCAAAGAAAATGCCTTTGGGGGTGATAGTAATCTCTATGAACTTCATTTTCATTGAAAGAGTTTTATGTTTGGTTTATTATGCTTTAGGAACAATCACTAAGATTGTTGATGACTTCAAATTACTTGTTCATCCCTATTTTCTCTGGTTTTCTTCATTGTTTGAATTATTCTATGTAAGCCAAGTGTGTTAAGGTATTTTGGAGAGTATTATTACATTTATCACGTGGTTATAAATCTATTTTTCATGTGTGAAAGTGAGGATACTAGACAGACCATCTCACTTTGCTTGTAGAAAACTCCATTCAAGTCTGCATATAATATTGCTGAGTTATAGAGTTTCAACCTCATGAGAATGATTCTAGGATAAGGCTAAGTATTTATTTACAACTTATTATATCATTGGTTGATCATAATATCCATGTAATTTTTGGTCTTAAAGGTTTCCTTTATGATATGCAAATCTCAGGATACTTGATATAGTCAAGTAGATGGAGTAGGCCTCTACAAGTTTCATGTTCAAACCTGAAAGAAGGATCAAGATATGAAAGGAAACACAATGGTGTTTGAAATTATTGATCTTAAATGAAACCCCAAATAATTCCATGAACCTAATGAAAATTAATTAGAATTATGAAAATATTTTTATTTGGCACACAGTCCTATATCTGATGTTCACCTACAGATAATATTCATCAGTTGTCTAAAGGTATTCCAAAGGAGATAGAGAATGTTGACATGAAGGTGTTTGAGCCCATTTGAAACTTTAAAATAGGTTGAAAAGTATATAAAATACCATTTTGGTAATGATGAATCCATTACATTATAGATAGAGTTAGGTCCTTGCTTCCATGTTGAGAAAGTTGTTTATGGGACTCACTACCTTAATATCTCTAAAAAGAGATTTTACCATAAACAATGCTATCTTGTGATGAGAATACATGAGGTCTAAGTAAGTCTTATGTATTAATTATTTATTCCTAGAATCATTATTATCATATAAATATGATAATAAGTGTATTTGGTTAATAGGAGATACTGAAAAGGAGTTTCCATTTCCATCAAGTTTTCATTATAAGCACTCAGTGAAAACTACAATGTTTTGAGTCTAGATTGTGAAATTCAACTAAGCGCACTATAGTACATTGATTTTAACATAGTTCTAAGGTATGAAAAGAGCTCATTTAGGTAAAACATAGTACTATTAACTTTAAATAACTATAGATTATTTAAACATAGTGCTTAATAACTTTGATCATGTATAAGAATGTAACACATCTCAAGTAGCATTTATATTTTAACTATAGGCCTATAACATAGTGATGTTAGAAGGGATGAGAACATGATCTCAAAGTAGATAAAAGTGAATTAAAGTTTTAAATAGTGCTAGTGATCTAATGAGATATTAAAGGATATAGATACCATGCTCAGACCTAAATAGTCACCTATAAAGACTCTTGACAACATTTGCAGTCTAGTTCATGCACATTGACCTTAGTCCATAAGAGAAGGAAGAATTAGCTAATGATATGACACATGTAATGAATAAAGATATATAAATACTTGTAGAAACATAATGACAATTTCATTATGTTTCTCAAGCAATATCAACATCTACAAGACACTTTGAAATCCTGCAAGTGGCCACTTATAAGTGACATAGCCAACACAGTCACAAACTAGCTTGGATAATGTAAGATACAAGTTTGGAAAGATGGTAAGGGTTTAGTATGGATGGGTCATATTGAAACCAATCTCAAAGTGGTAATAACATTATCTCATTTTTTTCAAGATATAGGAGTCTCTACATACAATGATGAGTTTGAAATAAATTCAATCTAAACCTTGTATATAACCCTGCATAGAATGTAGACCTAATAAGGTAGTCTTGTGAAATCCAATGTTTGAGGGTTCTAGAATCAGAATCAAACCTTGATATTTATTAAATATTTCATGACTAAAGATAAATCCTCATAACCTCCTTTAGGCTATGAAAATAAGTTAGATACCCTTTATTTTATCTCAGATAAAGGACACTCCCTAAGTTGCACAACCTATAGACCTAATACATTGGGGATAAAAGATGAAGTGAAAAGCCAATACGAATTGAGAAAGGATGTGTGAGGTTGGTTTTGAGATGAAAAAAGTTTTAGAGTTATCTATAGTGAATCTAAACCCTCATGAGGGTCAAAAAAACAAAAAGACAATCAGACCTATTAGGCCTAAAACTAGGCCTAATCCCTATAGGTGTTTCACTTGATCTATATGAACATGAAATACTTCCTAATCACCTTGAGAAATTTCAAGTGGAGGTATAAGGTTGATTGGGTCCATTGATTTTTAGACAAACATCCAAAATTGAAAAATTTGGATTTATTCCCTATAAGGCCTACTTAGAATGCATGAGAGGACTTGAGAGGCCAAGTTTAAGTGCTCATATAATTATAAATATTATGTATGAGACCTCAAGAACTTGGGGAGAGTTGAAAGGGGTCATGTATCTCAAATGTGTGAAATTGGTTCTAAGGTTGGATGCTAAAATTTTATGAACAATCCTTAATAGCCCAAACCTTCTAAAATCTTCTCAAAACCCTAGTTTGGAACTGATGGAGAAGATATGGAGATTGAAGAATTAAATATGGGTCACTTGGTCATCAAAGTTCCTTAGACATGTTTGGAACTCTGCCAAGTCCTTTGACACCACTTTTGTCATACTATCATCTATGCAAATATGGCTAATTATTTATTTCTTGTAAGATTTAAGTTATTTGATAGGTATATAATATAATGGGAAAGTAAAACTAATTATGGGTGGTCCTTAGGGAATTTTCTTAACTCCTTGAATTGTTTTATCACCTTGGTTTAATAAGAAAAGACTTCTGATATCTCATTCATAATAAGCAATCTAAATAGACAATGAGAAGACAAGATGACTATCATGTGATTGAAGTGAGAAGTGTCTTACAAGTTCCATTAATGTCTATTTCATATATTATAGGATAAATTAGGTTTATTTTATCTACCTAACACCTCTATAATGAGATTTATTTGAACAATTTCACGCTAATTGAGTGACAGATGTGAAGGTTCAAGCCCAGAGGACTAATGAATGACTATTAGAAGTGAGTGACAAGTGACAAAGATGAATTCATAAGTTATTTATGAGTAGATGACATCAATTACCTCTTATCTACGTTCTCATTATATACTATATGTTTCAAGGCTTCCTATGGCAGTTTTGGACACTCAAGTACACTCCTCACCATCATGAAGGCAATTTCAAAGAAAAATAATGAAGGGTCTATGCCAACTTGAGGAAGGTGCTCTATTTGATATTGACACATGTTCAAAATAGCCTCTTGAATTTTTTTACACTTTAAATAATGGAAACTATAACTAGTTTATGAATTTTTACACTTGGTCTTGTGACCCTTCATATTTACTTCTCTTTCTTCTCTTATGTCTATATATTCAAGCCTTTCTAGATTAGTATTGGATCCACAATTGGTGTGGTGAAGCCCTACTAGTTTTGACACCTAATTTTCATTTGAATAAAGTTTTAAAAGTTTATTTCCTTCTTTTCAATCTCTTAATTTAATGTCTTAAGTGGTTTTTGTGTTGACAAGTGATGAAAATGCTCTCCTTTCTTCCATGTCTATTCTTGCATGTTTGGGTGCATGAGATTCTGCTAATAGGTTTCATAAAGTGTACTATTTGTTAATTTTGTCTTGAAGTTTGAGAGGGAATATTAGTGTCTTGTATCAGACCTTATTTTCACCCACTTATAGATAGGCATGTTAATCTACCTCTATGAGAAATACTTATGCTAAAAGGACATAGGGTTGATTTCAGTTTGAGTTGTCTTCTTTCTTAAGTGTAAATGCAAGTGTGTTATGTGGAGTTGTATTGGTGTATCACCTCATTATCATAGGTTTATTTTATGTATCCTTCTTCCTTTTCCACCCCCAATAGTAATTATCTTAGTGTAATGTGAACTTAAGATACAAATCAAGGGAGCTAGCCCTTTCAAACCTAGAGATCCATCTCTTGTAGTGGATTGTCTATGAAGGGATATAGTTCCATGTTGTCCTAAAATTTATAAGGTATAATTGAATTATCTAGGGTTTAATTTTAGGCTAAAAAAATATTCTCAAGCAAACTAAATCATCAAAACCTTAAACTAAGGCATTGTTACCAAAAATTATGTATTTATATAGTTAGCAATCAAAATAGAACTTCTACACTCCTCATAGGTTAAATAAATTCATAATGGTATTAAAGGAAGAACCAATATAATATTATTTAAACAATGTATATAGGTGCTTCAATCCCATAACGAAATCTCATATCAAAATAAATATCCACCATTATATATGAACAGGCATGTTTACGCATTTAAATCTCCACTCCTTGTTAAAATATTTTTACTACTTTAATCATACACTTATATACACTTTAATATCTAAATTATGTAAATATTAATGAAACAAAATTGGAAATAGACCTATTAGTATAAGTTATTTGTGTGTCAAAGAGTTAAAAAAATATGTATATATTTAGATGTTTAACCATTTGATATTGAATATATACCCATTCAATAATAAAATATTATTTCATATATTTATATATATATATATATATGAAATTTATTAATTTGTGCACAATTAATATTAAATGTAATATTAACAAAGTATGAAATAATTTTTAAGAACATGCTTATACTGTGGGGAGTGAATCAATATAATCTTATCTTTTACTTAATGAAACTTAATATCCAAAATCAAAGCATTAACATAAAAGTGACACAAATTGACACCATATTTACATGGAAAACATTTTGAGGAAATACCACAAATGAATATCTTCTTCGAACTACCATCCAAATCTAGCCTTATAATATTAATATTTTAAAAAAATTTGTAGGCACCAACCTATTAGAGACACCAATCTAATATTTCTAAGCACCAACTTAGTGAGAGACACCAATTATTTATCTAAGGAGCTGAATTCTTATCAAAATAATATTTCCACCTTTTTACTATTGATTTATCAACAGATGATGGCAAATTCAAATTCCTCTTTTTCTTCTCCTTGAAAAACTACTTATGCTTAAATGATTGAAAGAATTGTTTCTTATTTTATTTTTCCAATGAAATTTCATCTTATATAGCCTTCAAAGGCTTTTACCAATGGAGAAATCCCAATTAATAGACACCCTTTCATCAAAATATGCGTGTTTTATTATATTTTATTTTATTTAACTAACCCAACTGGGACAATTTTCCCAACGCTGCCATATGTCAAGTAGGTCAGCCCTTATTTGATAGTAATTTGATCTAAATGGATCCATGTAATGTTATATTTTTCAAAAGTCTTCAAATTCAGTTCAAATTATTTTCACATTGTAGTACTCATCGAGAGCTTTCTGACGCTTTTCACGGTTTGAAAAACAGACACTGTATGCAAAAGTTATAGGCCGCTGAAGTTTTGGTTCAATAGGTAAAAATTTGGTGTCGACAAGTGACGTGGCATTATTTACATGCAACAAGTGGACCAATGGGAGGTTGACACGTGGCATGATTAATTAGCTCATTGACCGAGCCATGTGGCAAGCAAGGTGGTGAGTTGACCGAGTTTGAAGGGGAGACCAAGCAAAGGTGGCGAGTTTGAAGAAGTTTTGTTTGGCACATTTATCAAAGATATTTTGACTAGGTGCCAAGTTTCCCAAAAAAGGGGTGTTGACACATTCAATAAGACACTTCAACGTCTTAAAAACATGTGGCCACCTTCCATGCAGCCCATGTGGGATAATGAATTAGTCTAAGCACCAAAAATGGAGGGAAGAAGATTCAAATTGCATGTTTGGCGCCTAGGGAGAAGAGCCTGAGCGCCTAGAAAGGAGGAAGAGGTTTTGAACTCTTGACCTCCAGTGTAAAAAAAAAATGCCTTGACCGCTTCAGCCATAGTGGCTGAAATGTTATAAAAGGGAGTTATTTTTACTTGTTTTGACACGGATTTCTGCCTGTGTAAAGAAAATTAAGAGGATTAGAGCCTTGTTTTTGCCTTGTACGGCCTTGGGCTTTTGTTTTTAGGTCAAGGAGAAATATTTGTAGGCATATAAAGATCAGAGAAGGTGAAATTGAATATTTTTAAAGGTTTTGAAGCCTTTTGTTGCAACATTTTAATAAAACGGTCCTCACTTGGAACGGACCCAGAGATGTAGGCTATTGAAGCCAAACTTCGTTATCAACTTGCTGGTTTTGTCTTTGATTTTCTCTATTTATTATTGCATTCTAATCTTCATTTTAATTCTGATTTTAATTTCTTTATGCAAATTAAACACAAGAAAGTGGAAATTTGAAGGATCTCACAAACAAGAACAAGTGATTTTTGAAAGTAATACACTTATATTTTTCACTTTACAAATCATAATTGTTCTATGTGTTTGGTGGGGTGGTTAAGCCATAAATAAAAACATAAAAAACTTGATTTAGCACTAAAAAAAAATCCTCTAAAATTAATATACTTAATTAATGCTTTAATAAATTAAATACATTTTTAATTGTTGGTCTTTGTTTACTATTGCTGGTCCCTTTCATACCTGGGTGTCCAAACCAAGGCAATTTGTCATTTCATTATTTGGTATTGATTTCCTAAAATACCATTCTTTATAAGGGAAAATTCCATTACTTTTTGACATTTCCATTACTTTTTTACAACTTTTTTACTTTTCCATTTGACATCAACAACAATATTCCAACAATCTCCCCCTTTGTCATTGATGGAAATCTTGTAACAAAATAGTGCATGAACTCCTCCTTATTACAGTTCTCTTCCTTTGCTCCCCATTACTTATTTTCTCCCCCTTTGACATCAATGACAAAGGTATGTACAACATAATGGATATTATCAACACATTGATGGAGCTGCATAATATAATGATTAGTTACCCCTTAACCCATGATTCTTTTGACATGTTAAATGACTAGATGAAGAATGAAGTACTCCCAATTTCTACCTTAGAAACTCAAAATTTTATTTTGGAAGGATATTTTTGAAAATATATGCTATATATTCCTTTGTAGAAACATAATCCAAATTTATTTGTTGATCTACAACCTATTCTCTCAAGTAGTGATACTTGATAAGAATGTGTTTTGTCCTTGAGTGTATAACTATATTCTTCAAAATATTAATTACACTTGTGTTATCAAAAAATATGGATATTAGTTGTTCATAATGCATCTTGAAATATTTTAACATCTGCTTCATCCATAGGACTTGTGTACAATAAGATACTATTGTGATGTATTCTGCTTTAGCCATGGATAATGAGATATAAGGATATTCTTTACTTAGCCATGACACTAGATTTGTGCCTAGAACGAATGCTCATCCATTGTGATCTTTCTATCATCCATGCTTCCTATCTTATATACATTTGTGTATGTCGTTAGTTTGAAATATTCACCTCTTGGATACCATAAGCTATAATCCAGCATGCTATTCATATATTTGAATATTCATTTAACTACTTGTACATGCATTTATTTTAGGGCTAATTGAAAATGTGATACCATACCTATATATTTCATAATCTTTGGACTTGATGCCATTGTGTATAACAATCTACCAATCATGGATTTATAAAGTGTTTGATTTGCTTCAGGAGATTCATCATTTTTACTCAACTTGCACCCTATAACCATGGGTGTGGTAATAAGTGTACAATATTCCATTATGAAATTATTTAACATCTCCTTTATATACTTGGTTTAGGAGATGCATATTCCTTTGTTGGATTGACAAATTTTCAAGACAATAAATAATGACAACTCACTCAACATAGAAATTTCAAAGTCCATTTTCATATCTTTTGCAAATTCTTGGGACATTCATTCATCATCTCCTCCAAAAATTATATCATCTATATATACCACAATAATTAAATAATTCTCACCTTTAGTCTTGATATAAATATTGTAATCAACAACTCCCATTTTAAAACCATATTCTTGTAGATATTTATCAAGCCTCGAGTAATAATCTCTAGGGGCTTGCTTTAGCCTGTATAGTGCCTTCTTCAATTGACACACATATTTCTTGTTTTATAATAGAAGAAAACCTTCTAGTTTTTTAATATACACTTATTTCTCTAATTTTCCATTTATAAAAGTGGATTTGACATCCATTTGATAAAATTTGAAATTATTGAAAATAACATATGTTAAAAACATTCTAATGGCCTCTAATCTTGCAATGAGGGAAAATGTTTATTCAAAATCAATACTTTCAACTTCAACATACCCTTTGAAAACCAATCTTGCTTTTTTATTGTTATTTGACTATTTTTTTCAATTTATTCATGAAAACCCATTTGGAACCAATCACATTTTTGTTTTTTGGTTGAGGAACAAACTCCCCTATCTCATTTTTCTCTATTTGACTCAACTCTTATTCCATAACATTAATCCAATGCTTATCACTGCTAGCTTCTGTGAAGTTATTATACTCTATTTTTTATAATAATGATAAGTTCACATGTTTAGATGAACTCATAAATCTTCTTTTGGTTTGCACTTCAACATCCATATCACCAATAACTTAGATTTTTGAGTGATGTTTTTGAACAAACCTTGATGGTCCCTTTATATCTTCATGTTCCTCTTATTCTTGCCTATGTAACAATTTTTCTTCTTCTTCCTCACATTCTAGTTTTTTTAAATGATATTTTTTTCCACTAACCTTATAAGGTCTTGTTTCATCCATATTTACACTAACACTTTCTACAATTATTTGTATCCTTTTATTATAACATTTATAGGCTTTACTTTTTGAAGAATATCCAAGGAATATACCTTCATCATCTCCTGAGTTGAAATTTCCCAAGTCTTCTTAATTTATCTTAATGAAACATTTGCACCTGAACACTTTGAAATATTTCACTGATGTTGGTTTACTCTTCCATAACTCATATGGGGTTTTGCTATTATTCACTCTGATTTATCTTGTATTCAAAATGTAGACTATGGTATTAACCACTTCTCTCCAAAAACTATTTGATAGCTTAGATTAATTTAACATGGTTCTAAACATTTCTTAAATAATTCAATTATTTCTTTCTACAACTCCATTTTGTTGTGGAGTCCTTACAACTGATAAATGTCTTTTATTCCATGTTGCTCATACTAGTCATTGAATTCTTTTGATAAGAACTCACTTCATGGATATGATATTAAGAACTTTATTTTTATATTCATTTCTTTTTCAACCAAATATTTAAAAACCTTAAAATTATTGAATGCTTTAGATTTTTATTTCAGAAAAGTAACCCATGTCATTCGAGAATAATCATCAATTAACAACATGAAATATTGATTACCTTGGATGTTTTGCATTCTTATGGGCCCACATATATATTTATGAATTAGTTATAATGGCTGGGTGGTTGAGTACTCATTTGATCCAAAATTTTCTCTTATCTATTTTCCATGCTAACACTACTTGCAAAGGATGTTTGACAATTTTATTATCTTTGGCATATCTGTTATAACTTGTCTAGTGCTAATTTTCACTAGCTTATCAAAGTTTATATGGACCATCATTTTATGACATAGCTAAATTTCATCAATATGAATCATGTATAATTTATCTCCCTTAACTTCACTAAGTATGTATACATTTTTAGTTATTTTATTTGCATCTACAACCAATTTGCCTATGTCTATTTTCTTGACCTCACAATATTCAACATAAAATGTGAGTGTATGTCCTTGGTCACACATTTGGATAACACTTATAAGGTTATGTTTCAAACCTTGAACATATAATAAATTTTCTATTTTATTTCTTCCATTATCAAGGCTTAGGGCACCTTTTCCATCGATCCGTGCTATGGCATTATCTCCAAATTTCACCATGCCTCTAATTATTTCCTTCAAGATGAGAACTTTACTTTTATCACCAGTCATGTGACATGATAATCCAATATCAATATACCACTATTGTCCTTCATCTTGTGCATGATACATTTTTTGCACATGCATGTATTCTTCCTTATTTTGATTTTTTTTCTTACTTCTACTTCCATATTTTTGTAGGTTCTTTTTTCTTTACTAACAGAGTAATCACTTTCTTGTTTTTTCTATGAGGTTATACACCAAAAATTCTATAGAATCATTATATATGACCAAATTTATTACAATTTTAGCATATAATGTCACTTTATTTTTAATTTAGTAAAGGTGCAAATGAGTTATAGTTTCTATTTGGAAATCCATAAGTACTTATGCCATTGTTCCATGCATACCTATTTCTTGCATGTGTCCTAAAATCCATTAATCTATGCCCAAAATGATTGCATGAATAATAATAACCATATAAGTAATTTATGTACTTGATCACATTTTACTATCTTGGAGGGAAAAATCTTTTGAAATTTTGTATGGGTATATTGTTACCTTGTTTTTTCATTGGGATGAGTAACATGCCCTTTATTAACAGGCTCATTATCACTTTCACCTTTTATGGATCCCTTGAGTGCATCTATGTAGGTCTTTGGATTCTCTATATTTATCCTCTTAGTTTTTTTTTTAGTTTTTTCACTGTACCCCTATTTAGTGATTTTCTACTTCTCTTCATAGCCAAGAATAGTCTTGATGCATGATGACCTTTGGCAATTGAAAATCTCATCCAATAATTTGGTAAAATTTTCAAACTTTAAATTGATTTTTGATTTAGTACATGTTTCTCTAATTCCTTATTTAAGAAAATAACTTTTGATTCTAGCTTGGTAATGTGTTCTTCTTTTGCCTTAAGTTGGAATCTTACTTCCTCCTTTGTCTTCTTAGGTTCTTCTATTTCAGTATTTAGACTAATGATGACATTTATTGACTCTTCAAGGCTATGAGACATTTCCATTTCTAGGTACAATTTTATACTTAGTATTTTTGAATATCTAATATTTATTTTAGATTCTTCTTCTTAGGAACTTTTATCTCACCTAAAACACAAACGAGTTTTTCTTCAAGATTTACTTCTCTTTCATCCTTGACACATTCCTCCTCTTTCAATGTCTCTTCACTTGTAAAGGCATCATTCATTATTTCATAGCCATGAATAGAGTTTATTCTCTATCATTACTTAAAATACTCTCATCACTCTCCTCAGTTGATCTTCTATCTTTTTTAGAATAGATACTTTTCTTGTGCTTACCAAACCTTTTCCTATTTTTGTTTTGTTTGAAGCTTTTCTTGTATTTAGGTTTTCTTTCCTTTTTAATTATTTTTTCATTATGATTTTCTTAATAATATCTATCATCCTTATGTGGACATTTAACATCAAAGTGCCCTATTTTACCATAATTAAAAAACTTGAAAGGTAGATTATCTTTGTATTTGTCGAATCCCTTTTTAAGTTTTCTGACAAATAGGGCCTCCATCTCATCTTATTCATCATTGGTGCTATCACTTGATTTAGGCTCTTTATATTTCCCTTTCTTAGAAGATTTTAAGGTTTCTTTCTTCTTAGATGATTTCTCCTATTTGGTCCTCATTTCATATGCCATGATGATCCCATACAATTCATCCATTATTAGCATATTTAGATCTCTCATTTCTTCGACAATAGAGACTTTGACATCAAATATTAGAGAAGAGACCTTAATAATTTTTTCACAATCATTATATCTTCAATATTTTATCCAATACCTCTGATAGTGTTGATGATTTCATCCATGCAAAGCAAATAGGCTACAATGTTTTCTTCATCCTTCACTTTCAAACTTTCAAACTATATTCTATGTGTTTGAAGCTTGGAATTCTTCACCTTATTATCACCTTTGTATATGTTTTGTATTTTTTCCATATTTCTTTTTCCAATTTATAATGCATCACCTTGACAAACTCTGATTTTGATAGACCACACAAGATTGCACTCATAGCTTTTGCATTATTCTCATTGGCATTATTTCCATCTTGTTCTATTGGTGGAGATGATGGAGTAGTATATCCATTTACTACTTATTTTTAGATATCAAACCCTAAATCCATTAAATAGGTTCTCATTATTATACTCTAAAAAACATAATTTTTTCTGTCAAATAATAGAGCCTTATTTGTGGAGAAACCTTCTTATCTAGACACATGTGCTCCTAAGATCTACCTTCTTGTAGCTAGGCTATTTATGAAGGAACTCATATGATACCAATTGTTAAGCACACACTTATACTGAGGGGGGGTGAATAAGTATAATATTATATTTTACCTTAATGAAACTTAATATCCATAATCAAAGTATTCACATAAAAATGACATGGATTGACACCAAATTTATGTGAAAACCATTTTAGGGAAAAACCACAAATGAATAGTTTCTTGGAACTACCATCTAAATCCATACATATAATAATAATCTTTTTACAAAATTCCTAGGAAGTAACCTATTGAAGACACCAATCTCCTATTCCTAAGCACCAACCTAATGAGAGATACCAATCTCTTTATCTAAGGCACAAACCTCTTACCAAAATAATTTTTCACCTTTTTACTATTGCTTTATCAACAAATGATAGAAAATTCAAATCCCTCTTTTTCTTTTCCTTCAAAAATTGCTAATTCTTAAATGATTGAAAGAATTATTTATAATTTTATTTATCTAATGTCCTTTCATCTTATATAGCCTTTAAAATCTTTTCTCAATGGAGGCATCCCAATAAAAAGACACCCTTTCATCAAAAGATGTGTGTTTAATTTAATTTAATTTAATTAACCTAAGTGGGACAATTTTCCCAAGGATGCCATATATCAAGTGGGTCGGACCTTATTTTATAATCATTGTTCCATGTGTTTGGTGGGGAGATTAAGCCATAAACAAAAACATGAAAAACCTTATTTTAGCACTAAAAAAAACTCCTCTACATTGATTGGCCTTCCTTAATTAATGCTATAATAAATTAAATACATTTTTTATTACTAGTCTTTATTTACTATTGATGGCCCCTTTCATACATGGGCACTCAAACCAAGACAATTTGTCCATCCATCCTTTGGTATTGATTTTCAAAAATACCATTCTTTGTATGAGAATTTTTTTTTAGACAGTTCTATTACTTTCTGACATTTCTGTTACTTTTACGTTTGACTTCAATTACAATATTCCAACAATAATATTATTTTATTTATATATACATATTTAATATTAAACATGATATTACCAAAACATAATATCAAATATTATTTTATATACTGATTCATTTGTTTATTTATTTATTCATTTTAATTTTAATTTATTTATTTTTGTCTTTTTTATAAAATATAAATATACATTTTATATTTTTTTTCCTACATCGTAACCTTACCTAAGATTTGGTGGCCCATGGCTATCCCCCACGCCCCTTCCCATTTCAAAATAATTTAAATAAAAATAAATTTACACACACACACACACACACACACACACACACACACACACACACACACACACACACACACACAATTTTTTAAATCAATAAAATTAGTATAAAAAGAGTAGATCACTATTCTAATACACACACACACACACACACACACACACACACACACACACACACACACACACACACACACACACACACACACGCACACACACACACACACACACACACACACACACACACACACACACACACACACACACACACACGTGCGTGTGTGTGTATCCATATATATGTAAATATATATTCAAAAAATATATACATATTACCTAGCATTCTTCTATTTTCATATTAATTTTATTGATTTAAAAAATTATAAATAATTAAATAAATATAAATCGTGTGTGTGTGTATCCATATATATGTAAATATATATTCAAAAAATATATACATATTACCTAGCATTCTTCTATTTTCATATTAATTTTATTGATTTAAAAAATTATAAATAATTAAATAAATATAAATCGTGTGTGTGTGTGTGTGTGTGTGTGTGTGTGTGTGTGTGTGTGTGTGTGTGTGTGTGTGTGTGTGTGTGTGTGTGTAAATAGGAATTGATTATTCTCTAATCTGGAAGGGAAAATGGGAAAATATACTAGGGAGTTACAAGAGAACTAGGGTTTGTATTTTTTTCCTTTTTTATGTTTTATCACAAGTAAACAATAGATTTATTAAACCAAATCATAACTAAAAGACACACCAGTTTAATCTAATCATTAGTTTGGAAAGATTTAAAAGAAGAAACCCCTTGCCTATTTTTTGAAGCTCTTTGCTTCATTCTCCTTTTCCACTCCTTCCTCCTCCATCTTAATTATTCATTCTCCCTCCACCTTTTTTTTTCTCCTTGACAAATATCTAAAATGTCTCCCCTCCCATTAGTTTAACTTTTTACTGGGAAAAACATGCTTATTTCATTATTTTCTTTTTATAATTATGGTTTTTACTTCTCTCTCCCTCATATAATTTATTAATGTATTTGGTATTATTTTTATTTTGATTACATTAATTATTACATTGAGAACACCAAATAACTAAATATATTAAGTTTTTTACAAAACCTATAATACTATTTATCTTATTTTAATAAATCAATATGTTTCTACGAGTTTAAACATTAATGCATATAGATAGTAAAATTCAATTCAAAATTATTTATGTAACCAACTTATGAATAAACATGTATATTTATTCATTTAATTTACTTATCTATAAAATACCATTTTAATGTACTTATATTTATATAAATATAATTTTTTATAAAATCTTATTTACACCCATTATTAAATATTTCTAGGGCTCAATCACAATTATAACTATGTTATTATTCCTATTTTAAAACTAGGCATTGTTATCAAACAATAAGAGAGATACAAGTCAAATAATTGGGATCAACTTAACATAACATGACCACTCTATGGGTTCAACCAAGATGTTTAAGTTAACACAATCTGATCCTATGGATAAACCTGTCAAAGTAGCTTATCGACACAAAAACCTGTAAAAATCATAAGTGACACAATACATGATAATAAAAATTATTATTAGTGTTAAATATACATATCATAAGGTAGTCCTATATGAGTCATAATGAAATTGATTATAAGTCACCATAATAAGGTAACCAAGTCAATACCAACAACTAACCACAAGACATCTCACTCGTAAGTCAAGTGCAAAGACACAATTGACATGCCGATCATCCATATGTTGACATGTTATCAAAAAACACTATAAATATTGAGAAGGGTATTACAAAAGATATAAATATAATAATATTACAAAAATAGAACTAGTAATAAGCTAAAAGTTATTTATCCCTTGATTGATTTATCTTTTATATATTTAACATGTGCCATATGTAATCAATAATTTTTTTTATGATTATAATTATATTATAAAATATGAAATATTATATTATTTATATATTATTAAGGTTCATTAATCAAAATAAGGTAAAACATATTAGTGCACCTATTTATTTTTTAGAACCTTAGAAAAACCATAGGTCCCCTTAAGGTTTCACCATTATATCACTAGGCTTTTAGGTTTATGTATCTATATTTGTTTGAAAATATGATTTATAATTTCCACTTTTACATGTGACCTTAATCTTAGGGTTTTTATCTTGTAAACCCTTAGACTCTTATGTTTGTTTATATATTAGGAGTAGGATTTGTATATTTAATCCTTTTTATTTTAGGGTTTTGTAAATTCAAAATGAATTAATTTGAAACCTAAAGTATACCCCATCCTTTCAACTTTATATTTTATATCCATCCCATTCCTTATTCAAACCATTCAATGCCTTATTCTTATGATAATGAATGATCAAAATTATGTGATTAAGAATGATAATTATGTAGATGTAGAGTATTATTGTGGAGGAAATGATTATGAAAATTAATAATATTTTAAAATAATGATGAATTTAGTGAAAAAAGAGTTGAAAAAATTAATACTAAAATATATAAACCTAGTTCTCCCACTTCTTTGCATTCTCATATTAATTATTCACTAGTATAAGAGGAAGGTAATAATGAATTACCTGATGCATTGTTTAATGTTTTTGGTTTCGCACATACCAAGGAGAATATAATAATACCATGAATATATGATGTATAATCCAATGTTAATAATGCTTTACCTTGCAATTCTACGTCTACAAGTAATGATATTCCTAATAACATAGGAAATATGGACATGCCTTTTCCATAATTAGCATGTGATACTAGTTATTATTTATAATTAATCATGAGGTTCCATAATTTTATATTAAAATAAAAAATGATGTTATTTAAACAAAATAAAATGAATTTTATTTCCCTTCTCCTAAAGTATTAAATGATGCAAATGAGTATGATATTCATTCCTTTTCTATTGAAATGGAAAATGACGTTATTAAAATAAAATAAAATGAAATTTATATCACTTCTCATAAAATATAAAATTATATAAATTAATGTGGTATATGCCTATTTTATATTAAAGTATAAGGGCAAAAATATCTATTTACATGAAGATTATATTGACACAAAATGTGATGCAAATCCTAATCTTACTTTAGAAACAAAAAATGATGGAAATCCCATGGTATGAAATGAATCCAAATCATGCAATGATATTTATATAGAATCTAATTTCATGCAATGAAAAATAGTCAAGATACATCTATGATGCTATGTTTAGGGTAGGTAGTGAGATAAGACCAATGAATGAATATTTTCATACCACTGTTATTACTACTAGCCTTAACACTTCTATGTTGCATGCCATAAGTGATCTCTAAAAGTAAGCAATTTCTATCACTATACAAGATAAATCATGTATGAATACTATGAATAATAATATCATCATAGGAAAATGTATTACATGGTTTGTATTTGAGTCCAATTATCCAAAATGATTTCTTCTGCCTAAATTTCAATTGTTTGATGGTCGTGGAGATCCTAGTAGTCACTTAATTAAGTATACACTTAATTTTTGGAAGTAATCCATTGATATGAGTTTTTTATTGAATAATTTATATAAAAGTATATAAGGAGATGTTTTTGATTAGTTTTATAGTATCACTAGTGACTATTTACCTTACTTTAATAAGTTAGAAGACATATTCATATCTAATTTTATAAAAATACATGGTTCATAAATTAACACTAGATCATTTCCAAGGCATAAAGAAAGGTCATGATGAGTTCATTTAAGGTTAAATTTTGTGATTTAGGAATACTTTGAATTATTTAAATTATCAACCCTAAAATTTCTAATTTTTTTCTTTACTAAAGTTATTTTACTCAAAGAAAAAACACTTCATAACTCTTACACACATCTTGAGAGACTGTATATGGATATTTTCAATTATGATTATATTATTAACTGTGATTCACATAATGCCACTAGCTTGAGTGATTTATGACCATATTCACTTAAGGAGGAAAATCTAGATAAGGATGTGGAAGAAGATAAATCATCCACCAAAGTTAAGAGTCCAATTAATATCCTTAATAAAACATAATAATTAAAAGACATGGTGTATAAGGAAAACACCAAAGTGAAGGCAACTATGCCAAAAATGAACTACCCTTTAAGTTGATAGTTTCAAATATTGAACAAGAATCATCTAAAAACATTACTTGATAAAATCTAATCTGCTTACATCTTAATTACTATCATGCTCCCCACCACTTGGTTTGAGTGGGGGAAATTCCATTCTATGATTATCATCATATCAATAGGCATAATGATAAAAATTGTTATGCATTACAAAAAATAATTAAATACCTTGTAGATATAGGGTTATTACATTTATAAAAGTGGACACTAGGTCAACAATATCCCCTTTTCCATATTCTCCTACTTATTATTCAATGAAGACCAATATATCTTAGGACACTTCTACAAAGAATCCAATTGGTCATTGGGATTATAAAGATTCCATTGCAAGGAGAATATATTATAATTTACATTATACAGGGACAAATGTTTCCAAGGGTGATACCATTAATGATCTAATGGTTATTCAAGCCTTTATTATATGGGAACACAAAGAAGGAATTCTTGTTAATGACAAACAAAAACATAATACATGCATAATTGGATTTATTAAGAATTTCAGATACAATGTGAAAGATTTTAAACACACATATGAGGATTCCATACGACATATTAAGATTCCAATTTTTTGGTGACCTAATAAAATTTATAAGTTATTATATGTACACAAATATATTTCACAAGGTAATGTTACATTGGGGCAATCATGGCTATAATAGATGTGAACAAATTTGTATAGTGATAATATGACTATCTATTTTACCTTCGAAGGAGGTTCAATTACATATCCAAATTATAAATTAAGGACAAAGAATAATATATTTAAA
Source organism: Torreya grandis (assembly GCA_037957365.1). Classification (NCBI taxonomy): domain Eukaryota; kingdom Viridiplantae; phylum Streptophyta; class Pinopsida; order Cupressales; family Taxaceae; genus Torreya; species Torreya grandis. The sequence goes on from JARHVA010001206.1 coordinate 3,625,397, forward strand.
TAATCTCCATTTCAAGTATGGGTACCAAAATTAATGCAAGGAGTTCAAGATCAAAGGTTAAATCAAGTACATAATACTACAAAACAAAAATAAGAAAATTAACCATTTATATTTGTTGTGAAAAAGATTCATAAACCAAATTAAAATGGTTACAATGCATTTTTAATCAAGTGGTTGGTAAAATAAATTTTACACACCAAAAAATATTCTTTTTGATGGTTTCAAAGGCTAGTTTATCTAATACTTGTGATGTGCATACGCAATAAAATCATTTTATGCATTTAATTTACAAGATATAAATATTAAATGAAAATACATATAAATAAAAAAATTAATTTTTTTTAAAGACAATATGAACATAATATAATCACATCATATAGATATCTAATAAACATTTACAATGATATCAATAAATAATAGGAGTATATTGATCCTAACCATCTATCTCATCTATATCATTTACATTACTAATTGAGGAAGCACCACTATCATCTCAAATATATCATGAGTGAGACCTCATATGCCTCTCTCTATCCCAATATATGACCAAACTAGCCTATAATATTCTTAATTCCTCCAATGGTCTTGCATTCTCCCCATGGAGACAAACATACTAAAAAAATAGGTTATGACCTAAGTCCCAACTGGTGGGGAGGAATTTGTTATCACTCCAAATAAGATCACAACTCATCCCTCTCTCCTATTACTATAATCTATAATACCACTAAAATAACCACTTGATTGAATAAGGGTGCATATATTCTCATAATATCATCAACACACTCTAATAATCAACCCCTTATATCATCCTAGGGAATTGTCTGACTCAAAGTATAAATGGACACATCCACCATAAATTACCAATAGGTATAACCTATAAAAACATATAACATAAATAAGTCTCCAATCAAGTGTGATTAAAATAAAAAATATAAAGTAAAAAATAATCATGCACATGTACTTAAGATCACCACCACCATCCCAAATAAGCTATGTCATCACCGTATTGACTCTAATATCTTTGCCACACTATGCTTATGCTTGTGGATCATCATATATAACAAGAAATAATAGTGGCCATATAAATAAAAAACATAAATGTGTGTACTCTATAATACACCCAACATCATTTGCATCTATTATAATATAAGGATGTATACATCCCCTATAGGAAGTGGGGCTAGATATACACCATTAGGGTTCTCTCTATAACCATGATGAATAATGACTCTTAGAGTACATGTCTATGGGCATCTATCTAGGGACACCTCATGTATAATCCCAAACTATCATGTCACACTATCATACTAAAACATATCTAAAACTTTGAGAAGTTGATCATGTAACCACACATTGATCTGGATCCTTCAAAACTTGGTCACATATTTAGGCCACCCGTAAAAAACCTTGATACATGTCACATGTAATCATATTTATTATAAATCTATCCAAAATAGTGTGATGATCCATTATACTCTAAAATTTGTGCCTCCTCCCAACCCACCTTTTTGAATATATCTTGGTGTTGGCTCACTCAACATAAAGACATTCAATAGGGAATATAAAAATAATGTGATCATAAGTGCAATTGTGTAATGAAGTAGTTGATCTTAGTCCACCATAATGGTCCTCAAATAAATCTATATAAATATTGATACAAGTGGGCTAACAGTATATTGACCTCAAAAATATATGATACTATGGTCATTATTATCATAAAATATATGATACATATGATAAGATATATAATACTACACCTTCATCCATAGTTATAAATGATGCCAACACAATTACATAACACCTAATATAAAAATATCCAAAATTAAAATGGTAGTGTCATCATCACTTTAGCGGTCTCATTAATTTTTCACAATCATATATCAACATGCTTTCCAAATGTAACCCAAACACTGTACACTATCCACCAAAGCTCAAGTGACCACTATTAATTGCATAAGAATATACCACATGTCATCTAGTATGATAGTCATATTCCTAAGGGGAATCTAAAATGTACATGCATTTATGTTCCATCTCTCACATAATATAAGAATTAGATGCATATCATATGGAGTATAGCCCAAATATGAATAATGACTCAAATTGACTTGGATAATATCTGATTATAACCCTTAGTAAGATATAGACCTTATATAGTCTTCATATGTCTACCATAGTGGAACTAACAAGCATGCATATCTATGGTACACCCTATGGTGGTTTTATGGATATGTGTGGCCAACTTGTGGCTTACATACCTCTTATATTATCTTATCTAATTTCTATATGTTCTTAATAAGTCTAGCATATGGAATAACCATGGCTAAGTAGAGTATATATATGAGGTCATGGCTAGTATGTGATGACCATATTGTGAATTCTTCTCTTATTACATTATTATGTAGGTTTCCCCCTTAAACTAGGTCATTTATATTAATCAAACATTCTTATTTTCTATCAACTATTATTGTGGATCTATTATATATACTCTGATTTCTATGATATATTATTATATGGTATGAACATTTAAGTAATTTTATTACAAGTTATATTAGAGTTTTGATTTGGGAAAGTTATCATGGTGGTAATTTTTTAAGATCTGGTGTCGCACATCTTATACAAGTTGAAGGATAAAAATCTTGTGATCCAACAAGAATTTAATTTCTCTATCACTGTAATATTTTTCAAAGTGATTTTTTTTGAAAAAATAGTAAAAAAATATAGATTTTTAACCTTGTATAAATTAGTAGTTGTTGGTTTCATCTTTTCAAGATGATTACAATGGTAGATTATTATAGAAAAGGACACATGAAGTTATCTTAGTTAGTTCCAAGTTTATTACAAATAGGTGAAATCATGTGAAATTCCTTTTATACTCAACATTTTTACACTTGACTATGCTGACATCAATCTACTTAAGGCACAGAGCTTATGTGCTCACTCAAAGTGTAGCTGAGAAAGAACCAAGGCCTACATTGTGCCATGGTATAAGATATCAATTATGGGACTTAATAAATTCATAGAACTCTTAAATTAGATTCATACGTGCAAGCCTTTTATGGACTAAGCCTAGTGACCTATAGGCACAATCCTTTTGGTGGACTAATCCTAGAGTCATATTTGTGCTTGAAGGGTCAAAAGGCTAAATTCACTCACCTTACTCATGCTAGACTTGTTCCCCTAACAAGGATGAAATAACTTGGCACATGATCTATACTTATTCTCTCTATATATTTATGATGTCATCACCATATATTATAGGGAATCCATTAATGACATGAACTAGAATCATGCATGAACTTCAATTAGAATAATTGGATTTAAACTATAACATTACATCTATTATACATCCCATTAACAATACAAAAAGGTTTATAAAATAGACACATAATGTTTTAAGGTAACCATATTCATCATTAATCAAAGCTTTAAACAATATAGAGTATAGAATTCAAGCAGGCTATATATCTAGTTCATATAACTAAATGACCTAGAGGCTCACAAATGAGCTTGGGCACTTATAAATGGAGCATTCATGGAATCCATACTATTCCTAAGTCTAATGGTTTCCTAATTAATTCCTATATATCCATTTTTCTATAGTTTTGTTATTATTTTTCTATCTCTCTACATCAACTTGTTTGAGATCCTTAAATAGCTCTTTAAGAGCATTTTCACTAGGGTGAAACGTGTACACTAAGTGATAATTTAGATATTTGGTGATCATTTCCACTGGATCCATTTTTCTATATTTTATGTTATAGCTACCACATTTCCCAAATCATTGAAGATGCCTTAAATATCTGAGAACTAGTTAATCACCTACCATCTAGTGTAAGGTATGTACTACAAACTCTAGTTGGCACCAAAATGACAAAATGTTAATCATTACACAAAATAATATCTTCAAACCCATCTGGATATCATGTTGGCATGAATCCAAGACTTAAAAAAATAAGGGGCCCAACATCACCCCATATAAAATTTTTAGTCAATCCTCAGACTAGGTTATTAAGCTCTTTAAAGCACATAAATTGAGAACACTTTCCTTGAGTTCAATGTTGAATTATTCAAAGCCATTAATGGTGATCTTGATATCCTTAGTGATTTTATTTATTTTAGTAGAAGTAGTAGTGAGCACAATCACATCCATTTTCTCTAATTCCTTATAGAAGGCTTTGACCTTTGCTTTTGCCTTTTCCACACTCCCATATAGGATCATTCCTTACTCATAAGACTTAGTTTGTAGAACATGAAAGAGTACTTCTAAGTTATGTTCTTGATCCTTTATCTAATTTCTAAGGACTTTGATACTTCCCATAATTTGTACCTACTCTAATGTACTCATAGAGTATACTTACACCATCAACTTTTCCTTCTCCTCCTTTGCCTACTTTAAGCATGCATTTATGATTGAGGCTTGGTTAGAGAAGCTCAAGAAAAAGGTATTAACTACATCCATACCATATTATATTTTAGTGAAGAGGTCTTCTACCTCTTCAAGCTTATCATCTAGCTCTTTCTGTAACATGATACATGTATCTTCTTCATCTTCTTACATTGGCTCAGGTTTTAACCTTGGGAGCATATGTTCCACTAGAACACAAATTTTATCAACCTTTGAGAGGTCTAAAATATTGACACTAACTAGAAGGTATGGTTTAGCCATCTCTATACACTCATAGAGCTATTTAAGCTTGAATTTGGTGGTTTGTGCTTCATCTTTGGCTTCTTTATGGAGCTTTTTCCATTTTATTTCTCTACCATCATTAATGATGTTTTGGCATACAAATTCCATAGACATTCTAATCAGCACATTCCTAGATCATATTGGGTTCATGGCATGAGGGTTTATAAGGAGGGAGTCCCACCCCTCATCAAGATCTTCTAGGCTCGAAGTACTTACTCTAGGCACCACAAAATAAGGCTCATCTATTTAATGATTGAATGTAAATGAGAGTTTTTTATGCATCCTAGTTGTGTCATCTTGTGGGGGGCATGGTGTCATACATGTAAATTTATTCATCCACCCATAATTTTTGTGCCTTCTCCCTTATGCTCAACTCCCTATCATCCTTCTCAAGAAAGGCCATATCTATTTTTATTTCTTTCTCTTAATTGACACCACTAATCTCTTTATAACTCTCATAAGAGGAATCACATATTTGATCCTTAGGGGTTTATTCTTAAATTTTTTTCCTTTCATCTACTTCTTCGTCATAAGGTTTCTCAATACTCACGTGTAGAGAAATTCATTCGGTGTCAATGTCACCTTATTACTACTAGGGTTCCTCTATGCTCCTTATTTATAGTTTTAAGGCACCAGTATCACCTTTTTTTTTAATCACCCATTTACTACTTGGTTTTGCCTCTCATTCATATTATTTTTCCTTCCTGGTGGGGGTACATGGTGCTTGATTGATAATTTCAAATACTGGTCCTATGCTTGTAGGAACCTTCATGGCCTTTTTCTTTAACTTGGCCAATTCCTATTCTTTGGCAAGTATATTATTCTCTTCAAGCACTAGCACATTATTAATGTCCTCCTCACTCATGCTCATTTTATTTCAAATCCTTATCTTCTCATCTTCTATTTTTGGAGGTGATGTGGTGGGTTATTCACTAGTTGAGGGGCTTGCCAGTTCCTCTACTTCCTCAAGCATGATAGTCATGCTACTTTTTAGGGATTGCTATACATCCCTGGTACTTATCTCCTCCTCCTCCTCCTCTTCTTCTTCTTCTTATATCTATATGATATATTTCATTTCTCTTTCTTCTTTAGTATCCTCATCCATTTTGGGTAGAAGGGTCACCTATTTCTCCATCTCTGTCGGAGTTATAGTAGGGAATGCAATTGGTCACTTAATATTTTTCTTCTACTTCTTACTAGAGGAGTCACTCTCTGTCATGAAGGTCAAACACTTCTTAGGATATGGGGGAATAATTTTCTCCATGAAGGTAATTTTCAAATATATGAACTCTATTATTTCTTAAAGTTTCTCTCCCTACTTCTTCTGAATAGGCTTCTCTTTCATTTTTAGTGCAACCTTCCATTCATCATCAACTAGAAGAGGGTGATCATCATATTTTTTAGGATCAATGACCTTCTTACATAGATTAATTTCTTAATAGAGGTTGAATATCCTCTCATTTATAATCTCTCTCTAGAGGGGATGGAGGTTCATCCTATCAGAGTCATCCTCCTCATCTTTGGTGGCCTTAGCTCTAGGGTGAAAAAACTAGCACCTCAACTTAATTCTATCTTGATTTATGGTATTGATCAAGATCTCTAGCTAGTTTGCATTAGGAATTATTTTTATCACCACCATGAAATAATTAGAAAAAAATGTGTAAGGTAACTTGAGCCATCTAGATAGGTTCCCATCCATGAGTACTAGGTGCACTACACATAAACACTACATTATGACAAAGGTCACCATTCCCACCAAATGTTATGGAAGTTTCTAAGGGATGTGCCATTCAATCACAAAGGATTTGATGTACGTATCACACCACTATTTCACCATTGTAATCTAATTTTCCAAGAATCTAGGTGGGCAAATAAAGTCTTGATACTTCATCACATGGGACTCATGGTTGAGTGGGAATACCCATAGGTTATTGTCATTATTATCTAGCATAACTATCTCCTCCATTACTATTAATATCAACATATACCCCAACCTAAAAGTTTCACATGATTGGTAACAATATTAAGCATTTTTGAAAATCTCCTCTATAATTAATTTGGATATGTTGAACTTTACCCCTTATGTTATGTGATGGGCAATGCACAAGAAGGTTTTGCTAATGCTGGGCCACCATCCACTAGGGCATAGTTTACATATAGCTAGGTACACTATTTCCCTTATGCTAGGGTCTTATATGTCCTTGCTAGGGAATATTAATCTTTAATTTTAGTAGCCCAAGAAATTTGTGACCCTCTCAACCTCCACTTCATCCTCCATCATTTGATAGATGTCTACCCCTAAACCTGGTATTCCCTTGATCCTATTGATGAGGCATGTTGAGATCCTCATGCACCATTATATGAAGTATAAAATTTTATCATGGAATTGTGAGAGGATGAACTACACTAATTCCTTTAACTTTCCAAAGTTTATCAGCTTGAATAGTTGGGTTGTATTGGTTATTGCCAGTTTATCTCTGATGGAGATGTCAAAGAGTGTGGCACCTACCTTTGTATTCTTCCCTATGTCTACCATCCAATCTTGGATCAAATCCTAATAATTACTCCCTATCTATAAGTTATAATATTTTATCTTGAACATGTGCACAAAGGATACCCATTTTTCCTCGACCATGACTTTTGAGGGGAATTGCATCTCTCTATAAGCAATCTTTTTGATTGCTTCTGGGTCTATTATTGTGATGCTTATGACTTGTAGCATTTGTGACTTTAATTTTGAAATGGATAATTAATTCACCATCCACACTTTATTCACATCCTTCTACACCTATGATAGACCTTTACTTAACCTTTTCTTACCCATTCTAAACTAGTTGCTATTAAAGTGTGATTGGTTGATCTTTCTAAAGCCCTTAATCATGCTTAGAACTTCTTCAAAGTCACTAAAACTATGACTATGTGTTTATCGCTAAATATTCATACATAATTAATGGTAGCCTCATCATTTTGTAAAAAATATAATACCATGTTTTTCTCTCAATCCCTCTCCACTCACCTCCTTTTTAATTCAAAATAGAACACAATCTTACTATTGTTCAACCATTCTCGCTTGGAGGGGGGGTTGTGGATACTTTGGTTTTTTATTGGTAGCATTTTTTTTGTATTTGAGTGGCTTTGGTTATGTTTGTATCTATGTTATATTTTTAATTCTCATAAGGTTTATAACCTATTAATGTTTTTCATTTGCCCCTTTATACTCTATTTTTAGCTACCTCATTAATGGCTTGGTGGCACATGGATTTCTTGAAATATGATAAACCCATGAAACATTTTATAAAATATGTCACCAAATTCACATTTATTATGGATATTTGTGATTCCACCATCACAAAATTAATTCTTATAATGATTTATTTGTTAAAGTGATAGGTGATTCAATTGGTCACTTCTCATCAATTAATAAAGGGATAAGTGGTGAAGAGGTAAATGGGTGAAATGGATAAGAAAGAAAGGAGATAAAAAGGGGATAAAGGGATAATGGTGGAGAGGTAAATGGGTAAATGGAATAAATATAAATAAGAGGCTAAGGGTAAATAGGAAAAGGGGTGAAAGGAAAATAAGAAGGTCAAGGGGTTATGGTTTGGAGATTAAGAAAAAAGAGGCCAAAGGGGGATAAGGAGGAAAAAATTGAAATTGTAAAACAATAAAAATTACCTTGATGTTTGTTGAAGATTTTGGTAGAGTTTCATTACTTGAGCTCTTCTCTCCAAGATGATGATGATCTCATTCAAGTGGATGACCTCCTTCAAAACCTGCAACTAAATGTTAATAACAAAAATACTAATTTGCAACTTTCCAACTTAACCCTAGGTGAAGGAGAGGGGGGGGGTGTTTAAAGAATATGTTGTGAAGAGTCATGAAAAAAGAGGAATAATATAATTATGGCACCATTTTCTATGTGGTGGATTAATTAGTCAAAATGAGGTGGGTGGGGATTCCCATTTGGGTTGGTGAGTGTCCCATTTGGGTTAAGAAGTCAAAAATGGGTGCCCTTTGTCTTAAAGAGGAAAGTATATTATTTTCAAGGTTAATTTAATGTGTGAAGTTAAAATATATGTTTAATACTAGTCCCTTGAGGATAAATTCACCATATTTCAAAGGGGCCCCTTATGACATTTAAATGAGGTCATTAAGCACTTTGGGAAGGGTCCTAGGTGGGGTATGATGTCCCACATCAATCAACATCACTTCTAAGCTATGTCACTTGCCATTTCAAATTACCATGTCATTTTCCATGTCACTTTCCATGTTACTTTCCATGTCATATGCCATGTCATCATGAATAGTGAAAGTGGGTCCCACAATGAATAGTGATAGTGAATAATACTTTTGAATAGTAATTTCAAATAGTGATTTTGAATAATATTATGTGACTATAATAATAGTTATTTTGTGAGTTTAAGAGGGGTTTGTTAAGGTTTAAGAAGGTTTATGGTGTCTTTAGGGGGTCTCGAGGCATTTAGTCATTAAAAATTGTAAGTGTGTAGTTTTTTAGTGTCTATCTTTTGCCCCTTTTTGCTATGTAGCTTTGAATTAACAATATGCAAAATAAAAACCAATTGATTGGTTAAAGGTCAAGGTACCTTGAATATTTGAGGAGGTGTTCCCCCTTAAATTGAGAGTCAATGAGGAAAGGCTAAATTAGGTGTAGGTTTGATAAATAGTTGGTGGGGATGCACTAGGTGGTGCCACAAGGTAGCTAGACATGTGAAATGCTAATGGGTTCCCAAAATGCATCTAAGTTCAATATTAAAGATTGTGCAGAGACTAAATCTACCATGTTGGTAATAATAAAGTTAGGTTATAAAATGACAAGGTAACTGATCCCCAACATTGGTAATAGTTGATCAAGTTAGTCTTATTAAGTCTCCTAGATAGGGTTGATGTTTACTCAAGAATCCAGGGTAGGAAGTGCTCTTGAGAAAAACATAAATGGTTTGGGTGTACACAAGGTGGTTAAAATTCAAATTTTCAACATGGAAAATTTGGTAATTATGATGAAAAGTTATTCTAAAACACACCAATGTTCTAGGTTAAAAGTAACTAACATCAAGGTGGATGTGGTGAAATCATGGGTGGATTAGGTATGGTTTGGAAGGGGATGGCTGAGCTAACTCTAGATGCACTTGGAAAGTGGATACTACCTATTTGGTGAATATTTTTTCACCAACTAACTGATGGGGAAAATAGGTTGTTTCAACCACAACATAGGGAGATTGGTCAGTCAAGTGTGCAAGTTTACCACATCAAAAGGGGACAAATCTTTTCTCTCATCAAGTGGAGGTTCCCTATAAATATGAGGAACTATATACTATATATATAAGCAAAAAATAACACTTAGGGGTAGGATAACACCATCCATCTCTCTTTTTTTAGAGATGATGTTCATAGACAAAGGAGAAATCTTGGGTGATTGCTGGAGGTACTTCTCTTTTTTTAGAAGTAATACTCAGTCAACAACCAGATTCCTTTTTGGGTAGTAAAAGTAACTAGAATAGGGTGAAATAACCAACAAAATGAGGTGTAGCACAAAGTCTCCCCCTAAACTTCTAAAGAGTGAAATATGAAGGATAATGAGGGCACAAAGTCATCCCAAGGCCCTTTACATAGAAAGAAATAGATAAACACACTAAAGGCAATTGTGGCAATACAAAGTCTTTCCACAGTTGGCTTCAGGACATCTTCCTAATTACTTCCACTAGTTCTACTTATTTCATTAAAATAGACAAGAACACATTCAGGAAATAAACATAAGAACAATCTCCTAAATGACATAAGTTATTATAACACAAAGTCTAAAAGTAACCTACTTTCTCATTTAAACAAAGAAATATGATTAACAAACTAAGCTCAAAGTCTCAGTAATCACCTCTCAATTTTGGTAAAGTTTTGATTCTATAACCAAAAATATCTCTTTTGCATAAAATAAGAGATTACAATATATAACAGCCAATAAAGGCTTGGTACTTCATTTCATGGAACGGCCTATGCTGCATTTCTTGGTTGCTGAGAGCCCCCCCACAAGGGTACCTATCCTTTGGGGTCTTTCAGGTGGCCTTCTTCTTTAAATCATGTAGATTCCATATAACCAAGCTTGTAGAGTCCATAAAAACTAGGCCATAGAAACCAGCCTGTAGAGTCCATAGAAACAAGCCTACAAAGTCCATAGAAACGAGTCCATAGAAATGATCCTATAGAGTCTGTAGAAATGAGTCCATAGAAACTAGCCTGTAGAGTTCATAAAATCAAGCATGTAGAAATGGGTCTACAGAGTCTATAGAAACCATCCTGTGGGCCTTTGATCATTCCTTCAGCTTTATATATTTAGAACCTCCCAAAGGGAAGGTGTCCTTTTGGGCCTTGAAAAAGGTCCATTTCTTGGTGACTGAGAGCCCCCCATAAGGGTACCTACCCTTCGGGGTCCTTCAGATAGTCTTCAGGTAGTCTTCTCATCAATTCCTTCAAATAAAATGTTTGAAGGAATTATTTTGGACATTTTGACTGAAAGAAACCTTTCCTTTGCCTTAGCCACTTTTCATCGGGACTTTGATTATTCCTTCAGATAAAATATCCAAAGGAATTCCTTCAGATATTTCATTTGAAGTATTTGCCTTGTAACATTTTGCCATGGAAAATCTTTTAGAAGGATATCTTTTTGTTCCCTTTGATTCACTACCCTTTGCAAGGGCACTTGGCTTTGGTTAACTTCCCTTCGCAAGGGCACTTGGCCTTTGGGCTTTGGGGGACTCCTTTGAATGTTCTGTTTGAACTGACTAATTAAATTGACCAATGGTTCAATGGTTCAATCTTGTATTCTTCTCATTCAATTGATCACTCTAACCAACTGCATTAAACCTTTAAACCTTTTTGGTTCAAGGTTCAATGGTTCAATCTTCCTTCTTTTCACTAAGTCGTTTGAAGCCGTTGAACTTATTGAAGTAGTTAAACTTTAAACTTTTGCTGAAGCATTTAACTCTTTAAGCTTGATGATGTCATTAAACCTTTGAACCCATTGAATCTTTTGGTTGAACGTCAGTGTTGAATCTATCTTGAAATTGCCTAAGTGTTGGGAACTTGTTTCTTTGAGAGAGCTCACTTGTTGAAGTCATTGAACCTCTTGAACCTAGTAGTCCCTTAACTAAAAAAAGATTGAATAATGAAGAATTTTAATGCCCAAAATAATTTTTTAAGAAGGGAAGAGATAATTTTGGCTTGTAGGCCCAAAATAGTTCATATGTTGTCCCAAAAATGAGTGCTAGATTTTGGGAACAATAGCTAGCTCTAGTTGGGGAACTTCCTTTAGTTGAAATTTTGAAATAGCTGAGGGGAGTAGAAACTAGAATCTCCAATGCCTTTAATTATGCCATTGGGCTATGAAGTCATGATACCAAAAAAGAAAGGCTCCAAAAATGAAAATGAAAAGCACAAAATAGAACTAAAGACCATATAAATATACATATGTATAGATGATCTTATCTGATGCTTCAAGAATTGAATCACTTCAGATGCTACCCATTGTGAGATAATGAAAATGGTGTTCCATCCTGATAAACCAACAAGAAACCATTTTCTCCCTAGAATCAATGATGGGTGAATGGAACTCTCCACCAGGAATCACATTTTCTGTGCACTCCTTTTGGTTTTCTCTTCTTGCCCCATGGCAAGACATGGTCTCTAATCTAAAAACCATAAATCCTTGCTCTCTTATAGAAGATCTTCTTTTTCTGACTTTGGTGCACAATAGTATGGTCCACTACCATAGCTTGTTGCTCTTTTTATCTAGTGAAGCACATGATTTGATTGTCAGCATCAAACTCCTACCAATGGTTGGCATTATCAGGTACACTTGGCTGAAAGACTAGTTTGATAGTGTGCCTATTATCTTTGAAATTAGGGTGAGGAACCATGAAGGTTTCAAGGACAACCAATGAATTTTTATGATTATGAGGCTCTCTAGGAACTACAAAAATATTGAAAGCTTTAAAACTTTCAATTTGATCCCATACTAGATTGTGATAATGTCACTATCTTTTGTTCTTGGTTTGATGCAAGTTCCTCACCTGACAAACCACTAGTTCAACATCTCCTTTGGCATGAAGGAGCTTGATGCATCTATCTTGAGTGGCCTTTAATCCAATTAGTAGAGATTCATACTTAGTAGTGTTATTGGTGTTACTGAACTGCAACTTGTATGAAGAAGGAAAAATATCTCCTTGAGGAGATATTAGAACAATCCTAGCTCCAACACTGGTAGAAGAATTACTGCCATCAAATTCTAGGATCCAAACATCATCAAAAATTGATCTTCTATCATATTTTTATTCATTAGAGAGGGAAGATCCTTTTTCATCTATACTGTGCCCTACCAATTCTTATGATGTCTTATTCTAACCACTTTTTGGATCACCACTTACAAGACTTTTGTCTGCTGTAACAGGAACATCTTCAGTAGATAAAAAATAATTACTCATACCTAAAGACTCAAATATAATTTGAGATTAAAGGGCCGATGTTTGGGTGACAACATATTTTTCCTCCTTCTCAAGAAGTAGCCTCTACATGACACCTTTAACCAGGATCCTTACTTTAGATAGGTCCATACTTAACTCACCCAAGAAGGATGTTGTATGAGGCTGGGACGTTAGCCACCAAGATTGGTATCTTGATTATCTTGTTTGGGAATGTTGAAAATGCAAATTTGGCATCTTTGATTTGTCCCAATAGTGGCACTTATTTGTTTTCCATGGAGAAACATATCCTAAATGTCTTGGTCAATGTGAGACCAAGATATTCTGCCACTTTGGCAGGCATGACATTGTAAGATGCACCTGAGTCTATGATGTAATTATTCAACTGGTGTCCATTTATTAGTAGGGAGACAAAATGGTTCTATCCTCCCAAGAATAGTAGGAGGAGTAATCATAAGGTTATTTTGGGTGGATGTGATCTTAGGGGGACCAGGAGTTACTTTCAAAATTTCGCTTTATCCTTCACACATTCCACTAATCTATCCAACTATTTAGGGTTAGATTATAGGAATTCAAATTTATTCATTTGAATTTTGGTCTTCTTGACATGGTCGACTATGTCAAATGACTGAAATGGACTAGGAATAGAGGAAGAAAGTTCATCCTTCTAGTTTTTAGGGGGGGAGGACTGATCTGTGAAATTGAAGTTGAAGGTGCAAAAATGTTTGGGGTATTTACTTTTTTAACAATCACTGGGTCCTTTGGTTGGAAAGGTAGAGAAGTTCCTCATTTGGCAATTGAAATTGTAGGTTGAGCTTTCTCCTCTAATTTTTTTATCAACTTACTGGGCTAACTGGTTTTGGGACTAGGTGAATACAACATATTATCCATCAAATGCTTCACCTTTACTTCTGGGTTCATCCTGGTAATTTAGGAAACTAATGTTGGAGTTTCCAACTGATTCTTCTTGGTCCTCTGTGAAGAGATTAGTGTCATTTTTAGGATTCAACTCAAGTTGGAAAGATAAATTTGATTCAGTTTCAAGATATCCAACAACTGAGTTGGTTAGAGCTGCCTCAATAGCAAGTTTCCCCTATGGGGGAGAAAGATGATTTGGCTACCCTTGATTCATGGTAGCACCTTTATATGACTAATTAGGGAATGTTCTCCTTTTCATATCTTAGTATGAAGGAGCATAAGACATCCCTTGCACCATTTATTGCCTAAGAGTTAGCAACTCATTTGCCAGCTTCTGCACTATTGGATCAGTGGTGCTTGTAAATGGATATTCAGAGGATAAAGAAGATTTACCTCTATTTGGATCTCTCCTTATCTTTCCTACCAAGATAAGGTCATCTTCCACCTCAATGTCCAAGTCTTGAGCAGTAGCAAGGTCTATGTGGCTAGCACATCTCAATAGAAAACTCACTGCAGGCAGCTGTGAGTTGATGAAGAAACATTTAAGGTTCTCAAGTGTTGGCTAAGTAATTGTGGGAATCCTATTCCTTAGCTTGCCAAATTTGATAATGAAGCCCCTTATAGGTTCATGAGGTTCTTTCTTTATCTATGTGAGCTAGGCCAGTAGGGCATGCACATCCTCTACAGGCTTGAACCTTGCTTCAAACTTAGCTTTGAGAGTGTTCCAATCATAGTCTGGGCTTGTAGATGATAAAACTAGTCTATAGTAGCACCTTGAAATGTTTCCACAAATAGCCTGACTGCTACGTCTTCATACTCCATGCCTATCACACTGTAGGCTATGCTGAAAGCTACAATGTGTTCATCAAGATGAACTCTACCATCACCAAAGAATTTGGGTAAATGTTTCCTTGAACTGTGTGGTAGCTCATGTAGAGGTAGTGTTAAATTGAGTGGGCCAAAAGAGTTACCCCAAGGGCCTTGAATTGCCATGATTTGATTATGGAAAGTGGGGATAACAAATCTAGGTGGAGTGTGTATAGGGAAAGCTCTAATAATAATAGAAATAGAAGCTTTGCCTTGTATTGGTGACCTGATATTGGTAAGAGGAAGACTCTTAGTTCATTGAACTTGAAGTTGTGGAGGAAACAAATTGAAATTACCCTACTATACCAACTCAAAAATAGGGTCAGTAACACCTTAGGCTCTCTAGCTTCTAGTATAGCATGGAGTTGCCAAATTGTAGAATAAAAATGGAAAAGAACTAGCCCTACTTTATCTTGAAGCTTGAGGCTTCAAACTACGTGCTCTTCCCCAACAGAGTCACCAAAAATTGTTGGCATGGAGCTGGCAGAGAATTGACTTTTGAAATGAAATGCTCGATCTCCAACATCTCTGGTTTTGCAACTCAAAGTATATAATGGAAATGGATAAGGCTATCATGATAATGGATAAAACACAAGTGATGCTTTAATTTGAATCTTGAGGCTTCAAATTTTGCAAAATTGATGTATCCCCAGCAACAAAAATGGATAAGGAAAAGAATTAAAATTGCTCGTTCTTCCCCAGCGGAGTCACCAAAAAATTGTTGGGTGAATATTTTGTCACTAGCTAACTGATGGGAAAAATAGGTTGTTTTAACTAAAACATAGGGAGATTGGTCAGTCAAGTGTGTAGGTTTACCACATCAAAAGGGGACAAATCTCTCCTCTCATCAAGGGGAGGATCCCTATAAATATGAGGCACTATATACTATATATATAAGCAAAAATAACACTTAGGGGTAGGACAACACCATCCATCTCTCTTTTTTTGGAGATGATGTTCACAGACAAAGGAGAAATCTTGGGTGATTATTGGAAGTACTTCTCTTTTTTTAGAAGTAATACTCAGTCAACAGCCAGATTCCTTCCTAGGTAGTAAAAGTAAATGGAATAGGTGTAATAACTAGCAGAATGAGGTGTAGCACAAAGTCTCCTCCTTAACTACCAAAGAGTGAAATATGAAGGACAATGAGGGTACAAAGTCATTCTAAGGCCCTTTACATAGAAATAAACAAACAAACACACTAAAGACAATTGTGGCAGCACAAAGTCCTCCCACAGTTGGCTTCAGGACACCTTCCTGATTACTTTCACTAATTCTGCTTATTTCATTAAAATGGATAAGAACACATTCAATAAATAGACATAAGAACAATCTCCTAAATGACCTATTACAACACAAAGTCTGAAAGTAACCTACTTTCTCATTCAAACAAAGAAATATGATTAACAAACTAAGCTCAAAGTCTCAGTAATCACCTCTCAATTTTGGCAAAGTTTTACTTCTATAACCAAAAAGATCTCTTTTGCATAAAATAAGAGATTACAATATATAGCAGCCAATAAAGGCTTGGTACTTCATTTCATGGAATGGCCTATGTTGCATTCAATGCCTTGAATGCATTTTTAGTTCAGTCAGAGACGCCATACTAGAATAGGGCATCTGCCTTAACTATGGCATGTCAATTCATCTCATATGTATCCTCTAAAGCATAGGCTACTTGGTCTTCTTCCTCATATTGGTGCAGCTGTCCACTTTATCTTTACTCCATGGAGAAAATCACGCTGCATCCTTTAATGTTTGCAAACTTAAATATCTACTTGGTGGACTATTCCACCTACTGGAAATAAATCCTACGTAGATATTTCTAGTCTTTCCCTCTTTCCTAGTTGCAATTTGAGCTCTTGAGCTATCTTTTGCCTTTCTGCTTGCTCTTTTAGCTCTTTATTCAGCTGGTTGTTGAGTTTGTTTTCAGGTTCCATGCCATATTTGAAAATCAATGGACATTTCATTACCCTAAATTTGACATTCATGGGTACGTCATTGGTTCACTATTTCAATAGTTTGGGTGGCCTTCTCAATTCCTTGATTCCATCACTTCTCTGGTTCATTCACTTTCCTAGTTCATTCACTTTCCTAGTTCATTCACTTTCCTTTTCTTAGAGCTTTCTTTGAACCTTTGAACTTATTGAACACGTTGAACCATTTTGGTTCAAGGTTCAATGGTTCATCCTCTTTGTTAGAAGCCTTTGTTTTCTCTAAGTCTTAATATCTTTAGAACCCCCTCGAAGGGAAGGTGTCCCTTTGAGCCTTGAGAAAGGTTCATTTCTTGGTCACCGAGAGCCCGCTCGTAAGGGTACCTATCCTTCGGGGTCCTTTAGGTAGCCTTCTTCTTCAAATCATGCAGAGTTCATAGAACCAAGCCTACAGAGTCTGTAGAAACTAGTCCATAAAAACTAGCCTATAGAGTCTATAGAAATGAGCCTGTAGAGTCCATAGAAATGAGCCTATGGAGTCTATAGAAATGAGTTCGTAGAAACCAGCTTGCAAAGTCCATAGAATCAAGCCTATAGAAATGGGTCTATAGAGTTTGTAGAAACCATCATGTGGGCCTTTGATCATTCCTTTGGCTTTATATCTTTGGAACCTCCCAAAGGGAAGGTGTCCCTTTGGGCCTTGAGAAAGGTCCATTTCCTGGTTTTTGAGAGCCCCCATAAGGGTACCTACCCTTTGGGGTCCTTCAAGTAGTCTTCTCATCAATTCCTTTGAACAAAATTTCTGAAGGAATTCCTTCAAACATTTTTTTTGAAGGAAACCTTTCCTTTGCCTTAGTCGCTTTCTGTCGGGCCTTTGATCGTTCCTTCAAACATTTCATCCAAAGGATTTGCCTTGTAATATTTTGCCATGAAAAATCTTTCTAATGGATGTCTTTTTGTTCCCTTTGGTTCACTACCCTCTGCAAGGGCACTTGGCCTTTGGGCTTTGGGGGACTCCTTTAAACCTTTCATTTGAACTAACCAATTGAACCAACCAATGGTTCAATGGTTTAATCTTGTGTTCCACTCATTCAATTGACCACTTGAATCAATCGTATTGAACCAACTGCATTGAAACTTTGAACCTTTGAACCTTTTTGGTTCAAGGTTCAACAGTTCAATAGTCCAATCTTCCTTATTTTTGCTAAGTCTTTTGAAGTCATTGAACTTGCTGAAGTGGTTGAACTTTGAAAATTTACCAAGTGTTTAACTCTTTAAGCTTGCCAATGTCATTGACCCTTTGAACCCGTTGAACCTTTTGGTTGAACCTCAGTGTTGAACCTGTTTTGAAATTGCCTAAGTGTTGGGAACTTGTTTCTTTGAGAGAGCCGGCCTGTTGAAGTCATTGAACTTGTTGAACCTACTAGTCCCTTAGCCAAAAAAAGATTGAATAATGAAGAATTTTAATTCTCAGAACAATTTTCTAAGAAGGGAAGAGAGAATTTTGTCTTACAGGCCCAAAATAGTTCATATGTTGTCCCAAAAATGAGTGATAGATTTTGGTAATAACACTACCTACATAGTTATATGGATAGGAATCCAAAAATAACATTAGGCCAAATGTAGTTCTATTGAGATGAAGAGTGTTGGTTAACTTAGTTTCCCCAATTTGATATCATGTAGTTAGGTCCAATTTAAGGACATTAGAGAAAGGGAAGCTCCAAAGGGTGGGAAATATGGGTATCAAATAGTTTTTTGATTGGTTTGGTAGAAACAGTGGATGAGATTACCTAGGATGTAATTAGATGATTGCATCAACTATGTTAAAGAAATTTGCAACCATGGATAAGTAGGTTAAATAATGAAACTTCTATCACCATTAAAAAGGGAGAAATATGATTTACTAGGATTTATAAAATTTGGCACTACTCAAATTACCATGGTGACCCAACAGGTTATTTGATCACCATCAAAATAAGCTGACATTGGGCACACTTCACAACAATGTCATTAATAGGCTATGGAAGGGTATGATTCAAATATTTAAGGTAGTAAAGTAGTAGAGTGGGTAAATGAGAAGTGTCAAAGATTGAAACCCTTGACCCTTGGGTCAGTGGGGCCCCAAAATAGGTAAGCATTGAGTTTTGAGGGAATTCAGAGAAAGATGCTAAGGGCTTTTAGAATATAGAGTGAGGTGAATAATAATAATATTAATTAAATGAAGGAGCAGGTTGTGGATTTTTTGCATTAAAATAAGGGTGACATAAGGAAGAAGATAAGGAGATGTAAGGGCAACACTACTGGTGACCATACTCTAAATAGGTGGAGGTTGAATTGGAGAACATAAGGGAGATCTAATAAGGGATGAGGTGAAGGTGGACCAGGAGATGGATGAAGAGATAGGTAGAGGAAACAATGAAGTTGCATATAGAGATGAAGGTGGAAAAAGATGGAAGGAGCCAGGCATGGACATATAGGAGGAAAAAAAAGAAGGTCAGGAAGAATAAGGAATGTTTTCAAGATGATAAAAATGAAAGGAAATAGAGAAAAAGGAGAGGTTGGTGGAAAAAAATGAAATGGAATGAGATGAAGATAAAGGATGAAGATCAAGGATGATAAGAAGAAAAAGGAAGAATTGAAGTAGGGATACAAAGCAAGGATACTCACAGATGCAAAAGACAAGTGAGTACCGAGATGGAAAGAGGAAAAGGGGAATGCAAAAGGCAAAAGGCAAGAACTAAGAAGAAGAAAAGAGGTAATTATGGAAGTCTTCTCAAAGGATAAATACCTAGGTAGAAAATAATTTTGGAGGAAAAAAATAATATAAAAAATATGGAAAAAAGAAAACAAGAAGAATGGAAAATGGGTACGGTGGGAAAAATGGTGAAATGGTAGAGAGTGGTGGTACACATAAAGAATAAGTGTAGCAATAGAAGAAATAGAAAGCTTGCAATATGCACAATATGATGTGGAATTGGTGAGGAAAATAAAGTGATAAAGAGGGTACAAAAAATAACCAAGGGTGAGGGGAGATGATGAGGATGATGAAAGAAGTTGAAAGGGATAAAAGACAAGGTTGGTAATAACTGGAAAGAGAGACCAAAAACATGAAAAGTGGGTGAGGGAGTGAGCTATGAAGTATGCACAAAGAAAGGTGATGGCGAGGTTAGTGCCACATAATAGGTGGTGGTTTTATGGGAGATAAGAGGGGCCAATGAGGAAAGCTATCAACTCTTGTGTTAAAAGAGATTGACAAGTTAGAAAAGTGGTTAAAAGAGATTGACAAGATGAAGGGAGGGAGGTGGTGAGGGGATAGGTAGAGAAGTGGAGGAAGAGATTTTAGGTGAGAAGGGAAAATAAAATAAAGGATGCAACCAAGTTGACCTCAGTAATTGAGTGCTACCTACATAGTCCAAAAAGACCTCAAGATGATGTAGTTCTCCCAACAATGGGAGAAAAACTTAGGAGGACGTATTAGATGGTGTTAAAAAATAAGGATGCTTAAGAAAGAATTCAAATCTTCTTTGATATAGGATGTCCTAAGAAATATGGAATTTTTAATGATGGAAATGAGTGAGAAGAAAAAGGGGATGGGAATTAGTCATTAGTGGCCGAGTTTCCCATAAAATTGAAGCAACACCTACATAGTCTATGGACATCAGGCCAATGTAGTTCGACAAGGTTGGGTGAGTGATGTTCAGGTTGGATACCTTAATTTGATGGACCACATGGGTTGGTTTAGACTGATGGAGAAGGAATATTTTTGTAAAATAGAGGTTCTAGGTTTTGGTGATGGTGATGGTGAAGTTACATGGTGTAGATCGGTGAATAGTTATCCTAATGATCCCACATTTAGTAAGATGAGAGACACATATAGGTAAGGTAGGATAAATAAGTAGAGGACATAATGATAAACACCAAGAATAAACTTCAATAGAGATAGTCCATATAAGAGGAGCCTTTGTGAGGATGTTACATCTTCTAAAATTATGCGAGGGTAGAATCTTGGAGATAGTGTCTACCACTATATGCTGAGGTTTAGGCTAAGATTATATCAAGATTTGCATAGTTTCTTTGGCCAAGGTTCATCACCACTATGAGTTGAGTTTTAAGGGAAAAATCAAAGTGATGACCTATAAAGATTTTCTTTGATGACTAATTAGATTCTATGAGTAAAAAAGTTGGTAGCATGGTGAGTGATAGAGGATGGACATTTTCTAACCCAAGAGCTGCATGGGTATGTGAGATAAATGGTGGTCATGTCTACATCCTCTATCCTAGCTCTATGTAACTGATGACTTATTAGTTCTAATAGGTCAAGCCTAACCAACAAGAAGCTATGTGGATAAGAGAAGATGGTGGTTCCCTTGCTATGGATGAATGTTTAACTGACACAAAAGAAAAGACTGCCATGTTAGAGTAGGTACTATCAATGGTTGGGGTCTAACATTCAAATCTTGTGGAAATGGGATGCTATTAAGAGAGGGTAGAGGAGACAAGAAGATAAATGTATTATTATGAATTCATGGTAGCCTACCTTTAATGGAAGATTTTCTATAGTGGTAAAGATTTGGTAGTTACCACCACTAGCAATAGTGGCAATTTTGAAGGTGTGATTGTTATAATAGCCCATGGTTGGAAGATAATTTACGCAACCAAGCCAAAGGTGATAATGATGAAAATGACCACCAAGAATACAAGGGTCATAAGATGACAAAGTAAATAAAGACATCAGATGCAAATTAGATGATAAGGGAAATAAAAAGATATCATAATGGTGAATAATGGCTTTATCAAGATGACCAATCATATATAGGGTGATGTGTCCATGTGAAAAGGTAGGTAGACATGACCATTTCTAGTGGGAAAACTATTCAAGGGAATCAATGAATTCATATGACCTTCTCGATTAATATAATAGAGAACTAGGTTGGTGAGGAAGAATGGGTAGGTATTCTATTTAAATAATCATGATGAGGACCAATACCAGGATCATATCATGTTCTTCATGTGAGCACATCTACCTTCACACAATCGTCATTCAATTTTCCATTAATAATGATGGTGTATGTCCCTCTATGCATTAATACTACCATATTCAACCACATTCATCCTCAATAACAACAACAAAAAATATGAATAGGAGTGTCATCCCCTCATCTTGCACTAATGCTACCATCTAGCTCATGAGGCAAACTTTCTTAAATAAATGATTCCTTCTTCATAAGGTATGTTGATGTATGCATGTCAATGTAATTCCTAGGATTAATCAAGTAAAAGGATGGCTGAACACAAATCTAGTGTCACTAGATAATTGAGCTGATGCTTAAGTAGGAAAATAATGTATGCATGTACTTTACGAAATGTGTAATCTAATGACTATGTGTGTGTCATGAAATTACTTACACCCTATATAAAATATTTCACAATTTTTTATGCACAAAATGTGTTGGATGTCACTAGTTGAATGATATCATACTTAAGGTTATGTGGATACTTATGAATGTTATGGTGATGGTTATGATTGGTATGGTTATGGTTGTTATAATCTTGTTGAATGTAAAAAGAATGATTATTGTTGTTGCAACATTGGATGGTAAAAGTCATGAGAAAAACACCAACCAATCACATTAAGAATAGGGCACAATGCTTTATTTTTGACAAGGACTGAAAATATACCTAAAGTGGGATCAAATTAATGAATACAATCCCTTGAAACATTGTGCATGTTAGTCGATAAAAAAGTTTTATTGATCACAGGGTGTCAAGTAAGCTCTAAATCCCTTGATTTAGAGATATTCTAAAGGGAAGATGGGTGGTGTGAAAGGTAATGGGTGATATGTATGATAACCATATGTGAATTAGTTTTTCCCCTTCGATAGGTGGCCTAAAGAAGGTAATAAATAAGTCCATATCATTTGCTAGATGTAAATTGATCAGTATGGGAAGTCTATATGGGAAAGCTGATTTCAACTTCTAACTTATATGTTATTTGAGATCTGGTTGCAACTTTAGAATTTGTTGTGATAGTGGGTCTTTTGCTTTATTGTTGTATATGAGAAGTTGATTGATGCAAAATCTTCTAGGAAATTGCTCTTCTTTTGACAAAGTTAACTTAGCCATCCTTCAAGGGAGTGGTCTAAGATTATTGGCTTTGTTTAATATTATTGATAGCTATCCTTCAAGGGAGTAGTCTACCTTACATTTAGAAAATTTTATTTTATTTTTGGGTAGCTATCCTTTGAGGGAACAATCTACAATGCTTAAGATATTGACCCAAGTAATTTTTTGGTATCCAAATTGTTTTGGGATGTGATGTGTTTAGACATGGACCGGTCTAATTAGGCTCAGAGGTTTACCTTTATGAGGGAAAAACTTTAACACAAGAAGGTCAATTATATGTGAAAGGATGTGGTTTTGAGAGATAATGGCCATGGGATTCCATCTTGTTAGAGATACAAAGTATCCATGAGAACCATGCTATGGGTAGAGCCATGGTACCTTTATTTAGGATTAGGCTATGACTGTGGTGGTTACTCACATGGTTCTATGTTGTAATAAATTGTCCTCAAAAGGGGAGGAGGAAGGTGGGTGAAGGTTAAAGTCTCATAAATAAGGGATGAGATTAAGTTAGACAAATAGGTGAGCTTGATCCTCTTTAACATAAAAATGGATGTAGATGTGAAGCATTGAGAGGCTCAGGTTTTGGTTTGCCTTTGAGAGATGACAAATGAAGCTCCTCATCCATATTTATGGGTAATGATGTAGGGTACAAGATAATTCAAAGTAAACTTGACTCATTTACTCTTCTCTATATTGGTCATGTGTTGGTTTTCATTTAGGATGAGATCTCTGATATTGAATTCCCATTATTTGAGGTGCTTGTTATAAGCATGGGTAATACACTCTTGATAGATGTGAATATGGTTAAGGGTAGCAAGGTGATGTTCATAAAGTAATTCAAGGCATGTGATGTATTCTTGAAAATAATTTTCTTCAGAAATGATGTCATGTAAGGAAATATGAAGAGAGGGAATATAAACATCAAGAAGTAGAACGAACTCTATGCCAAAGACCATGGAAAAAGGTGTAGCACCTATTGTGGTTTGGATACTAGTGTGATAGGCCCATAAAACAAATGGGATGTGTATGTGCCAATCTTGTCCTGAAGCACTTACAACTTTGGTCAGCATTTTGATGAGAATTTTGTTAGAGGATTTTGCCTACAGACTGTAAGGTGAGTAATGGCTGAGTTTGATGCCAAAAGCATCATAGAGGGATTTATTTTTTTTGTTTTTTAATGATTTTCCACTATCTATTGTGATTTTGTGAGGGACACTAAAATGATAGATAATGTGATGATTGATAAAATCTATAATTTTTTAGATTTTATGGAGATAAGGGGGATGTCCTCCACCTATTTAGTGAAATATTATATAGTGGTAATGATATATTGGTGTCAATGAGAAGAGTGAGGATTGATTTCTCTAATGAGATCCATCCCCCACTATGAGAAGGGCCAATAATCTATGGGATACTTGAAGGATATGAGCAGGTGCATGATGTAAGTTAGCATATTATTAGCATTTAACACACTTATTTACATAGTCACAATAGTTTTGATTGAGGGTAGGCCAATAGTAACCTAGGCATAGGATTCTTCTGATGATAACAAGGCCACTAAAATGTCCCCCATAAACTCCATCATGTGTTTCTTTGATGGCATGAGGAATCTCATGACTACATAAACAAAGGAGGAGAAGATCATCAAAGCCATGTTTATATAGGATTCTCCCTAGTATGGTATAAAGAGAGGTTCCCTGCATAAAGGCCTTCTGGGCATTCTTTGAGAAGTTAGGTGGAATGATGCCCATGTTAAAGTAATTAAAAGTTTGGTCATACTAGACATCGAA
Source organism: Torreya grandis (assembly GCA_037957365.1). Classification (NCBI taxonomy): domain Eukaryota; kingdom Viridiplantae; phylum Streptophyta; class Pinopsida; order Cupressales; family Taxaceae; genus Torreya; species Torreya grandis. The sequence continues at coordinate 3,650,208 of JARHVA010001206.1, forward strand.
AGGAGATGCCTCCACACTACAGATGGTTGGAAGGTCTAAATTGATATATAATGACCTAATGAAATGGTGGATGGTGACAAATAATTTGGATTCCATAGGTTGAAAGGGTATTCGAGATGTAAGAGAGGCCATTGTGCCTACAAATTTATTAATAGATCAAGGCAATAATTGCATTTGATAACGGTCAAAAGATGTTAAGAGATCATCAATGATGAGATTATAATTTTGTAAAATGTCATTTTTACATTGATATGACCCATTGAATTTGTTAATCACAAGTTGAGAATCATCAAAGATAGAAATGGTTTTGGATTTTAAGGTGAGAGCGGTTTGGAGAGTGGTGACCAAAGCTTTGTATTCTACCATGTTATTAGTACATTAAAAGTTGAGTTTAAAGGATAGTGGAAGAGGTTCACCATGAAGGGGTATGATAATTATGCCTAAACCCCTACCATGTTGGCATTTAGAACCATTGAAAAATGTGGTCATTTGGTAAGAGGGTTTTCCCTGAGAAAGAGTTGTAATAGACTCATTAGGAAATGTTAATGAAATGGGTTGGTTATCTCGGAGAGGGGCTTCAGGTAATTGATCAATAATGACTTACCATTTAATGGATTTGTTTTGAATAAACTCAAGATCAAACTCAGCTAGAAGCATAAACCACATAGCCATACAATGATTTTGGTATGGCTCAGAGTGCATATACTTGAGTGGGTTAGAGTTAGTGATAACATATATTTTTTGATTAAGAAGGTAGTGACAAGGCTTAGAGGCAAAAAAAATGAGTGAGACAAATCATTTTAGGATGGGTATATCATGTCTCATACTCTAAAATTGTGTAATTTATATAGTAAATAGTTTTCTCCTTGTTTTGTTCATTATGATGAGCTAGCATGGCACCTAAAGAGTGATCAGTGGTAGATACATAAAGGTAGAAAGGCTAGTCATCCCTAGGTGGGATAAGAAAAGGTAGAGAAATAAAGTACTCTTTGAGTGAATCAAAGGCTTGTTGATAACGTTTGGTCCATATAAATAAGGTGTCTTTCTTCAAGAGGTGGTGAAAGGGTTGGCATCTATCTAATAATTGAGAGATGAAATGATGGATAGATTGGAGTTTTCCCTGTAGACTATGAAGTTGATTAAGGTTTGTTGGGGGAGGTATTTCTAAGATGGCATCAACTTTAGTAAGGTCAATCTCAATTCCATAGAGGGAGATGATAAAGCCCAAAATATTTCTTAACAAACCCCAAAAATGCATTTTTTGGGATTGAGCCGAACATGGAATCAGATCAATCGATCAAAAATGATAGTAAGAATAGATAAATGGTCCTTGTGGTGTTTAGATTTTTTGAGGAGATCATCCACAAAATCCTCTACAATTTTATGAATAAGATCATGGAAGACTTAGGTCATGGCCTGTTGATAAGTTGGTCCTATGTTTTTTAAGCCAAAAGGCATGACTTGATAGTAGAAGGTTCCCCAAGGAATAATGAAGGTGGTTTTATGTTGGTCTGAGGGGGAGATCAGGATCTGATTGTATCCTAAGAATCCATCCATGAGGGATAACATCTCATGACCTATGGTAATGCCAACTAGTTGGTTAATGTTGGGTAAATGATAGTCATCTTTCGAGCATGCAAGGTTAAGGTCTCAAAAATCCACACAAAGGTGGAATCCCCTAGTGGGCTTGGTAATGGGAACAATATTAGAGAGCCATTGTGGGTAGTCAATGGGTTTAATAAAGTTGACGGATAAAATATGTTGAAGTTATTGCTTGATGAGAAGAGCTATATGAGAGTGCATTTTATGAAACTTGTATTTTATGAACTAAGCCTTTAGATGGGTAATAATGTTATGAAGGGTGATGGAGGGGTCAATCTTGGGAATATCCTATTAAGACCAAGAAAATATGATGTTATGGCCCTAAAGGAAGGTGGGATAATCATGTTACTCATTTGAATCTAAGGATTGGCCTAGTTAAATGATACAAAGATTCTCTTAGGTTCCTAAGTTAACATTAATAGTTGATTCATTGAGCATGGTCTAGTTTTCCATAGGGAAGGATTTATGGATGGGATATTCTCTTGCACCAAGGTAGGTGAGGATAGAACTGTCATCTTGTCACTGAATGGTATAGATGGTGGGTGAATCATGGTCAATCATTTTAGGGTGGATGAGAGGAAAGGTTTTAGTTTGATGACTATGCTGATAGGTTAGTGGGCATAAACTAATGGTATTGATCCAAAAAAAAGTTGGATGGGATGATGTCAGAGTCTCTAGATTGAGAAGATGTATTAGGAGAAGATGGAATCTCTTTTGTGGGGATATTAATAGGTTTTGGTGAGGTGGGTTCTTCTAGTGGTTCAAACTTGAGCCCAAATAACTCGTAAGGTTTTTGAGTCTTGATAATGGGAAATTCGTGAGGTCCTTTTTAATATAGGCCCATACCAAATCCATTCCAAGCACAGTGGTGAAAATAGGTTCTTACAAAGGTTGGGTTGCTTAGATAGGAGAAATCAGAAGTGAAAGGTTGAATATATGGAGTGGTGATAGGAGAAAGGAGTGGTTGATCAAGTCCCACATAGACAAAGTATGTTAAATTGTTAAGAAGTCTAAAGGGGATGATGGTACCTATGTTGGGGTTATAAGAAGGGTCATTTTGAAGGTTGTCATATTCCCAAGGAGTGGGAAAGGCATATAAGGCTAAATGTTGATACTCCCCAAGAGAAAGGCACTGGAAAGTTTATGTCAAGGAGTCCTTAATGGGAATCTGGGAAGAAGGGATAGATGCACTAGTTGAGGTTTAATCATTATTAAGGGTAGAAGCACTGTGGACAATGGTTGGTGGTGCAATTGTGTTAATGGGATTGGTTTACTATGAGGGAGATGAAGGTGGAAGGACATCATTAGGCCTATAGGTCATGTTGCAACATGTAAAAGGATTGGGATCAGTCTTGATGGTTATGACTTTCCCTTCATGTTTGAGTTTTACACAGTGATGTAAAGTGGAGGGGATGCAACTCATAGCTTAGATCTAGGGGTATCTGAGTAGAATATTATATTGGAATTTATCATCTATAACATAAAATAGATTGAGGATAGTATGAGGTACCAAGTGTATTTTAAGAATAATGGTCCCCAAGGTAGTGGCCATGGTGTCATTGAAGGAGCGAAGAATAGCTATGCTTTTGGCCATGATATTCTTTGGTAAATGTAGCTAATCAAAATCATGGGAGGAGATTATATTGATGTTAGATCCTCCATCAATCATCACTTTTTTGACATGAATGTGATTGATATATATATAGTGACAAATAAATGTGGGTTAGATTCCTCAAAGTGTGCTAAAGGTATCTTAGAATCTTGGAAGGTGACAATGGCAGAATGTTGGAGGGTCCCAATAAAGGGTCATTTGGTTGAACCTCAATGGATTGTAGGGCATTTATTAATGCCTGATGATGATGAGATGAGGTGTTGATCAAGTCTTAAATGCTCATCTTCATCGACGCTTGATGAAGTTGCTTCAACATAGTTTGTTGAATGGATGTGAAGGAATGTGTGAGAGGTATACCTAGGATGGATACTTTGGGTAGTGGTGTTAGTGTTTGGTCCTCATTAGGAGGCTGAGAATTTGAAGGATATGTCCATATAATGGACACATTGGCTCTTCCTTTAACCCTTTATTTTTATTGAGATTAGGTAATCATGTGGATGGTATGGATAATGGGTTTAGTTGAACTAAGTGATTGATTCAGCTCCTTACCCTTACCTATAGATGAGAGTGAGGAAGTTAGCATAGGTTGGGATAGTGGTTGGATTGGTTGGGTTGTCAATTGGGTTAGTAAGGTAGGTGAATGTGGTTTATCTAATGACAGATCATCATCCTCATATAAGTGATGAACAACAGCTTGGATAGATTTTAAAATCTTTGTGTTATGTCCTAGCCTCCTATGGTATGCATAGATCTGAGCATCATTGACCAAAAGGGTTTGGTGTTAGAATAGGTGAATGGTTTAATAAGTGGAAGTTCAATGCAGGAGGTTTGCAACAATGTCTATAAAATAATAAAGTAAGATTCCTTCAAAGGTGTTAAGGGTGTTGAGATGCTCATTGGGGAAATAAGAACCTTCTTAGGTGTGGTCTTGACTTTAGAGAGGGTTAGTGGTTGGGAAATTTTGGTAGATGATTTAGTTTGGTTTGGCTTAGTTATGATCAGGTTAATGATAGATAGTTTTGAAGTAGAGGATAGGGGGTTAATAATAAGAGCAAAAGCAGAGTGGGATAATTTAGCTAAGAATGATGAAGAAGTCGATGGCATAGGTGGTAGAGGGGTAGGTATAGAAAAGGGTGTTGGTCTAATTAAAACAAAATAATTGATTAGGATGGTAGAAGGGTGGGGTCCTAAAATAGATGGCAAATGAGAAGGAGGCATCATAAGTCTAAATTGAGGATAAGGTTTAAGTAACTATATCCTTCAGTCCATCTTGATTGGTGGTTTTTTAGGTAGCCTAGAGGGGGTTAGACCTAAATTGATGGGGGTATGGGTGATGCTAGGTGTGGGAATGATACCCAAAATCTTGGCTAGTTTAGATAGAGGATTATGAGATTATCTAGGTAGAGGTGGGTGATATGGTTCCCTCACATCTTGGGGGAAATAAATGTTTGATGATGGGGTGGTAATAGGTTGGAAAGTAGATTCTAATGAAGTCAAGGGTTTAGTTTAGTTTTGGTATGGGATCCCCAAATGATGGTAGGAAGTGGTTCTATCCAGGTTCGGTTGTGAGGTAAATTCCAAACTTTACACTAAATGAGAAAAGGGCATGTAACCAAGTTTTGTTTTTAATCTATTGTTTCAAATGTTAAGCCTTTGGGTGAAGAAGGGGGGATGGTTCCTTCATCTCTCCTTGATCTATAAGGTTCCAAAATAATGGTTGCTTATGGGGTGATTAAAAGAGGGGATGTTTATTTGATTGAGGATGTAGGTATGGTCCCAACTCCTTCCTTTGCTAGGGTATCCAAAGGAGAAGATGGGTCTTCTACCATTTAAATTGGTGGGTTAGAGGAAGGGGTGGTTAGATCAATGGCTGGTTCTATGAAAGGAGAGGTGGGCATGGATATGGTTTGATCAAATATAGAAGTGGGGGTTATAGATCCTTCTACTTGGGTGCCTAAAGGGGCAAGAGGTGAATTTTCTTCTTTCATAGGTGAGGTTCATGAAGAGGAAATGGGAATATGAAGCTCATCCTCCATGGGCTCATTTATGATGATTTTGATTGTGTATGCCTCATGAGATGAAGATGGTTCAAATTGATGGTTATGGGTTTGGGTAGGTGGAGGATGGTTAGGGAATGGTTTGTAAAAAATATCAAGAGAATGGTTAGGGAGTGCATTAGGGTTGTCAAAAATCAATTCATTATTGTTAATTAGGTTTTGAACAAGACTTTTAAAAGTGTTACACTAGTTTATGTCATACCTAATGACCCAATGGAAAGCACAATGATCATTTTGATTTTACCACCTAGGCACAAGTGAGAGGGGTCAAATTATTGAGGTGTATTGATTAGTAGAAGCTAAATAACATTAGATTTTAGTAATTTATCCAACATAGAGGCATAATATTCCCCTATAGGGGTGAATTGTTTATGGGGAACCCGAATTTGATTTTGGTTTGGTGGGTAAGAAGGATTGGAAGGTGTGTTTTGATGTGGCTAATTAATGGATGGAGGTGGGGTAGTTTTTAATACAACCACATTTGTAGATGTTTTATCTTTAAAATTAGGTTGATTAGTTGTTTTGGAGGAAGAGGGATCATTGGGTTCAAACATAGAATTTTTATTTCATAATTTCAATTTACCTTCATCTATGGCTTAGTTCTCAAGTTTGCACAACATTGTGAATGCTTGATCAAAGGTTCTAAATGTTTGCACCTGAAGGGTGGGAGCAATGTTTTTTTACACATCCCCAAGAGAAAATTTTAATGAGTTCCATTTGGGGTAATGAAAAGGATAATTTATTAATGAAGCCTCGCTATCATATATTGAAGTCGGTAATTGATTCATCATCAAACTGCCTAATAGAATAGAGGTCAGTTATGGAGACCTTCTTGGATATATTGATAAAAAAAAGGTTTTAATAAAATTGGGTGAGTTGGGAAAATAAGAAAATAGAATGTCTAGGAAGGGCACTATACCAACCCAAGGCAGGCCATGATAAAGACATAAGGAAGGTTTGGAGAAGGAGGGCATCATCATAGGTAATCAAGTAACAAGAATGGTGAAACACCCTCAAATGTTGTTGAGGATCTTCCTTCCCTTGAAACTTAAATAATTTGGGAAGCTCCCATTGAGGACGATAAACATGAATATGGATAAAAGGGTTGATAGGTTCATTACAAATTTGGTCATAAGATAAAAGATTATGGGACCCAAAGATAGATGATTCAAATTGGGTCATCTTATCTACACGTATCTTGATTAGGTTAGGTTAGGGTTTGGGCAGCTGCATAATTTGGTGGCAAGTTTTACTGAGGTTGGATTATAGCTATGAATTAATATGTGGTAGGAGGTACAAAAGTGGGCACATATTGGTATGTGGTAATTTGAGGTTGGGATAGTGTCCCCACAAGATGGATATGCATTAAGGGTTGGGTGCAAGGTGCAATATATCCCAATAGGTTGGGGATATACTAATAAGAGGCCACAAGGGCTTGTAGAGGAATTGATAATTATTAGTTTAGGGGTACATTTGGGTTAATTGATGGTGACGTGGTTTGGGTTAGTAATGCTAAAGCATTCATGGGTTATTGAGGGATAGTGATCCTAGTGCTAATAGGGGGAAGTGTTTATGGTATGGAGAGTACCAGGTTTTGAAAAAGGGTTTAGGTTGGTATATTTGTTAAGCTAAAGGGAATGGTAGAAATGGGTGTGGAAGGCACTTCATTCACAAAAGGGGTAGAAGTGATAAGGGGTAAAGTTGAGCCAACATTGTTAGAGGTATTAGTTGAGATAATAGGTGTTTGGGTGGTGGTGGTAGATGGACCAATGGTAGAATATGAAGCTTGGTTAATAAAATGGTGGGATGATGCAACACCAACCATGAGGTGGTGTGGCATACCATAGGGTGGATCCATGGGAGGAACCAAAGCTATCAAATTATGGTAGGATAAGGTATTAAGATAGTGTTGTAAATCTATCGGATTTTTGTCTAGAAAGGTGGAAAAATCCAAATCAACTTCAGGGATTATTGAAGGCACCATAGGTGGGTGTGAATGGTGCAGTGAAGCATAGGGTGATCTATTAATGTTTGAGGTATAATATATGGATGAAGATGAAAAAGAAGATGGTGGTGGGTTATTTTGGTTTTTCACTTATTATTTGGTTAATACCATAGGATAAATTTAGAAATGGATAAAAAACCTCTCACCTCACACAATGATCAAATAAATAAAAACCCAAAGAAAATAAAGTACACACTAAAATCACATTTAATCCTAGGATTTATTTTAAATTACTTTTGGCTTATGCCTTAAAGAGTGTGAAAGGGGAAATTGGCTTGTAAGTTAGGTACTATAAAATTTGTCTAAGAATGGTTTTAGGTTGAATTTTGGTGCTAAAATAATGTTCATTAGATCAAGTACATGGCCTGGTACATGGCCTAGTACTTGGGGCTTTCTCCCCTCACTTCATGATCTCATAGCTAGTGCGTGTGCTTAGATAATAGATACCATTTGTGTAGAGTTTATACTCCACTAGAGAATGGAGTGGGTTCTCCCCTTGGTGATGAAATACAAGTGAGATCACTAGGTAGGGTAAGGTGATCCAAAGGGTGATGAAATCCCAATGGGCCTTGTCTCAAATACATTTTGATGTTTAATTTGTGCGTGTGGTTGGGTAGTGTAACATATGTGTGCTATGATTAATTCATAATGTGTTTAACTAATCTAGGTGAGCTAATCATTAAGTAGAAAATATAATGAATTCATTAAATTTTAACCTACAAGAAGAGTTTGGTGTATTTTCATGTAAACAAGGAATAGCTAAAATTCACTTAAATGAAATATGTAAAATGTAACCTATCCCTAGGATGAAATTTTTTTTCTTTTTTTTTAGATTTTTGGAAAAGAAGAAAGGAAAGATTTTTTTTCTTTTTTAGAATTTAGAAATAACAAAAATATAAGAGCATTGAAATTTCATTAAATGAAACTATATGCCTAAAATACTATGAACCCATAAGTGGCCCATAAGTGGTCCCACCGAGTGTGCCAAAATGTTTCTCTCTATTTTCTTTTTTTTTAAGTATAAAAAGAAAAAACTATCAATATGGGTAATGGCTATGAGAACCTAGTACAAAATTTTCACATGGTCTATAAGATGGTGAAGATATACTATTTGTATTGGGAGGATGACCTACAAATAATAAAAAACTAAAAGAGACCTTTTGTTAGACAAGTAGATGGGTGGATTGCCTAGTGTGAGCTAGATCCTGGAAGCGAAAGCTTTCTAGGAGGTTGTCAATCCACCTAGTTTAAATGATTAAGTTGAAATGATGGAAGAAAATTATTTTGCATAAAAATAAAAAATTATTGATATTAAAAACAATAATTAACTAAATTTGAGACAATGAAGTTAAATTCTTTACTAAATTAACCAAAATTACGAAACTAGTTTGATTATACTAATGCTAAAAATTGGTTAAGGCAAGGTTGTGGTTTTGGGTTTGGAAATGGTTTGGTTTGTCTTGTGACAAGGTATAAAGTTTTAGTTAAGGTTTTTAAATGGTCAATTGGTAGAGATAAATGATGGTTAAGAAATATAAAGGGGCAAATGGTCCAGAAAGCAAAGAAGCAAATGGTGGTTAAGTAGGCAAGGTTATGGTTATGGTTCAAGATAATCAAAAGAAGGTAAAGAGTAAAGATGGTAAGGGGATAAATGAAAATGGAATTTTTTTAAAAAGGGTGATAAATAGAGAATTAAAAAGGGATAATTGTTGAAGAGGTAAATGGGTGAAATGGATAAGAAAGAAAAGAGGTAAAAAGGGGATAAATGGATAAATGGTGAAGAGGTAAATGGGTAAATGGAATAAAGAGAAAGAAGAGGTTAAGGGAAAAAAATAAAAAGGGTGAAAGGAAAATTATAATTCCAAGGGGTTATGGTTTGGAGATTAAGAAATAAGAGGTCAAAGGGGGATAAGGAGGAAGAAATTGAAATTGCAAAACAATACAAATTACCTTGATGTTTGTTGAATATGGCTTGAGGATGGCTTGTTGAAGATGTTTTATTGAAGACTTTGGTATAGTTTCATTGCTTGACCTCTTATCTCCAATATTATTATGATCTCCTTCAAGTATATGGCCTCCTTCAAAACTTGTAACAAAATGTTAATAACAAAAAACACTAATTTGTAACTTTTCAACTTAACAGTGGGTGAAGGAGAGGGGGGGTATTTATATCATATGTTGTGAAGAGTCATGAAAAAAGAGGAATAATATAAGCATGGCACAATTTTATATGTGGTGGATGATTGATTCAAAATCAGGTGGGTGGGGATTCCCATTTGGGTTGGTGAGTGTCCCATTTGGGTTAAGAAGTCAAAAATGGGTGCCCTTTGTCTTAAAGAGGTAGGAATCTTATTTTGAAGGTTAATTTCATGTGTGAAGGTAAAATACATGTTTAATAATGGTCCCTTGAGGGTAAATTCACCATATTTCAAGGGGGGTCCCTTGTGATTCTTAAATGAGGTCATCAAACACTTTGGAAAGGGTCCCAGGTGGGGTATGATGTCCCATATCAAGCCACATCACTTTTAAGCCATGTCTCTTACCATAGCACCTTAACATGTCACTCTCCATGTCACATGACATGTAAATTTCCATGTCACTTGCCATGTCATCATGAATAGTGATAGTGGGTCCCACAGTGAATAGTGGTAGTGAATAATACTTTTGAATAGTAATTTCAAATAGTGATTTTGAATAATATTATGTGACTAGAATAATAATGATTTGGTTAGGTTAAGAGGGGTTTATAAGGTTTAATAATGTTTATGGGGTATTTAGGGCATCCCAAGGCATTTAGTCATCAAAAACTGTAAGTGTGAAGTTTTTTAATATCTACACATGCCTCTCTTTCTTGGTCGATATCTCTATGCTTTCATGTATTTTGATTTGGACTTACATGACCCATAAAAATCCTTTTTCTATTACTCTAATGATTCATTCTATTCTCTTAACTTTTTTTCACATGAATATATTGTGCACCTCCCTTTGTCATCTTATACTCAGTGTTTTGAACCTGGCAAAATTCATGCACCTAGAAACATAGGTGTCTAGCCCTAGGCACTTAGAGAGCATCTATAATAGACTAACTTGAATATATTTATGCATGTAAGAACTATAAGATTTATTTTATGGGACTAAAAATTCCACACTTATCGACTCAACCTCAATCAAAATATACATAAGGAAAGATTTGGTTTGCACCAAATTTTATTAAGGTAAAAAAAGTAACTGACTTATGACCAGGAAGTTAGTATCTAATGTTGTAAGTGCCATCCTAGTGATTTCATAGCTTAAATATATTGCCATTGACATGCCCAGGGAGAATTTCATCCATCAACATGCATAACTTGTATGAAATAGTCTCTAATATAATGTGTATGACATAAGGTCCCATCTAAAATCTATAGCTTGCTTGGGTGATTAAGGTACTTAGAGTCATATAGCAAGACCAATGCACCTTCTATAAATATCTTATTTTTTATGACTTTATCATGCCATAGATTTTGTCATGCCTTTTTTATTTTCTATCTCCATCTTTCTTGGGCATGTGTCTCATCTAAGCACTCCAAGTATTCTATTTGTGCGCTCAAAGACTCTTGATCATCCAATTGACAAATATGAATGATGAACAATAAGGTCACTAAAAATTCCATAGGTAAAATGATCTATATAATAAAATCTAGATGAAATGGTGTAGCCTTGTTTAATCTCTTATACATAGTGCAATAGTTCCATAATATTACTGACATATGATCATCCTAATCTTTATGACCAATGTCACATATCTTTATGAGGCATGTTCCCAATATATTATTGAATGCCTTAGTGGTGTAATTTGTTTGGGATGGTATGGTGTCATTTTATGGTGAACCACCATATATTTAGTTAGTAAGATTTGAAAATTTTCATTGATGAAGTGCGCACCATAGTCGCTAGTCAAGCTAAGTGGGCATCCATAGTGATAGATGATATTTTCCCATATAAACCTTACTACAGTGGTAGATGTACAATATTTGGTTGGTGTAACTTCAACCCACTTGGTGAAGTAATTTATGGTAGATAGAATGTTTCATACACCTATGCACCTTGAAGTGGGATTATTAGGCCCAACAAAGTCAATGAACCATTTTTTAAATGGTGCTTAGGCAAGGATGGAGATGAGAGGCATCTCATCCCAGTGATTTTGTTTTCATGTGCACTGGTAGATTCACATGCTTTAGCACATTCCTTTACATCTTGGAATAGATTTGGCCACCTTAAGCCTAATTTTAGTACTTTTAATTCCATAACATCTCTAACATAATGGCCTTTATCAATCCCCTCATGCATCTCTTGCAATACTAAGTCTTGTTCATGTTCTAGGAGAGATCGATGCATGACCTTATTATAGCTTAATTTATACAGTTTAAAACCAATGAGTTGAAAAGGCTAGCATGAGCTATGATATACTTATTCTCCTTAGTCATCATGGTTTGGGGTATATATCTAGAGGTAAAAATGTGGTGATTTTAATCAAGTCTTCAGGGATGTGCTAGACTCCATAAAGTTGTGCATCAAGCATGTCATCTTCAATAAGCACCACCATATTACTAGAGTTGATACAAGATAGATGGTCTAGGCTCAATTTTTATTTTCTAAGCTTCACTACAATGGAGAACTATAACTCTTGAAACAAAAACAATCCATCAACAAATGCATCTATGAAGAATAGGGTTATTCCCCAGGTACTTAAGTACCTTGTGATCAATGAATAAGATGAAGGCGTGTCTAATAAGTCTTGTCAAAACTTTTATAGGGTATAGATCATGTCAAGAACCTTGAATTTAGTTATGGTATAGTTTTATTATACCTTGGTTAATTTTATACTTATGAAAGAAATGGGATGATCTATTTTGCCTTCACCTAGTTGCGCTAGAATAACATCAATTACAGTACTAGAGACATCGATGTTGACATGGAAGGGAGTTACCCAATTGAGAAATTATAATGTCAGTGCACTTTCTAGTTTGAGCTTCAAGGTCTCAAATGCATCTTGTTATGATGAACCCTAATAGAATGGTTCATCATTTCTTAATATCTCTTCTATCGACATCATAATATTGGCATAGGTCCTTATGAACTTATTGTAGTACCCATAATATCCACGAAAGGCATGTAGATATTTCTACATTAATGGTGTTTGAAGCTGAAGGATGATTGTAATCTTTGCTAGTTCAATGAGTTGACCATCTTTATAGATGATGTGTCTAAGTAAAGTGCCAAATGGCATTGTGAAAAAACACTTCTTGAGGTTCAAATAAATTTTCAACTACCTACACCTTTCAAACATAAGGGCAAGTTGTCATAGTGATCCTTCACTAATCCATACAAAATCCAGTCTTCTAAGTATACTTGGAGGAACTTATGAATGAAGTTTTTAAAAGTAGTGATCATCACTTAGGAGAACATAGATGGTGTATTCTTAAGTCCAAATATTATCATGTTGTATGTGAAATAACCCCATTATATCACAAATTTGGTATTGGGATTGTCCTCATCCTCAATTTGGACTTGATAGTATCCTGAGAACCCATCAGTAAAGGTGTATATATCATAACCTAGGATGTCATCTAAGACTTCATCAATGAACAAAGTTAGAAAGGGGTCAGTTACATGGTAGCATTTAACAATCTATAGTCAACACAAATTTGGATGTGCCCATCCTTTTTAATGTTGATGACCATGGGGATAACCCATTCAAATTCCTTCATCAGGTATGTGATGCCTATATATAGCATGTCATCGATCTCTATCTTGATTTTGGTGAAATTTTTTGGGTTCATCCTATAATGTCACTTATTGATGGGTGTTGTGCCATCAACTAGCTTAATGCTCATCTTCCTAAGGGATGGGTGTGTGCCTTTCATATCTCTATAGTTTCAATGGAAAAAGTCTTGGAATTCCTTTAAGAGGTCCACAATACATGCTGGCCCTATGTCAGACCAAGAAACACACAGGGTGGAAATCTTTGGTTCCCTTTTTGAATTGATATCTAAGTTTTTAATTTCTAATGGCATGTGGTAGGGCTCATTCTTCTCCTAGTAAAAATTCTCAACCTATCTAATATCCTCAGTTATTTCTATCTGAAGATTAGGGTCTTCTTCTTTTAGGGTGTTATCCTCAAGTTGACACACTAACTTCCTTATGCCTGTCAAATTATTCTAGTTATGCACCTTCCATGTGTCATCATCTTTATCACTAGAGTCAATATTGAGGGTTTGATCTTTAAATAAGGTTGGGAGTGCTAACTCTTTTTCAATGAACATGTATTTTAGGCACTCCTCCAATATTGCAGTGTCCTCAAACACTAACCTTCAAACTACCTATAGTGGCTCAATCAATTCAAGGTTTTACAAAGAAAAGGAGAAGGTATGAATAAAAAATTACTTAATAACATCCCAATTGGCTATATTTTTATGTCTCATTGACAATGTACCATGCCTACACCCAAGTCTTTAAGGTCCTATAAAAAGCATGCACCCATAGATTCCTTGGGGTATTTTTTCAATAGATAGTCCACATTTCTTCACAAAAGTACACATGCACTATGGGGTCAGAGTCATTAGTCATTAAATTTTATAAATATATTTAAAATGCCTTCAAATCTTGCCAAGTTGTCAAGCTAGGCCTTTGTGCTTCCCATCAATGAGTGATAGTGATATTCAATGTATACACTAGTGCACCCATTCTATCCACCTCTTTTGGGATGCATGATTTGAGGTCACAAACATAATATTACACTATATTACTCCATCCATACCTTGAGAGTGTTTCATGTTTTCCATTACTAAGGAAAAACACTCTTTTCCCCTTCTTCTTACCACAAGGGACCCACCTTTTAGAAGCATGATCAATTTGGACCCAGATTGTCTTTACTAGTTTTGGTGCCTTCATGTGTACTAAGTGGAACATTCAACCAGTGGTCTCATATAATTAATTGACCCATCAATCATATGAAAAATTAATGGTATCTAATGCTAATTGTATATTTTCCCAAGAGAGGATTTCTTGTTCATTGAGGTCTAGAGTCTCGATGACTTATGTCATGATATTATAGATATGGTTGATCTCATCCTCGATGTCCATGATCTTGACATGGGTGGTCCTTGGTCATTTGATAGGGGTATAACTACCTTATCTTTTCAATTTTCAAATTATATCTACATTATTTACATAACACCATAGCCTTCTTAGAATCACTAGGTAGTTGTCCTACTCTGCTAACTTGATTACTCCAAAGTTAGTACAAAATTTGATGCCCATGATATATACAACTAAACTCTTCAAAATTTTGATTGGATACATCTAGGTTTTATTAGACATGAAAATTACATGAGGGGAAGGTCTCAAGGCTACCCTACCCATTTTATCCTAAGCATTCTTGGTTAATATGTTGAGCTTAGCACTTATGTCTACAAAGACCTCATAGAGAGACCATCCATCAATAGTGGCATTCTCTAGGAGTTCTTGGTCATATTTCACATTTTGTGTATACCAAAATTATCATTCCATATCCATGCATGGCATGATAACCTAAATTTTATTTTGACATACATGCTTCAGGTTCATGTTTTTCAATAGGGGAAACATTCCTTTTGTTTGTAGGAGGTATAAGATCTAAGTTAATTATTGTATATTAACTTCCTAACTATCCTAATTATTTTAAGAGGTAACAACCTATGTTTCTAGGTTTCACTCTAATTAGAGCTCCCCTTATAGGTTCTGGATTACACTCATAGCCTACTATAATACATCTCTTTGGCATGGTGGGTTTATATAAGGCACAACTTTTAATTTAGGCTGCATTATGTGATTAGTGTAACCCTTATCCCTATATTCTAAGTGTAACTTAGGTATTGGTATAATTGGTAGCTAAGGGTGAATCCACTATGAGTAGTCACTTACACCTTTACTATCTTTATGTAGTCTTGTTACATCTTCAGGGTCCATCTTTCTATTTTTAGCTCATACTTTATCATTTTTATGTCCTTATTTATGCTAGGCCTACTTTGGGTCAAATTTTTGTACAAGTCAGGGCATTATTTGACCTTATGGGTCCCTCAAAAATAACCACATGTGGGATGTGTAGGGTAGTCACACTGATAATAATCTATTGATCCACACTTATAACATGAGTATAGTGGGAATCTTATACCACCATGTCCTCCACCTCACCCTATAGTACCTTATTTCATCCCAAAGCCTATGTTTTATTTGATGTATCCATGATTACCTTGATTTTCTTTCCCTCTAACTGCTATGGTGTCTTATTGTGTACCTCTTTCCATGTTCTCATGCATTTCAGCAATCACTTGATAATCATAAGTGGTATGGGTGTATGCAACACACAATTGACAATAAATGGTTGTGTTAATTGGATGGCACATTGAAGATTCATTCATGGGTAGTTAATCCTATTATGGCCTTCTGATTCATAATCAGTGCAACATAATCCACTTCAAGTGACATGTAATGAGCTAGTGGTAAAATTTTAGAGTTGGGAGGCTATAAATGCAATCTATGCCTCCATAAATGTGTTGATCCTAGTATTTATGCTTTTAACTACTTTTCCTTTGAGGTTGGCTTTAAGCACTTCTTAAGGGTCTGTAAATGTCTTCATAGAAAGAATTATTTAGAATGGAATGAATAACCCTCCAATAAACCATTATGCATGTTAGGAAGGATGAATATCATATGGGAGATTCAATAAGAGAGGTTTGAATCTTTCATCATACAAGTACACACTTTTTGAGAGTCCTTGGGTAATATTTTATAACATAGTGATGCTCTACTGTTTAAACTCTAGAATGTTAAATTTGTTCGGGAATGCATCCTTCAAGGTATAATAGTCAACCATAACCTAGTTAAGATCAAATTTTTTATACTAGGTATGGGTGTGATTAAGTAGAGTGGTCACAAACTAGGTAGCCTTGTGCTCTAATTGGGTTATGCCATGTGAACACCACTTTAGTTCACACTTCAACATATGTTATATGACATTCTCCATGCCATGATACTCTAGCAAGTGCATAGCCATTTTATATTGGATTTGATATGGGGGGAGCTAGTATTTGAAATGCTTATCCCCCCAGTGCCTATATTAGTGGTGGTTTTCTAATGCCTCCAGCCACTAGGTTAGGCATTGGTCCTATTGTTACTAATAAAATAGTCCATGTCAATGATAATTTGTTAGTTGTTTATGATGTTGAACCACTTCTTGTGAGTTGTTTCCCACCTTGTGTTACTAACATTGGCTGAACTAGTATACTCATGATCAAGTTCTATTATGTTGAGCTAGTGCCTAATGGTTTAGAGGTAGTTATGCTCACCTCCTTGTATGCAATAATCTATTCAATCATATAGTTTCACTCTAATTTTTCAAAGCATTTAAGATCTAAGTTATCAATAGAGTCAATTATTACTTCTATACTTTCTTTGAGTGGGAGATCCAACATGTGAACATGCACCATAGGTTTGAAGGGGGTAGACACATCAAGTGTATCTATAGTCACCAATTCCTATAGGAAACCAACTAATTCTATACCTATTGAGTTTTTAACTTGATCCATCTCTTCATTATATTTTTCATCTTCATGCTACTATATTTCAAGAGATCCTTCCCCATTCCCTTCCCTCTTGCTATGGGTTCTCTCAACACTTCCAAGTTCTAGATCTTCCATTAGTTGATGTCATCTCTTATTATAGGTCTATATTCTAAGCTCTCAAGTGGAAATATACTAATCCCCTTCCATTAGGCATCACCTACACATTCCATTTTCCCCCTTTGTAATGATAATATATAAAAGGACTTTAGCCTTCACTCCCCAAAGTTTTGAAACCATCATCTACCATTATATTTTTAATCTCTATGCTAAATTAATTAAAAAAAATGCCTCTAAGGTCATGTAAAAACTTCTACTCTAATTCCTTAGGCCATGAGTATGTTAACACTAAAAACTCAAATATGTAGCTATTCAGTGCTCCTTTCCACCATTTATCCACTACTCTAGTCCAAGTAGCATCTAGGATCTCAAACCTCTCTAGGAGATCTTTCATCTACTCATGATGTTGTCCATAATTTCTTATTTAGAGGGTTGAATATGCATCCAACTAATAATACACATGCTCAAGTAACTCATAGAAAAATACCTCATACAAAGCATCATAAGGTTGCTCTGAACCCATTTTCTTGGTTTTTGTCTTTTGTAGGTTAGATGATTCAGTGCAAAGCTATTTTATACCTGTTTGAGGAAATGTTTGATATTTTCAAGGGAGAGTTAGTACATCATTATAACACACTATTGAAAAAACAAAATTAAATGTGGGTCTTGATAATGGAACCAAAATGTTTTAGAAAAGGGTACACAAAGTTGTCTTATTCGGTTATGGGTGTATTACAACCAAGTGCAAGCATGGGACATTCAATTTATGCTTAAAATTTTAACACTCAACTATGCTGACATCAATCCACATAAGGCACATGCCTTATGTGCTCATCCAAAGAATAATTGAGAAGGAATTGAGGACTTTATTGTGCTAGTTGTGCCATGGCACAAGATATCAATTATGGGACATGATCAATTCATAGAAAGATCAAAGTAGATTCATAGGTGCAATCCTTTTATAGAATAATCCTAGTGTCCTATAGGTGCAATAATTTTGGTGGACTAATCCTCAAGTCATATGGGTGATTGAAGCATCAAAAGGATATGTTCATTCACCTTGCTCATGCTAGACTCACACCCCTAAAAAGGATGGAATCACTTGGTGTAGGATATATACTTATTCTCTCTACATATTTATGATGACATCAACATCTATTATAGGGATTCCATTAAAAATGAAATTAGAAGCATGTATGAACTACACTTAGCAAAATTGGATTTAAACTACAACATTACATCCATTATACATCCCATTAGTAATATAAAAATGTGTATAAATTAGATACATAATTTTTTAAGGCAACCATCTTCATCATTAATCAAATATTTAAATAGTATAGAGTATAGAGTTCATAGCATGATATATATCTAGTTCATATCACTAAAAGACCTAGAGGCTCATAGATGAGCTTGGGTGCTTACAAATGGAGAATTCATAGATTCCATACTAATCCTAAGTCTAATGGCTACATAATTAATGCCTATAGATCCATTTTTCTAGAGCTCCACTACTATTTTTCCATCTCTCTAAATCAAATAGCTTGAGCTCTTTAGGAACATTTCTACCAAGGTGTAATGTGCATATCAAGTGTTGAGATATAGATTTGGTGATCATTCCCACTATATTCATTAATTTATGAAGTTTGTGCTATAATTTCCACATTTTCCAAATCATCAAAGATGCCCTAAATATCCAAGAACTAGTTAACCACCTACCAACTGGTGCAATGTATGCACTATAACCTCTAGTTGGTGCCAAAATGTCAAAATGTCAATCATTATCAAAAATAATATCTTCGTGCCCATGTGGATGTCATGGTGGCATGAATATGAAACTTAATGAATTAAGGGGCCCAATATATATCCTGTTATTACATTTTTTAGGCCAAAAATGTTCACCCTTGTACATAATAGTTGTCATTAGATTCATCTGGGTGAGGTGATCATAATGTTCCCATCTGTCTATAAACTTTTATTAGGAATAAAACCCTCCTAGGATTTGTGAATGGATGGTCCTAACACTCAAATATGTGATAAAGGGAAAGAAAATCCTAAATATTATAATAAGGATGACATAGAGTCTTGAACTTATGATCCATGTATTTAATAGGTAGTTCAATAACTTTAGTCTAAGTTACATGGTGTGGCATGGAAAGATGATCTTGATGCAATTAAAGGGGACATCACGGGGATGAGAGAGGAATTGAGTGTCTTGCAAGATAAATTAAAATAAATAACTGGGTATTTGTCCAAATTTTTAGCTCAGTATTAAAAAAATAACCCTCTACCACTCCATTTTATATTTCCTCATTCAAATAATCACACTACCAATCTTGGTCCAAAGTCAATGTTGTCAAAAGTGGACTTGCACAATTTTGATGGTAACTATACACTCACATGGATCATTGACATTGAAAATTTATTTAATCTAAATTAGACTCCATGTTAATAAAAGGTGTTTATGGCCTCTCTATATTTAGAACTTGAGTAGTTCATTTGGTATCATTGGTTATGTGCTCAAAATAAAAATAAGGGTCTCTTAGTTTTTTGGTCTCTATTTTTTGAGGAGATAAAAATCCACTATTGTAATAATGTCTTAGAAAACTACTTCAACAATTTAGACAAACTATGCCATATAGGTACTGTGAAGGATTATATTCATCAATTTTATAATCTCTCCTTACATGTGGTAGGCATCATTGAGGAAAATTTGATTAACTTTTTTTTGGGTGGCCTAAAAGGTAGAATCCAATTGGAGGTTCACATGTTTAATCATAGTTTAACATACGAATCCATAGTAAGGGAACACATAATAGAGGAGAATAGATGATAAAACTAATAATTTTTATTAATGTTATTGAATGCACTTTACGAACACCATCATTACCTTAGCCTACTAGATTTAACCCTCAAAAAATTGAGAAGTGTGAAAAAGGTTTGTGTTTTGGCTATGATAGAGAATTGAGTAAAGGACATTGTTGTGATAAAAACAAGTTATTTCAAATTGAAGGCACTAATGAAGATGACAAACACGATGAGGCTTTAGGTGTAGGTTTGTACCCTACTATTTCCTATCATGAAATTTTAGGTATTATTACTCCTCAAATATTAAGGCGGTGTGTTTCCTCAATAAGCAAAATGTGAATATATTGATTGAATTTGGGAGTACACATAACTTCATCAATAATAAGTTAGATACTCATTTGAAATATTTCATTTACCTAGCTCTATACTTTTAGGTCATTATTGGATATGGTGATACCATCAAATATTATGGAAAATTCCATAATATGAAGCTTGTTATGGGAGGCTACCTATTAGTTTATCCTATGTTTGATATTACCATGGGAGGGGCTGACATTTTTTTGGAGTGAAATGGATTACCACTTTGGTAACTATTGAGATGAATTTCTAGGAAGTATTCATGTAATTCCATTCAAAAGGAAAAACATTTAAACTTCATGGATTAAGGGCTAAATCTCTACAACTTGTTAATTCCTAGAAGTTGATAAAGATTCTCAGAAAAGGTGCTAGAGGATTTGTGGCACACTTATTTCCATAAAGGATCAACCAACAAAGGAATTTAACTATCTTTATTTAAAATGGTGTTGGATGACCATTTTATTATTTTTGGTGACATGCCAAAAGGAATTCCACAAAACTAAGTGCATGATCATGCGATCAAACTACTTCCTAAAATTACACCACCTAACATCAAACCCTACATGTATATTTATGCCCAAAAGAGTGAAATTGAAAATATGGTACATGGGATGTTGGATTCATGAATCATCTAACACAATAAAAGTGAACATTATTCCCTAGTGTTCATGGTGTAAAATAAGGATGATACTTGGAGGGTATAACCAAACTATAGAGAACTCAACAAGTACACCATCAAAGATAAGTTTATTATTCCAATAATTGATGATTTTATAGATGAATTGAATGGTTCTTTTTATTTTACCAAGTTAGATATTAACTTTAGGTATCATCAAAATCAAATCTGAAAAGAGGAAATACCTAAAACAATTTTTAGAATTCATGAAGGCCATGATGAGTTTATGGTCATGCCTTTTGGCCTCACAAATACACCTATACATTTCAAAGTTTGATGAATACTATTTTCTAGACATTTTTGAGATAAAAATAACATCATATTTGAGATAAGATAAAGTATGTATCATAAAAAGTTAATTTTTATATGAAAATATGACTACCATACTTAGACTTAATCATTAGATAGTCATGCCAAACACAAATACCTACATTGAATGACAATATCAAAATATTGGACAAAACATTCAAGATTAGGATGGTACCCTCACATTTAAGATATTGTCATCAACTCTAAAAACCACTCCTATATGTCTACAAATTGGTGAAATGCATAAAGGAAAATTGTTCAAAATGCCAAAATGACTTTACAACGACATTTTTTTAATACATACCTATTCCTATGGTAATTTGGCCTAAAGGGTGCTCTTTGAAGGATTAAAATTAAGTATATTGTATCACATCACACAAGAATTTTGGATAATTAGAGATAAAATCACAATTGACAATGGTTCAAATGAATTTCCAAAAATTATAAAGTTAACTTATTTATATGAGGTGAATTTATTTTATAGTTTCTATAGTCAATAATACATCCCAAACTTGACGAATGACACCTCCACTTTTGTATATCAAATTAACTCCCTGTTAGTGGAATTAGAACACACACAAGATGCTCTTCTACATGGTAATGTTTCCATGAACATTTATGATAATGTAACAAAATGAAATTTGTGACTCAAATAATTTTATAATTATTTTTCCTAAGTATAATGAATGGGGGAAACATTCCTAAAATTATTGTGATATAGTTAATATTGACTTGGTAATTATTAACACTACACATTACATATATCCATCATGCCTAATGCATCACACATATATTAAGGTCAATTACTATTACATACATAGTATAATTCTAATCCAAATTGTAAATGATTTAAAGAAACATTATACAAGAGCTAATGAAATTATAAATTCCAAATACCAAAATTATCATATTTTATAAGCATGTTACTTTTGCCTTCAATATGGTTCAAGCATTAGTACATACATTTCCTAAAAATGATTATTATTTTTGTACATAGATACATATTTTGATATGATTGATTTGATAACCTCATCCCATAGATACATAAATTAACATCTATTTCTAAAATAATGTTCTTGTGACCAATCTTGTTACATACTTAGTTCATGCTAAAATCCAAGGCTCTAAGCCACTATTAATATATTTATGTGCAGATGAACCTTACCCTTAATTAGATTATTATTCTAAATATTTCTATTCACCGTATCAAGGAGCCTAAACTCACTATCAAACTAATCCACACATCTAGTTTAGTTATCTCTACTCCTTAAGCAAGGTAGTCCTTTAGGACTATCCTACTTACTAGTTTCTAAATCTATTGGTTGCATCCTTCCACCCAATAAACAATGTTTTATATAATTAAAATTCACCTAATGGGTCATCCCACACATTTTTAAATCCCCATATAAAAAATTTAACAACATATTACTATAAGGCTACATTTTCTTACCATTTTCTCATTAGATGTTCACATCATGAAAAATCATTAGAATATTTAATTACAAATTGAGAAGAAAACATATATTCTTTTCAATTATGAGTCCACAAAACCCTAGTAATCTTGAGATAAGTTTGAATACATATCAAATATCACAAGTTATTTTTAAATTGCATGATTACACCAAAACTACATTATCATCTATCATTACACTACTATTTCATGCATACCACCATAGCATGGGAGAAATGCATGGATTTTGATCCCTCTTCTGAGTATTGGTATGCATGCAATGCTTAATAAAGGGGGTGTTAAGGTCAAGAACAAATTCAAACACTAACCCATTTTAATCATTTATTCTATTTATTCCTCATGGTGTATTGATTTAGGGTTCTAAGTGAATAAGAAGATATATAATGGATTTCACATAAAATTTTATAGATCCAATCATGCACACATAAATTATAGGTGAATTTACACATGACCATTTTTACACATAGAGATAAAAACCATACTAGATTCTGATGCACCCTACAAACATCATCATAGGCCAACCTCATCCAAATACTGTGATGCTTTCTCAAGTAGATGTGAAGCCTTGTTCTTAATTCATAGTGATCTCTTAGAACCATACAATTAGTTTCATAATCATAGTCATAGTTTTACATGTTTCATTTCTAGCTAAGTTGTTCCTCTTTGATAATTTCCATTTTTATAATATT
Source organism: Torreya grandis (assembly GCA_037957365.1). Classification (NCBI taxonomy): domain Eukaryota; kingdom Viridiplantae; phylum Streptophyta; class Pinopsida; order Cupressales; family Taxaceae; genus Torreya; species Torreya grandis. The sequence goes on from JARHVA010001206.1 coordinate 3,673,495, forward strand.
TATTTATTTATCTAGTTCCAAATCAGAAATGCTTAATTTATGCATATTTTATACATTTTTATTTTACTCAGTTGTTTTTCTAAATAAGATTATAACTCTCTTAATCAAAAAATTGATAAAACACATCCTCCATATCAAAAGGGGTACATATAGTTGGATTTATATAGTTAAAATGATACAAATATTCAAATGTGTTTTTTTACTTAGAAAGGTACAATTAATCAAATATTACAATTAATCAGATTGGTACAATTATGTCATATTGGTTAAATTATGATACACATTTATAGAATTATACACATTAAGACATATGTAACACAAATGTCATATATATTACATGATTCAAAGACTTGATGTTAGTCTATATGATTATCTATGAGACATATATACACATATAATAACATGTTACACTATTTTAAATATGCACATATTCAAATATATTTGGGGCAATGTGTTATGCACATGCACTAATTTTACAAGACAAGAGTCAATTACACACACACACACACACACACACACACACACACACACACACACACACACACACACACACACACACACACACACACACACAAACACACACACACACACACACACACACACACACACACACACACACACACACACACACACACACACACACACACACACACACACACACACACACACACACACACACACACACACACACACACACACACACACACACACACACACACACACACACTCACACACACACAAGCATGTGCACACATACACACATATCAAAATACATTTGGGTGTATATGTCATGCATATGTACATGGTTTGACCAAGTGTGAGATACATGTTATCACATATCAAAAAATAACTTATAAATGCATGTAATTATATATCATATTAGCATCGAGAAGTTCAAAATTTAGGGCATGTAATTGGTTCATGTACATATATTAAAATAGTTTAAAATACTAATATCTATTATTAGGTGTGTATTTTATTCATGTACATACAAAATTTTGTAGTTCTATTTTCAAATACATCAATGGTACCTATAAATGAGTGCTCTTGAATATTTAAGTCCATATACACTAGTATATTGTTATGTAAATCAAAAAAGTGGTCAAGTTTTAGTTTCATCAATGGCCTAAGCATTACTATATGATCCTAATATGTGACTCCCACCTTACATTTTGGGGTTACAATATTAGAACAATACTAGTTATATGAGTAAGTGAAATTGAGATTTAAGGAGGCTCAATAGCCTAGGAACTACTCCCCTGGCCCAATATGCGGCTCCCCTTTCTCAATTGTTTCACATTAGACAAATAAATAGTGTGGTTGAGGTTCAAATATGCTCAATAATACACATACTACTTCCAAAAACTATTTAGAATCTTATTCATTTCCTTGGCAAGGAAATGAACAATATCATAAGCATCCTTATCTATTGGTTGGGTAAATTGTTGACCATGGCATCTCCACTCTCCACAACATGAGCATACTCTAAGAGTGGCATAATATTACATAAAAAAATGTGTAGTTACTTTTTTAATATCATTTTATTTCTTATTATGACTATGATTTTTAATTAGATAAGAATCTATCTGATTACATATATTATCATTGTTAGAACATATGGACACTATGGAAACAAAATATGAAATTTAAAAATAACCAACACATGTTTTAATTGTCTTTATCCTTTTAAATTATAGTATTTATAGATACATTAAAATGCTAAATTAAAGTGGGGGGAATTTTTATATACCCAAAATTGGTAAAAGCATTGTTTACACCATGTTTTTATGTGAATTTTCATGTATAGGTCCTCAATAAATAATAAGGAACTTATTGGCATATTTATCTTAATCTTTTGACATATTATTGAATTTATTTAACTATTTTATATCCTATTTTAATACTTTAAACTTTATTTACTATGCCACAAGGATCTTTGGTCCTATTTTATTTAACTATATTGTTTTCTTATGCTTATGATCTATTATTTTAGTTACATATGCTAGATTTTTATGGTAGCAAATGGGATTGAAAACATGACTAGAGCTATTTTTAATTTATTTTTGGCACATTTTCATTTTAGATGATTCATTTTATGATTATAATTGGGTTAGATTTTACATTTCATTAGCTCCCAAATTCAAATTTGAGTTTTCTAAATATATAAATCCCCTTGAAGTGATTTAGATATGAGCAATAATTATTACATAAGCTCTACTCTAAAATATGGTATTAACTACTTGACAATGAAAACTTTGACATACATTTACCACACATGACTTGCATACATAAATATGGTCCTAACTCACCATATCACCTTATCTTAATGATTTATATGGGTTTAAACCTTCCATTATGTTGTCACACACATACATAAACCTCATTATTTATTTTAAACATGAATATTATGCTACATAGACATATCTAAATGATCATTTTAATCCTCTTTGCACATATCACAATTATCAAATTGGGTTAGTATTGTTATTAGATATTTAATTGAGATTAATGGTACTAACTATATCCTAGAAATGGTCACTTTTCAAATACAATACATTCTTATGGGTTGGACTATACATTTCAAATAGACTAGCATGATAAATTACCCAATTAGACTCATATGTATAAAAATCAATGCCTCAATTGATAGGGAACTTGAAACTTGTATGCTAGACATATATACACTATTAAACATTGATAAAAACTATCGTATTCCTCCCAAATTGAATACCAATCATTATGAATAGTCACAAGACAAGTATGCGGCATACCAAATCCAATTCAAAGAAAGTATTATCAAGTATCAAATCCAAATCATTAGTTGTAATCATATAGTTAATTATCACAATTATATAATCACACTAGGTGGAAGAACTAGATTGATTTTCCTCTTTGGATTATCAAATACATAGGCAAAAATCAATCATCAATCAGGTTGATTAGGGTTAGCTAATAACATTTCACTTTCTTAGTATTTACAAGTTTCTAACCCTCACAAGCCTTCCTCAAATCATAGTTTTATCATAGGTTTCCATTTAAAGTTTAATCTTTCTAGGGTTTCAAATTTTTACTTTAGGGTTTTATTCTCAAACATGATTTTTGATTATTCCCTAATAATACACATAACCCATGGTTATAATGAATGAACATTTTATTATTTGTTAATGCAAGTCCCAAAGGTAACATTTTCATATTTTTCCACTTGGATATGTTACATTCTTATTAATCATATAATAAAATAGATCAAATATAATAAAATAATAAGGATAAAATTAATAATGAATAATCCCAAGCGTTCCTCAAATGATATTTTTTACATCCAATCTATATTGAATCTTATTACCACTAGATGTTAAAGGGCATCCATGAATAATTTTATTCATCATCATTTATACTTTAAGGTTTTAATGGATACCATCCCACTCCCATTATTATCTCACTACTTATTTTGGATTTCATAGTCCATGTTGTTAACACTAAATGAGGTAGGGTGACCCATCATGAAAGATAAAACAAAGGGAGTTAATATGTTGCTTCTCAACCCCTTCTATATGTAATCATAAATGCATCATGTCTATAAATAAATCTTAAATTGGAGAATATAGATCATACTTACACTTCCATTTGGGAATACATTAAATAATTGAGAACATGAGCAATATTGGGATCCATTAGACCCAATCAGGGGATATATTATCACAATAAACTATAGTAGGAATGGTTCCAAAGACCCCACTCAATCACAATAATTCAACAACCCTAACTAATTCGTCTACTTTTATATTCACTAAAATAATAAGAAGTAAAGTGTAATCTATTTCTCACCAAAGCTTGTGACACAAAATGGGGGTTAGAAATAATAAAATTAAACATGCATAAGAGACATATAATCATTTTAATGTATAAAAATTACTAATGTATGGATGAGAAGTAAAAATTCATATCTATCTACTCTTACAAAGGAGGAACAATACTTACCTTTGAAGATGAAACCATCGAGCCTCAATATCTCTCTTAGCCAAGGTGCTTCGCAAGAGGTTGTTGTGGTATGTAAGAATGGAAAAGATAAATCAACTCTAGGATACACAACCTATCAATGCATAAGAAAGACTTTTCCATAAGACAAAATCCATATTTCTAAAGAAAATATGAATCCACAATATTTATCCTCAATTATAATTTTGGATAAGTAGATGCACAATATTTCTTACTTCTTCTTTTCTCTAAATAATGGAAAAGTGATCTTGTATATATAGGTATATTTAACTGTAAGCCATTCCAAAAGTTTTAGTCGATGGGTTTAATCCAATTGACCTAGTAAAATTATGGACAAAAATTCACTAGGTCGCAGGCTAGGTCAGCTAAAAGTTGACCTAGACCCTAAATAAATTTTACAAAAAATAGTATAGGGTCAACCCAATCAACCTAATACTATAAACAATCAAAAAGGGGCTTAAGGCTATGAAAAGTGGGAGAAAAGGTGGGAAATGATGGATTATACAATAGATAAGAACAAGATTCAGGATATGGTTTTTAGGAGACAAGTGTGTATAAAAGAAGTAGTAAAATGGACAATAATCTTGTGAAGCACCAATGGTATACCCACCCCTTTCTTGGTGCACCTTTTAAGACATGCACTCAAAGAGATCGAGACTCTATGGGTTCCTACAAGATAAAGATAATTAGTAATTGATAAAAGTTTGAAAATATTGTGTATAAATATGCCCCACTCAAAGCTCATCATGTGTCATAGGAGTACAACATAGGATGGTGATTTAGGAATAGAACATGATAACACATAGAGCTGATGCTAAGAAAAATGTAGTAAGGAGTAAGTAAGATAAATAAAATTATATAATTTAAAAACACATACTTTTACTTAACTTAGTGATGTAGATAAAGAAGGAGAGTGCAAGATAAGTGAAGGCATCTTATGTGAAGAACATTAGGTAAACCTACAGAGGTTAGTACAAAAAAGAATGAAAAAATCTTTTTTTTGGAATATAGGCATATATTAGTGGATAATATTCTCTACAATGTCATGATTCTATAATATTTTATGATTTAGAAAAAGAATTAGTAGAGACAAAGATATGAGGGTCTTATGAAAATTGGAAAATTAGGATTGTTAAGACAAGGTTAGAACCAAAAAAGATTGATGGAAAATAAGTGATAAAATGATGGAAAATGAATGACAAATGATTATAGAACACACTAAATCACATTGGAAAGAATGTAAAACATAAATGGAAAAAAGGAATGTAGAACATACTGAATCACTTTGGGAAGCATGTAAAACATAAATGACAAAATGAAATATCAATTCAAGATAAATCTTAAAAATATATAGAAGTGAGTAACAAGTATACCTATGTAAGATAAGCATGTAAAATTAAACATAAAAAAAACATTAGTGATTCTAAATGAAATGTAAGTCAAGATGTAGGATAAACATGAATAAGTCATACATAAATAGAAACATGTAAGAATGCCAAATGTCATATATAAGATAAGTGAATTCTGCAAATAAAACAAGAACATGATGGAAAAATGAAAATCAAAAGCTCTAAAGGATGAGAACTCAAACTTAGTGCTTATTCTAAGATACAATGTAAGAAAACAAAATCATCTAATGACATGACTAGTATGATAATGAGATGGTGTGGTAAATAAATGGTGTAAGGGTGTTTGTGAGGAAGGCCTGGTCTTATCCAAGGTCATACAATGCAACTCAAAAACTATAAACCAAGAGGCATAATAAGGTAGATGCGATTAATTAAAAAGAAATATCTAACAAGGGTAATATAAGGAAAATGAGGTGTAAATAAGGAATGTGAGGAACAACATGTGTTGTGTGAACATTATTAGTAAGAATGAGATAGAATAATCAAGTGAGAAAGGCTAATAACTATCAACACCAAGGACTTATGACATTTTGACAAATGAACACAAAGCTTTGGTTAACAAGTGAAATACATAGATCAACCCATGAAGGCTATATGCATGAAAATTAAAATGGACTTACATTCCTACAACATGTTCCTCATTCCTTAGGACCCCCTTATAGAGTCATTGGTCTACTGAAAATATTGGATACTTGCATGAGAAAGTAGGTGGTACTATAAAGTATATGATATAATGAGACCCCCTAGCCTAGTCTACTAGCCTACCATACCCCAATGGACCTCGTCTCTATCATGAGGCTAACTATGGAGTTTAAGTTTCAACTAAGATAGGAGATGTGCCAAATATAGATCACATCTATTGGTGTGATCTAAATTTTAATATTTTTTTCCCCTTTGAATTATTTCCTCTTATTTGTATTTTATGATTTGAATTTTAACTTGTATTAGATTTTTCTATTCCTCCTTTTCCATACAGATTCAAAGAACCAAACATGAGTGAAATGGGTGAAAAACACAAGAGATATTACACTTGGTCACTAGAGAAAAGGACCTAAAGACCAAGGTGTCTAAAAACTCCTAGACTTGCCCAAAAGTAAGTGTGCAATCTCAAAATTGATCGAATGAGCCTCAGATGAAAGGATAAGGGAAATCTAGGGATCATGAGAGAAATGGAATAAATGATACAATGATGCATATGATTATAGCTGATCATAAGGAGGTAAAATAGTGCTATAAAAGAGATGGGGCTATGCTTATGATAATCACGCCACTAGAAAAGACATGCTAGCCTACAATAGATCTAGTAAAAACACTAATAAATGTAATAGTCATCCCAAAAACTAGTTTAAAATATGATTTAATGAGGTAATTTATGAGTAAGTCTAGGTCCTATCCATGGTCTTACACTACAATTCACAAGGTGAACACCAATGAGGTTAATGATAAATTAGGGAGAAAATAATCATAAATATACTAAGGCAAAGAATGGCATAAAAAGACAAAAATGAAAGAGATATATAAGAACCAAAATGAAAATAAATACCAAATGTAATGTGTAATAAAACCAAAGAATTTAAAGGGAAATAATGATATGAGTAAAGTGAGACTAAAAGAAGTAAGGTGCATAAAAATAAATAAACATGAGATAAAAAAATAAGTAAGATCTATTCTAACATCTATATTAAAGATGAACATGTGAAATAGAAGTCTATAAGTCTCAAAAGGTCTCTTGAAGCTGAATTTATTTATTATTGTGCATTGTAGAATAAGAATGGGAATCGTAATATGCCCTAATGGGTAAGTGGATGTAGGTATGGGCATCTAAAGATGACCTAAAGTATAAAGGGACATGTGGATGGGCATTGCAAGATGCACCAATATGTGAGGTGGAGTGAGGTAACATTGAACCAATAAAATGATTTGCATTGGGTTGGTAAGTGCATTTGGAGATAGGTAAATGTGTTAGTTTGTTAGATTTTAAGGATGTTGAATGTGACATATGATGTGTAGGAGAGGTATGAAGAGGTAAAGGAGGACCATGTATGATATGCTTTAGATTAGGCATTTGAACTAGGTACTCTTTTGGTTCATGTGACATAAGAGGTTGAGGTTCAATGGCTGTAACACTAGGTTTAAAGTTGTTCATGTTAGCTATCCTTTCCTTATTGGTCAAATAAGGATCAACCAAAATTAGTGTATGAGGTGTAGGTATGGGGTAATTTTTGTTGATCATTAGGTAGTTTATGTTGATGTGATTATGGTTCTTGAGATTAAATTTGAGAATCTTGAAGATAGTCTTGATGACATTATTTTGTGAGAGTATCAATATTGAAATGTGGACCAAGAAAAGAAGAAAGAATAAATTTGTGAATATCATGACAAGACTCATGAGAATGACCTATAGTATGATGTCATCAATAAAATTTATCAGGGTTGTATCATTTTGGATGAGTATTGGAAGGATTAAAGCTCATGGGTTTAGAGGGTGGCAATTTATTCTTAAGTTATTCTCGACTCAAGGGAGGGTGGGTTGGGTTAAAATTGGTTGAATTGGTTGCTCCATTTTGAGGTTAGGGAGGCTTGGATGAATCAATGTTATGATAGAATGATTGGAAAGGTTCTTTAGTATTTATTTGAGGTGTTTCAAATTTATTCATAAGAAATTCTTGCCTTTTTGCTTAGTCTAAGGATTTTTATCAAGTTTTAGGGGAAAAGATTCAAAATTTGTATTAAAGGGGAGATTTAAGAGTAGTTAAAAATAGTTTTAAAAGAGTATCATCATTCATGTTATGGTTCACTTTATGAGATAGAGACTTATATCATTTGATTAAAGTGTGAGCATATTCATTAAGAATTTACTTGGAATTGATGAAATGACTAAGGTAATTTTTAGGAAGGTCATCATATTGTAATTCCTTCACTAGAGCATTGACTAAATCCTCTAGTTGTGAGATGGAATGTGTAGGAATTTAGTTGTACCATTCAAGTGCATCACCAAAAAAAGTTTTGGCTAAGATCTTGGCGTTATAAAAGGTGTTAGTTTGGACCCATTCCTTATAGAGATTACCAAAAAACTTAAGAAAGATAGTAGGGTCCTTAGTCCCATTATATGTGATAGTTGGAGAAATGTTTCCAATATATATAGATGTAATTAATGGAGCTAAAGGCTCATTTTTAAGATGTTTAAGTATTTTATTATTCATTGTAGGTTGAGGTATGATATTCCCATTGTAATCTCTAAGAGGAGGGATAACATTTTGATTTGGTTAAGACATGATGACTTCAATGGTTGATTGGTCATGTGTAATAAATGTTGTTGCATGTTCATCATTTGAGAATGATTGATTATTTACATGATGTTTATTTGTTGAATGATTTTAGAAATAATTTGAGTTGTGTCAATTTATGCAATAGTATTTGAAGGTGGGGTATTAGTGTTGATATGAGGGGGATTATTTGGTGGAGGATTCCCAACATTGGTATTGTGAGGAGGACTAGGACAAAGGACCTCAACTACATTACATTATGTAGTGATTAGTTTTGGATTAGGAGAAGATGAAGGAAGAAAGTGGATATAATCATTTGAAGTAATGAAATAAGTGAGGTTATTTTCTAAATACTTGATTATGAAATGTTCTTGACTAAGGGAAGGTTGAAAATATGTCATAATTATGAGATAAGACTAGATAATAACACAAATAATAGTTGAAAAAGAAAATATACATGAAGGAATAAATAAGAGTACAAAGTTGACTGGGTCAACCTAGTACTAGAAATAGGGTCTAAAATTTGAGAAAATAAGGATACAGAGTCGATACAGTCAACCTAGTTCTATAACCTAGGCATAAAATAGGGAGAGAAGGATAGAGAGTCGATAGGGTTGACCTAGTACTGTATCCTAAGGGGTAAAAAAGAATAATGTGTCGATATGGTCAACTCGGTACTGTAGGTAAGGGAGATAGATAGTCTATAAGAGACTATGTTGAATAGAACAATAGTGTACTAAAATATGAAAAGTTTTGAAATTAATTTTGAAAACAAGAAATGAAAAGAAATACACAATAAATTATGTCAATGATGATGATAAAATTGAGGTATAAAACATAAAACCTTGCACCAATGCTAGCCAATGCAAGTTTTTGCAATACAACATACAATGAAAAAAGAAAAAGTAGTCAACTTTGAAAGTAAATGCTAACTAAGTGGTCATCTTGAATGTTGTTAGATTATTAGAGTATGATTTTAAGTGTGATAGGAAGTTGGCTAAAAGTAATGAAATAGAAATCAATCTATGGATGGTTTTAGGATGTTTAGGTTGAAAGGGATATATGTTGGTAATGGTAATGGATTGGTATTAGGGACTATCCCCTCACTTCACACATCATAGTGATAAGGTTGTTGGGTGCTATGCCAAAATATACCATTAGCCATGTATTTATACTTGGCTAGAAAACCAAGTCGGCTCCCCCCTTGGTGATGAAATCCAAGTAGGTAGGCCTTGGGTAGATAATTATTTAAATGTGTTTTAAGATTATGTGATTTGGTAGTGTGTGAAAGAAAGAGAAAAATAGATAAAATGAATAGTATATTGAAAAAAAACTTGATTAGACTATGTGATCTATTTTAAGCATGCAAGCAATTGAAAGTGAAAGTGTAAGCTAGTTACTAGCATATAGATGTTAATTCCAACTTTGAAACATAGTACAATGTTGGTTTAGACAATAGTGTATAGAGAGATTATAGAACATAGTTGACAATGTTGCTATTGTAATACTAAAGCAAGTTTCTATTTAATCACTACATCGAGAGTGTCAACCTAGTCTTTTAGATAGAAGATAAAATATAGAACTAGGTCGATAAGGTCGACCTAGTTTATTGTATAAGGGTAGTTTTAAAGATTACAAATTTTGAAAAATAGAACTATAATGAATAATAAAAATGACAAATAAATAGAGAAAGGAACCTTGGTGGGTTGGAAGATGCAAAGAAAAGTGAGATTTATGTTGAAGTGCCTTGATTTTTACTTGCAAATTCTACCAATTGTGTTGATTGGGTTGACCTAGTTTTGCAGTTCCTTATTTGTTGAAGCTTGTGAAGAATACTATACCAATAGTTTTGACCTAGTATGTTTTTTGGTAGTTTATAAGTGTACTATGTCAATAGGGTTGACCTAGTAGCCTATATAGAAGTGAAAACCTATACTATGTCAGCCAATTTAACCTAGTAGCCTATATTTGATGAAGATCTACATAAACAAAAAAAATTCATTTTGATGTAACTGTGTGTTAAACTTGCACACAAAATTTAGAAACTATACCAGTACTATCAAACTAGTATCATAAATATAGAAAAATAATAAATTAAATGATATAAATTAAATGTGAGATAAAACATACAAGGGTTAGATTCATGTCAGGTTCACTAGAATGTCTATAATAAGAAATGCATCATGTATATAAATCAATCCTAACTCAAAGAAGATATATCATACTTACACTTAGAATTGGGGATACATTATATAATTGAGAACATGACCAATATATAGATTTTATATACATAATTATGGGATATATTATCATAGTAAACCACACTAGGGAGCATTCCAAATCCTCCAGTCAAGCACAATCATGCAACAACCTTAAATAAGCCATATGTTTTCATATTCACTAAACTAATAAAAATTAAAGTAAAGTCTAATATAGTGCTCACCAAATCTTGTGGCACAAAGTGGGAGTAAAAAACAACAAAAGTTAACATTCATAAGAGACATATACTCATATCAATGTATACAAAATCCTAATGCATGGAATATAAGTACAAATGCATATCTATATACAATTACAAAATAGGATCAAAGTTAGGAATACTTACCTTTGAAGACAAACCCATCAAGCCTCAATCTCTCCCTTGGCCAAGGTGCTTCATAAGAGGTTGTTTTGGTATGTAAGGATGGAAAGGATAAAGTAGCATTATGCTACACAGCGTATAAATGCATCCAAAATAATTCTCCATAAGATAAGATCCGTATCTCCAAAGAAATTATGCAACCCTAAGGTTACTCTTCAAGTATATTGGTGGATAAGTAGGTGTGTAATAGCTCTTACTACTTCTCTTCTATAAATAATGGTGAAATTATCTTGTATATATAGGTAGATTTAACCCTAAGCCCTTCTAAAAGTTTTGGTTGACAGGGTCGACCCAGTCAACCTAGTACAATTATGAATAAAAATTCACTAGGTCATAGACTAGGTCGGCCAAGAGCCGATCTAGAACCTAAATGAATTTTACCTAAAATAGTATAGGGTCAAACTAGTCAACCTATTACTATAAACATTTAAAAGGGGCTTAAGGCTAGGAAAAGGGTATAAAAGGTGGGAAATGATTAAGGAGTGTATAATAGAGAAGAACAAGCTTAGAGATATTGTTTTTAATAGATAAGTGTGTATAAAAAAGGTGGAAAAAGGGACAATAATCCTAAAAATAACCAATGGTTTGCCCACCACTTAAAACATGAACTCAGAGATATTGAAACTCAATGACTTCCTACAAGATAAAGAACATCAATAATTGATAAAAGTTTGAAAATATTATATGTATACACCTTCCACCTCCCATGAAATAAGACAATAAACATAAAGGGTATGAAATCATAGATCAAATAAAGAAAACCCATGCTAAAATTTATATCTTGGAGCTACTAAAGAGATCAGTGGCCTATAAAGATATATTATACTAGGCATTATGAGAAATAACTCTCCCTAGTTATACACATCCTAAATAAATTTCCTCTATCATGAATACATTTAAGGATATATAAATATTAATTAATTTTGACAAGTAATAATTACCTCATAATAATATTGTAGATCAAAACCTTACACTATTCATTCAATTTAAAGTTCAAACCAAAGGTATTAAACCCATATTGGTTGATAATGGCTTAGGAGTGAAAATTTGAAACAATAATTAATTACAACAATTAGGTATAATTATGAATGATATTTATAATTTATATCAAACCATAAAGGGATTTTATAGTACCCCATGTCAAATATTTGGGACAATATCATTATATATAATATCAAGACCCAAGACAAATTCCATGTTATTTTGAGTCATGCCTATTCCTTTATATTTAAATATAATTTTGGATTGAACTTGGAAACATGTTATGAAATTGGTACCATAAACATTGCATATATGTATTTATTTTATATATGATGGTTATTCATACTCATTTCTTATAGATGGAAATACATTTAGATATTACAAAATGACATAAATTGCTAATCAAAATCAAACACATTTTGGGGATTATTCCATAATACTACCACCTCAAACCACCTCATGGGATTAGAGGTATACATATGAGGTTGTTGAATAAAGTAAATAACATGACAAAGAACCAACTATTATCATTAAATAAGATACTCATAAATCATTACACGTTACCACATAGTAAGAAGATGAATTCTAAGATATCCCTATTTTGGTCAATTCCAAAGATCCGAATCACATAATTATAGATTGGTATGATAGTGATGATGATATGATTCAAGATACAATAGATGAAAAATTATGTAAGATAAATTTAAATCCATATCTACCTAGATGAGTGTTTGTCTGATAACATGTTCATACCTATTAGTCTAGGAGATTATCAGAATAATTCACATAATAAGAATGCTAAGGTTTCCAAAAAAGAAAGGTATATAAAGAAAAAAAGAAATGATATCATTAAAGGTAATCAACATAATTAGAGTAAAAACACTTGTTATAGTTTTATTTAAAAATAAAAACAAAACAAAATTAAATCCTTTTATCTAAGGTTTACATCACTTTAAGACAAGGTTTCACATGTTCATAACCTTGAGTGTGATATTGTTAATTCCATATTTGCTTTCTCACTATATAATTTTGGGTTTCAAAATATCTCCTCCTATGCATGGATTCTAAAATAGAATACACCTACAACTAATCACTTTGTCTCATATGAATCCCATGAATAAAGATAGATAATATTTGACTTAGAATTAAATGTATGGACATCATATAAGTAATTTTTTGGAATTACACCAACAAATTCAAAATCAATGAATGCTTATAGTGCACCAATCAACAACCAACCATGGTAAAAATAAGGTCAATATAGTCATGTAGTGAAATAAGTTCATATTTATTGATCTTAGACGCATATGCATATACCTTTATTAGTTAAAACATAGATTATTCATGTTTTTTTTCTTATTCTCTTCTATTTTGACACATACATTTTCACTTTCATAGAGCATTCTTCTATCTCTTGGTTTTGTTTTAATTTAGCATTTACCTTTTGATTATTTACCATAATTTGGACATCTAAGACACTATCTTACAAGGATTCAAGTGTATACCCTTTGTGGCATATTATTTTTTTACACTTGATCACACATTGATTATTTCTCAATGGAGACATGCAGATCCTTATCTCTACACATAGTATTGAAATACATTGTTGTGATACACAGATATAGTTGGGGCATATTACTTGTTTTCACTTCCACCAAATTTCCATGCTAAAACACATAACACACAAGATGCCTTAATGCATGTTATGTATTTTTATTATCCCTTCCATTCTTCTATTTTTGAAGCAATGTTACTTAGTAACACTTGATTATATCAATGTCTCAAAAATATTTTTTTTTTTTGAGAAAACACAAAAACATTTAAAATATTAAAAAATTAAAAATTAAGACCTAATCATGACATGATTTATAGATTATACTATTTAAATATGTTATTTATCACATGTTTGGTAGATGGCATATTATTTTCATGCACATGCATTTCATGGTATATGAGTGTGATAAAAGACATATGGGTTACACATGAAAATATAAATGTTGGGATTTCCTCTACCTAATGGTCATGTTGATACTAGGGGAATATTTTTTCCCAAAGGTTTCACCATCACAGGTTATATCTTTATATGACTTTGATACCATGTTGAGCTATCTATATTTATTATGAATGCATTTCTAGTTACTCATATATTACACAATGCTACATAGATATGCTATTATACTATGATGTGAAATAGATATGTATGGATGGTGTAAACTAGTAGTTTTTATATTATTCATTGATTTTATTACTCTCTTGTATGATAGGCTAGTTTATGTTTGTCTATTATGTGCATCCCCTTAACCTTGTTTGTGAAATATTTATGTCCTTTAAATGTGTATCTTTGCATTATTTATTGAAAAATATTCATGTACCTTATATGTATCCCTGGTCCATATGTGTTACACTAATTATTAAGCTTGTTGTAATTATTGATCTTGTTGAGATTAGGTAGTTCCATGATCCATATGATGCATTTTTTAAATTAGTCTTATTCAGATATATTTTTAGTGATGGTTACTACTATATGCTCCATTTGTACATATATATAGACATGACACTTATATTCATTTCAACCCATATTTTACATATATGAATTGATGACATATAGATTATTATGATGACATTCTCTCCACATGTTCACATGATTATACATTATGTTATATTTATACTTGGCATGACATAATAATTTTTTTTGTTTGAAATGATTAGCTTATAAGACACATCTCTAATCTAAAAAGAGGGGTGTTATAGTGGAATTATCACAAAGACACAAGTAGACATTGAAAAAATTAAATTTTTGGGAATCAAATTACATATTCAAAGATTTAAAATGGTTTAGATACTATATGGTTCAGTCACATGACTAATATTATACACATTAGTATATATTATGAGGTCATATGCCATGCACATGCATTTAATTTACACATATTTGAGTACATAATTATACACACTTGGTTGCATATGAATGGGCATAAATACTAACTTTACAGGAACATAAATGATAGGTTTTCACATGTACATACATTTGAAATACAAGATTTAAAGTTTAACATATAGATGTGTAGTATTATGTATCATTTCATATAGATTTAAGGGGTATGATATTGGTTCATGCACACACACACACAATATGAAAATTTATAGTTGGCATAGTTAAAAAGGGGAATGATATTGATTCATGAACATTTACACCTTTTTTAGTGATAATCATTACAATTATTTATTTAAAAACATTTTTTCAATCTGAACTAAGTAGTGAGAAACCTTGAATTCTAAAATCCATATACAATTATTTGATTTATGTCTTTATAGGTAATGTACATTGAGGTTTGACACTCAATGAACATATAATTAATTATAGAAAAACCACCATATGGTTCCTATTATTTATCAAATCTAATTAGTTATTTGGGTTAGTACATCACATACTTATCCCCACATTTATGAGGGTTGGGGTACATTGTCTTCCCAAACCAATGGCTTATAGAGTTACCCAAAATTGGGGTTCGATCATGCTCAAATTATCCATGATTCAACAAGAGAAATAAATATATAAGTGTTATAGTAGAAAACACCTTTGTCCAATGCCTCAACCAAGAAGCATCATCTATAGTAAGTTACAAGGGCAACATGATTTTTGCTAACACACGTGTACTTATTCCTTGCTCTCTAATTTTAAAATTTCATGTTCAAAATTCAAATTTTAATATATGGACATTGACTACCATATTTTTGTTGTAGGTTTTTCTGAGTGTCTTGAAAAATTGGAGCTTCCTATAAAAGACAAATGTATTATACATATATAGATACACTTTTCCTTTTACTCTAGTAATTTAATTATATTATATTATATTTTAATAGACTTTAAAATATAGTATTAAATACTTGAAATTGATGAGATTATTATATGTCAATCTCATATTTGTCAAGTATTTAATACTATATTTTACTAGAAATTAAAATATAGTATTAAATACTTAACAATGATGAGATTGACATATATTTACCACACATGACTTGTGCACAAAAATATGGTCCTAACTTACCATCTCAATATATCATTGTGATTTATATGGGTCAAACCCTTTTGTTCCACTGTTAAAACCTACAAAAATCTCATTGTCTATTTCAAACTTGCATACTATTATATGTAGACATGCCCAAATGCTCACTTTATTTCTCATGTGCATGGGTCACTACCATCATATTAGGTTAGTATCACCAATTGATACTAATATGAGTCTAATGGTATTGACCCTCTCCTAACAATGGTTTATTTTCAAATCTAAGACATTGTTATGGGTCAACCCATATGTTCTAGATAACGTAGCATGAAAAAGTACCCAATCAAACTCACATTAATACAAATCAAGAATTTGTTGTATTGGGAAATTAGAACTTATTTTGTACACACACACACACACACACACACACACACACACACACACAGATGCTGATGCAAATTGAGAAAAACTTCCCTATTCTTCCCAAATAAAAAACCAATCACTAGAAGTCATAAGCCAAGTCTGAAGCATACCAAAGCCAAGTTAAAGTAAGAATTATCACGTATCAAATCTAAATAATTAATTGAATTCATATAGGTAAAAATTTGACCTCCTTTTGACTTGTTAGAGTTTTGGGCCTCTCATGTAAGTTATATTTTTAAGGTTACATTTCATCTATTGAATCTAATGGCTACAATGTAGCCATCAGAATGTGACAACTACAATTCAACCCTAAAGTCCTAACATGGTTTCATAGGGCATTGGGATTTTACCCATTACTTTAGACCTCAATATCTATTTTTAGAACTACTTAGTGAGTTCAAAATCTAGTCTCAATATTCACATTATGATATAATTTGGTTTTTGAAATCATTATATAATAATAAGGTGTAATCATTTTTATATCCATGTTTCTTGTTTTTCTCTCCATCATGAATATTGAACCTGACAAAATTTTATTTGTGTTTAACACTTTGTAATAAGGTAAATATTTGACCTCCTTTTGACATGTTAGTGTTTTTGCCTCCTATAATTTTTTTTAGAGTTTTAGGGCTACATTGAAGTCATTAGACTATGATAATTACACTCCAAGTGTTAAAACATGATAGTTGTAATGCATCCATAAAATCATAACACTTTTGGATAGGGGGTCAGATTTTGATCATAACTTTTTCTATGCTAATTGTATTTGAAAACCATTAGATGTGTTGGAAATATGGTTTCTATTTGGAAAGTTTTGAGTAATTAATTTCTTGGGATTATTTTATAATATGTTTTTTTAGACATTATTTTAACCCTATTCCATTTTTACCTTCGTAAAGTGCACTTAAAAGACCCAAAAGTTCCCCTTTTTGAAAAGAGACTTAATTTTTGTCTAGTTTAGGTGGTGAATAGTAAAAGTGGCATGAAGAAGAGCACTTTTTTTTAGGAAAAGTGGTTATAGATCATTAATGGATGTGGTTGAGCATTTTATAGGAAAAATTTCCCATTAAGGACCATAGTTTATATATAATGAGGGATTTTTATTTCAAAAGGGTTGGTATTTCTTCTCCCCAAAGAGATTATAGAGCCAATCCCTTTAATTTTTCATGAAATTTCTAATTTTAATAGTTTAATCTCTATCTATCTCTCTTTCATCTCCTCTCTTATCTTTACACTGATGGATTTGTAATTAATTTATCTTGGTTGACTCAATTTGGATTATCAAAGTGATGTATTTGGATTAATAGAAAACATTGGAACTTTATTCACAATTTGTGCATGTATATGGTGATTGTACTATCCCTTTCATTGATTTTTCACCCTTATAAGCTTGTATCAACTTTGAATGTGATTACATGAGTTGGTCACACTTGAGGCTAGTTTATGAATTTGTTTTGATTAAAATGCTCAAATCTACCTTCACTATTATATGTTTTTCATTCTCTCTTTTCCCTCTTTTATCATATTTTATAAATTTATTAGTTTAGGATCATTATAAACAAAATCTATTCAAATGTATATCTTTATTACAGTATTTTTTTCATTGTTACTATCACATTATTCAATATTAAAACCAATGGAATGGACATCAAAATCAATCATAAACATGTTATGCAAAACCTTAAACATTGATTGGTGGGTATATTAAATGAATGCATGTTTTATTATTTTTAACATCTGCATGAAACACATACAAACAAGACAATAAACATGAATTACATGCTAAACATTTCAAACACCCTCTTAATATTAGAACTAAGTCTTGGATTCACACTAGTAGGCCCATTGGACAAAATGGTCATAATGAGCCATTGAGTGAAGATCAATGCACCTAGATGAGGTAGATATAAACCTTGGGGAGATTCTCTAGAATCTCATTTCAAGAGAGCTGAGACATGTGATGAGCCTAGATAATTGGTGAAAGATAAAATTCATGTCAACAAGTCTGATACAATACAACTTGACATAATCATAGTAAAAAATAGATTTATAAGGTTTAGGTCCATATTGAGGAAGTAATACATTATCCATAGAGAAAAGATACTTTCATCTATAATAAATACATTATAGAAACTACATATGTAATCATAGACTCTGCACATGTCCCTATATATTGACCCCCTAGCCTTGCACCTATGCTAACCTATTTATATCTAAGTTCATGAATCACTCCTGAGCTAGTGACTACCATGAACATAACTCCCCATAACAATCTCCTATCCATATTTCTACCTGAGCTACATCTAATAATCTCTACATATCTCAAGAGGTCTCACCAAAAAATCAAATTCAACTCATATAATTAGGTGTTGAAGGCACCATATGACCAACCATCTATGTAGTATCATGCTAAGGTAGCATACCATCCAATATATCATAATGGTCCATATTGGCCATGGTTTTCTTTCTAGTCTTCTCCACTACAACATATGGAAAAAAGAAACAAAAAATTACATAAATTTTCACATATATATCTCTAGAATTTTACATATATCTATCATGTATCTCTATTTAAAAAAATATAACCATAAGACACTGCATCTTCCTCAACAATAGTTTTTTTATTTGCTTAGCCACCAAGTACCTCCTATGATGCATGGATTTGTGGTGGCACAAAACTTATATATTGACTAGGTTAAATCACATGATCATGACACACTCCACTATGAATCTACCTCAAAATAGACAAACTTAGTGTAGGCTATGAAACTCAGTCTCCTTATGGTTGTGGCTCTACTTATGGTAGCATTGGATCTTGTCTTTATCTTGATGTCCATGATTGTGGTTGTGGTATATACTATTGTGGTACAATAAATACTCCTTTATCTCATCACTATCATTGGTGAAATTGTCTAAAAAACCTCACTTGATGTGGTTATATAATAAAAACATTTGTTGGTGTCCCTCAACCTCATACTCTATGTGACTCTCTTGCATGTTGTGCCCAATATTCTAGGACTACTATAGGGTCCACCAACTATGGAAATCAAAAAATCCCTAATACATAAGTTATTGGGTATGGCTTCACCCACCACATATAATGTGTAGTAATCTAAAATTGACCTTGTGCCTAAAAAATACTTGGCCATGACCACCAAGTATATGTCCTACCTTGATATGGATACCAAATAATGTACTCTCATGATATAGTATAAAATTCTAGGGAATTTGGAACAACACATATCATGTCATCATGATTCCACCTCCACACACATGGAAAGGCATCATCTACAACATGTGGTAATATTATAGGTTGATACATAGGGAATCTATTAGAGATCTTGTTACTCAATAATACATCAGGGCCAATATTTATCTATCCCTATGATAGAATACTATAAAAATTAAGAACTAACTATACCCATATCATATAATCCAATTCATATAATGGGACTTAATCCAAAAAATACTAACATAGTGAAATAATATATAATGGGACCTTCCCACTTGCCTTTTGATAGATCACATAACCTGTCACAAGTCAAATGACATCTTTCCATATATCTAGAATGATCAACACATATACATAAAATAGGTGCACTTGTAAGCCTTCTTGTATATACATCTCAGAGTTAGTCACCCATAAGGCTAAGGATCACCTTTCAACATATATCTATGGTGTATCACACACCATAAGTGTTCCTATAATAAGAATTTCAAATAAGACATAAACATCCTTTTAAGAGATACTTATATCAATGGTATCCCCATCTAACACCCATCTGAAAGTGCTAGTAAATATCACCCATGTTCTTAAGAATATGTAAACCAAACCAGCACTTATAAAAACTCTATGCATCTCCATAATCCCACTAAATCAAAAGGAAATTGGCTATGCTTGATATTCTATAGGTAATTTATCTAGTATATCTGGTAGCCACGCTACATCTACTAATCTTTATAGACTTTTTTGCCTTTGAAAAATATCAAACAAACAAAAAAAATGTCATATCTCTATCCAAATTATAATCAAACATAATTTAAAAACTAAAAAAATAAACAAATAATATAATTACCTACTTCATCAACTCTATTTTCCCCTTTTTTCCATTTTGCTTAATTAGATTGATAAGGTATTTAACTACATCAACCTTATTTTCTATGACACTACATAGGTCATCTATCCTAATACATTAGTCATTCTTATTTCATACTAAGTTGATCAGGTATAATATTGTTATCCACTTACCTTAACTATGTCATCAAGATGGTACTATGTTAGTCATTTATCTAAATAATTGACCAGTTTTGACATTATATCAATCATCTTCCTTTCTAATACAACCAACCACCTTTTTATTTCCAATATAGTTAGCCAAATAATACGTCAAACAACCTTCCATTTAACTAGGTTAACCAACTCTTATGTAATTTTCCACTTACCCAAACCTACCCTATTTAACTAAGTCAGTTAGGTCAACTCCATTCAAAATAAATAATGATTTTTAACTAGATTACAATTAACTTCTTGGACCTAATTTTTAAATTTTTGAATCCTACCCATTTTTTGTGGTAATTTTTAATCTATTACTAACTTTTTTGGGCAAATTCCACTACATAGATTTGCCTCAGCATCTAATTTTCCTCAACTATTCACTCTACTCCCAAAAATACTTAAAAAATTCAAATACATTCCATACCTAAAATATGACAAAAAAATTGTAATTCATTCTCCATCTCATCCACTTCTTTGAACTTGATTCATCATCTCTCTCTATGTTAAACTATGATACTAGAGCTCTAATATTTAATAATAGAAAATAAATAAATGAATAGTAATTTCTCATTTTATAGTAAAATTTCAAAAATTATAAAGCTTAAATTATTTAATGATAAGTTATATATTTTATTCATAATATTTTTTTGAGAACCAATTTTTTTTTTAGAATCTTGACAAAGAAGAATTTTTTTCAATATTAACTACATATTTATGTATTTTTTTTTTGAATTTTATCTTATTTTTCATATTCATCTCTTGTTCCACATATTTCACATTGTTTTCATATACTTATCATGCAAATATTATTCAAAATAAACAAGGTAAGTGAAGGTACATTTTTAAAAGTTATATTTCATTTATTTTCCACTTTTACTGCAATGTGTTATCTAAATTTTGTGCATTGTTATGTTCTTTCTCAAAGCACCATCCCATGTTACACTTTTGTGGCATATGTTGATCTTTGAGTGGGTATACACATAATATTTGTAAACTTTATCATTTATTGATTCTTTATCTCTTGCATAAACCTATCAATTTTTAATCTATCTGAGTACACATCTCAAAAGGTTCACTGGGAAAGGGGTTGGTAGACCATCAATTCTTCCTTAAATTGTTGGTTAATTTTATCATACCTAAACCCAAAAAAAATTATTCTTATCTAAATACGTATGAAATTATCCTCTCAATATCACCTAGCCAAAAAAAACTCATTTTTTATACTAGGTTGGCCATGGTCAACCTAGTTTTAAAAGTTACAACCCACGTTATGTAACTAGGTCAACCTAATTTGAGGCCAAATGCTAATATTTAAAAAATTAGGTTGTGGTATGATGAATTTATTAGATAAAATTATAGGATGTTTATTAATTATCTATTTATATAAATACAACCCTAAATTTAATCTAATAGAGAGCAATATTCATATTTTCAGTATTACAATTCATAATTCTTCTACATATGCATTTGAAGGGGCCATTGTTTAGGATTTGCCTTGGAGGAAAGATAACTTATCTCATCAGAAGTCTTAGATGTAATTAGGAATATTTTATCCTATATTTTATTTTAACTATAGTTTTATCCTTACAAATACACAATAACCTCTTGCATATCACCATTGGCCAAGGGAGAGATTGAGATTTGATAGGTTCATCCAAAGGTAAGTATCTCTAAATTTTGTTATTTCATTTGATAGATAGATATTTCATAAAGTAACAAGTTTGTATGTATAAATAATTTATTATATTACCTATACACTTAATTTATTTGTAGGGTCTTCTAAGCGTTCTGTTGTTTCCAAAATCAGCATAGCTCATTTTTGGGAGCAACCCCCTATGAAACTTGTCCGTTTCATCTTTTTGCCTCTCTAGGTTCATTTTTCGAGACGAATTTAAAAATTAATTTTCATCTTGGCCTCAGAATGAGAAGTGGTTACCATCTCATCCAAGCCAAGTTTTCCCTTCCCCAGACTCTCCTTCCAGAGTTGGTCTCTTTTCGTTTTTCGTGTAAGGGCGGCATTTTTTGCCGCCTCTACATTTTCCTTGTTTTTGTGCAAGGGTGGAAAATTTTGCTGCCCCTACACATTTCTTGCAAGGGTGGTGATTTTTTCTGCCCCTGCTCTCTGGCTTGCAAGGTCAGCGATTTTCGCCGCCCCTACAAAATAAACTGACTACATGCAAGGGCGGCAAAAAATGCCGCCCTTGCACATCTCGATTTCCATGCAGGCATTTATGGCCGCACGCGATGGGTTGTTGGGGTGGGTTTTTCACCCCATAAAATCTGATTTGAGCCTCATTCTCCTCATTTCTTCCTCCTCTCCTCCTACCTCTTGCACCTGAGCGCCTCAAGTGATGATTTAAAGCACGAATTCATGGATTCAACCCCGTGGCACGCGCGGTTTCTCAAGTAGGGTTTGCATTTATTTCTTATTTTATTTTTTTTGGCTTAGCTTTAGTTAGATGTTTTAGTTTTTCTTTCCTCTTTCCTCACGCGGGCAGTGATTTTTGCCACCCGTTCCTCTTTCTCCTTTTTTGAATCTTCCTGATCTCCCTCTTTGCCGCAGACTCCTCCTTTTTCCTCTACCCGCGTTTTCTATTTCCCCCCTACGTGCAGAGGCAACAAATTTCATTGCCTCTACATGTTTTTCTACTCTCACGTGTAGGGGCGGTGAAAATCGCTACCTCTGCACAATTTCCAAGTACAGTGCAAGGGTGGTGAAAATCGCCGCCCCTGCCTTTCCACTTCCTACTAGTAAGGGCGGCAAAATTTGCCGCCCCTGCATTTTGCTGCAAGGGCGGTTTTTTCCTCCATTTTTCAGCTAACTCCCAGAATTTTTTCTAAGTTGTACCTTTCTTGCTTTTTCTTCCTCATTTTTCGCTCCTTTGCCAGACCTGGCCTATTTAAGTGACCTCTAGTAACCCATATCACTTAAATTATGCTCTCCCTCTCTCGCTCACTCTCCTCTCATCTGTGATCATGACTACAGCACCTTCAGTGAGCTCCTACACATTTGCTCCCATCCAGCCAGGATCGTTCTCCATGACAGAAGCGTCTCCCAAAAAGGCAAAAAGCATGAAATACAAGTACCAGGGTGTCTTCCCGCCCACATCAGTCTCTTCGAATGTCAATGACATTCGAGACACTGAGATTAGCCATGTGGACATGGCTGAGTTCTTGGCACAAACCAAGGCAACAAATCCCATTATTGGGATAAAGAGAATAGTTGAGAGCAACATCCACCTAGTAGCCGCCTTCCCGGTAGCAGTGCATCATACTGAGTTTGTCCTCCAGTGTGCTCGTTCTTACAATAAGGAGACCAAATCGATTTCAGATGCCAGTGGAAGTATGATAATTTGGTTAGATCCCAATTTTATCGACAAGGTTTTCTTGTGCCCTCCAGTCACCGAAGTAACCCAGATCGACTTCGTGGATGCACAAAAAGAATATGACAAAGTCCCTGAGAGGGCAAAGAAAGTGATTAATTACAAGTGGTTAAAGACCCTGAGGACCGGCCTCTTCAGATGGCCGAAGAGCTTCCCAAGGAGTGATTTTATCGAGGAAGTTGGTCACCTGATCACCCTTCTCAGTAGAGTACAGGGCCTCCCATCTTCTTCATAATTTCATGAATGGATATATCCATTCATTAAGATCATCCCCCAGGGCAAGCAAACTATATTTTGGGGGGAACAGATTAGCAATGTCATTCACGAATAGCTGACCAGGGTGTAGACTTCCTTTAAATTCTACATGACTTCGTACCTGGTCTACATAGCTACTGCAATGCAATCTTTCCCAAGATTGACTACGGTGGGAGATAGAAAGACCACCCCAGTCTACTCATATTATCCCCAGCTAACACTTCAAGGGTCAACACATCATTTTAGATGAGTAAACGATGCATTCTTTGTTGTGTTTTTATGTCTCTTCGATCCTCAGCTTGAGCAGAAGAGAATATCAGATAAGGCCTGGATGGTAGTAAACAGTTATGGCTGTATGTTCCTCTAGTTCCCTACCTTCTGTTATCTTCAGGTTGGTTTTTACCAAGAATACCCTTATATGCTCCCCAAATTCCCTTCAGACAAGTTAGTCCTAATGGAGCTTTGCTAACAACTGGTTGTCGTGCATACTAAACAAATGGAACTGAAGAGACCCAGTTTCAAGTTTTCGATCTAGATTGGTAGGTTTTTAGTTGCTACATCAACCAAAGCCAAGGTCATGGAAATAGAAATGCAGATGGTTACCATCAAACCATTCAAGAGATAGGATAAATTTGACTACAGAGGAGTCAAAGAGAAGATCAGAAGAAAAACTCAGTTCCATGAACCCATGATTGAGGATATCTGGGTGGACCTAAGGACGGCCGATGAGATAAGGAAAATGGACTATTGCCATCTAACACTGGAGCAGATAGAATACCTTGGGCTTGCAGAGATCCCTTTGGGTTTAATCGATGATGGAAATATAATAAATAGCAGGTATCTAGCAGAAAAGGTCGCTAGTTCCTCTCTCCCTCCAATTCAGTGGTCTTAGAAGGAACTGACTTCTTTGAGGAAAAGATTTGAACCAATGTTGGCTAACACCAATGATTGGTTAGCAGCCAAAGGGATCACCCTGAAAGAATTTATTATAGAGATCAGAGGCTGAATACCAAGCAGAATTGAAGAGGAAGGTAGAGAACCAAACAAAAAATAAAGGTGACGTTCCTTCTCCTTCTAGGCCTCATCAAGCCTAAGATCATCTTTGTGTCCAAAAAGCCTAAGACAGCACAAGAGCCTGAAATGGTAGTTGAAGGAACCAGAGATCAAAGCCCTGAGGCATAGGCAGCTCATCCCATGGAGATAGGGGATCAACCTTCAGAACAACTAGGTGTTGGGTCTCCACTCTCGCTAGGACAAGCACAGTCGATTCAGAGCGCCTCTCCTTCTCCCCCTCAATCTCCTGTGGTGCCCATTTCTCCTATCTCCCCAATTAGTGTTCCCTCTTTTGGAGCCACTTCTCCTTCCAAGAGTTGTATTTAGCGATCCTCAAGGTCCTTCTAGAGGTTCCCCTCACTCTTCTTAGGTCCATTCTCGAGTTTATCATCTCCATCTTTCAACTTACCAGCAAGCCCTGCACTTGAGCCAGAATCAGTAGTTGGTATAGTTTTGCCAGTTACTCTGACTGCAACTACTGTCACCACTAGTAGTGTGGAAGCTACTACAATGACACTAGTAGAAGCAACTATTGTTACAATAGGTACTTCTCTCCCACCTTGGATGTTTGCTTTCACGCTAAAGAGAAAGAAAATGGCCATCTCCCTGGATGAATTCAATTTTGGCAAGATAGTGCCGGCAAAAGCAAAGGCTCCTAAGAGGCCAAGAATCCTCTCCAAGTTGGTTGAAGAGAAAGGGCAAAAATTTCTAGAAATTGCCAAGCCTCCATAGGATGCAACCCTTGAGGGTTTTGAGATGAGCAGTTATTCCATCTCTCGTGTTGAACTTGGCAAAGTTACTCACGAAGGTGCGAAGAGCGATCTTCAGTCAGCAATGGACATTATGGTCCAAAAATTTGATAGAGAGAAGGAGATGAAGGACTATTATAAAGCCAAAGCAAAGCAGTTAACAATAGTGATCAGAAGGTTCACTATTCCACCTGAAGCAGCGACTCTAGAGGCCTTTTTCATGGATGACTCGGTCATTCAGAAAGCTGAAAAGACCTATTTAAAGGGAAAAGTCATGGAAGACTATGTTGAAAGAATGCATAATCAGGGAGTCTCTTTGCTGTCAGAGGTTGTGAAAAGAATAGGTAAAATGAAGTCAAAAGCTCAGTTAGACGATTTTGTCTCCCTTATCTCTTACGAAATTGATATCTTAGAGAAGGATCTCAGCAGATGGAAAGAGATGAAGGATCTCAAGAAGAGTATCCTGATATCTATCAGTGTCATCTCCAACAAAGACTCTTATGTTGAGATCAAGGAGTCAATGGTCTTCAGAATCCAGGTACTCAAAGACTTAATTGATGATCTCAAAGCTTTCAAGGAAGCTAGTGAAAAGAGTGACTTGAGCCTGCTGAACAAGTTAGAAGAGCTGCCATGCAATTTGACCTCCAAGAACTATCAGTTCCTTCCGACAGAGGAGATGATTCAGAACTTCAAAGAGATGATCTAGAAAGATTTTGAAGAAGCATCTTTCTCAATGACTTTGGTGGATAGCATTCTGGATGCTCAGTTAACTTTGGAGAATTTGAGCGAGAGTCATCTTCAAGAACGCAGTTGCGCTAGATAGCATAGGAATTTAGGCATCAATCGCCATGTACGATGCTCATCTGAAAAAGTCTGGCAGCAAGAATTGACTCTCTCTCTCCCCTTCTTTCTTCTTCTATCCTTATGCATTTCTATTTTGTGCAGAATGCATGCAATTTTGTAATATGTAATTACATGTAAATATTTTAGAAAAATATCTAAAAGTCAAAGATGAGTCATCTTTGACCAAGATATTTTGTATATTTTATGATTTTTTGTTTTTGAGGATTTTCTCCCTATATATAATGGAGACCTCATTTGTAAATCTTCTTGGAAAATTTAATAGAAAATACTCTGCTAAAATTGAAGCAACTTTTGAGACTTTGTGCTCAAATTTGTAAATCATATTCTGTTGAATGAATGAGAAGTAGGTTATTTCAGACTTTGTGTTGAAATTATCTGTGTTATTTAGGAAATAGTTCTTATGTCCTTTTTCCTGGTAATATCTTATTCATCTGATTTGATAAGCAAAGTGGGTGTGTTTATTTTGTCTAAGGGCATTTCTAGAGGGTATAAGATAGACTTTGTGCTGCTTTTATCTTTAAGATTTAGTTATCTTTTGTAGTTTCAGGTGAAGACTTTGTGCTTCACTTTACTCTATGATTGTACTTGTTTCGAATGAGTGAAGAAGCTACGAAAGACTTTGTGCTTGCATGAGTGTTCTTGTGAACTTTGTTACTACAGGTGATTTCTTGTTTTTTATTTAATATCATTCCTGAAAGAAGAGGACTGTTGTTAGCAATAGACCAAGATTTTCCCTCTTTTGTTCCTTATACATTACCTCTGAAAAAAGAGAGGTAGATGTTGTTATACCACCCCCATGTATTATTTTTTGCTTAATATATATATATCCAGCACGCAAGTATTAATAGGGAACCTCCCCTTAATGAGAGGAGAGATTTACCTCATCTAGATCTGGTAAAGCCACACTCCTCATGGTGTAAATCTCCTTATGCTGTGGCTGATATCTCCATTTTGTCATCAATTAGTTGACGACAAAATATTCACCCAACAGTTTTTGGTGACTCTGCTGAGGAATTGAATGTGCAGTCTGAAACCTCAAATTTTAGATTGAAGCAGTCCATACCCTTATCCATTACATAGTCTGGCAACTCCATTTCATGTCTTACCCATTATCATTATAGCCTTACCATCTCCCTCCATCTCCATTACATTATCTGGTTTATAAAACCAGAGCCGCTAGGAAGAATGTGCATTTTGAAGCTTCAAGCTTCAATTTGAAATAGTTACAATCCTATTTTTAGTTTAAAATCTGGCAACTCCATGCTACACCAGAAGTCAGAGATCTAAGGGTGTTGTTGACCCTATGTTTGAGTTGGCACAACAGAGTAATTTTGATCTGTTTCCTCCATCAGCTTCTCTTCAACGGTCTAGGAGTTTCCCTTCCAGCCTTGTCAGGTCACCAACACAAGGTAGAACTTCTTTTCCCGTTGTTAATCGCCGCCTACCTATAAACACCCCACCAAGGTTTGTTATCTCACCTTTTAATCCTCTTATCATAATGGCTCAAGGCCCGTGGGGTAATTCCTTTGGCCCTCTTAACTTGACCCCACCTCTGCATGAACTACCTCGTAGTTCTAGGAAAAAAATTCCTAAGTTTTTTGGTGATGGGAAGGTTCATCCTAACGAACATATTGCCACTTTATCCATAGCATGTGGCGTAATTGGGGTCAAATTTGAAGATGTAGCGGTGAGACTTTTTGTGGAAACTTTACAAGGAGCTACCGTGGATTGGTTTTATCACCTGCAGGCTGGGTCAGTAACAAGCTAGAATATGCTCAAGTCCAAATTCGAAGCTAGATTTAAACCCACTGAGGATGCGCACGCTTTGTTGGCGTAGCTGACACAATTGAAGAAAGAATCACAGGAACCCATGAGGGATTTCATAGCTAAATTCAACAAGTTGAGGAACTGAATTCCGACTGTGGCTTAGCCCATGCCAGAAAATCTCAAGTGCTTTTTCATCAACTCACAGCTTCCCAAAGTAAGTTTCCTATTGAGACGAGCTAGCCCTATGGACCTAGCCTTGGCTCAAGGTTTGGCTACCGAGATTGAAGACGATCTTATCTTGGCAGGTAAGATTAGAAAAGATCCTAGTAAAAATAAAATCCCTTCATCTGTTGAAAGCTCTTTCACGGGCACTACAGACTCTATGGTGAAAAAATTAACAAATGAACTAATAGCTTTAAAGAGGCAAATTGCCCAAGGTACATCTGCTCCTACCTATTGAGATGCACCCAAGAAGACATTCCAGAATCAGCAATATCAGGGTAACGCTGCTCAGAACCAAGGACAATCCAACCGTCTACATCCCCCTTCAGGGAGGTTAGCCATTGAAGCAGTGCCTACCAATTCAGCGGTCAGATACCTAGAAGCTGAGCATGACAACTCTTTTCAACCACAGCTAGACCAATAAAAAAA
The DNA here is from genome assembly GCA_037957365.1 of Torreya grandis. Taxonomy (NCBI): domain Eukaryota; kingdom Viridiplantae; phylum Streptophyta; class Pinopsida; order Cupressales; family Taxaceae; genus Torreya; species Torreya grandis. The sequence goes on from JARHVA010001206.1 coordinate 3,703,216, forward strand.
TGCTGACCTCTTTGATGAACAGGAAGAGGAATTAGTTGGCGACTCCAATATCAGTTTCCTGGATTACCAGGATGAAGCTGGGAGTAAAGGGGAAGATTCAGAGGGAGCTTATGCTATTTTTACTAGATCTCAAAATCAGTTAGCTTCACAAATTGACAAAGGAAAGGCAGATGAAGAGCCCCAGCCAGTAGTTTCCATTGCCAAATGTGGGACTCCATTGCCTCCACAATCAAAAGATTAGGTAACCCATAAAAAAGTGAGTACTCCCAATCACCTGATGTCCTCCACTTCTACTACTCAGACCATTGCCATACCCGTCAAAGCCCCTGATGATGGACTCTCTTCCTCTGTCACAAGTTCTTTTCAATTATTTGATATAATCGATCATGCTAGAAAGACTAAAATTCAAATGACAGAGGTTGAATATTTAAGAGCTAACCCAAAATAGTTTGATAGGTTAGCAGATTATGTGAAAAATAAAGCTGTCCCTGTAGGACAAGACTCTTTGAAAGTTGTTCCTGATCTCCCTAAAGATAAACTAGCCCAAAACAATCTGGTTGTGACTCCTCTTGTTGCTCTTAGAAAAATAGAACCTTTCTATGTTTCCCTACTTATAAATGGCTACAAATTGAGTAATTGTATTATAGACTCCAGAGCTTCAGATAATGTCATGCCTGCAAAAGTGGCAGATTCTCTTGGCCTAACTTTGACCAAAACTTTTGGGAGGTGCTTTTCCATGGAAAACAAGCAGGTTCCCCTTCTTGGTCAAATAAAAGATGCTCAATATGCCTTTGTGGCTTTTCCAGAAAAGTGGATAAAAATGATGGTTTTAGTAGTCGATGTTCCAACATCTTACAGCATCCTACTTGGGCAGAATTTCTATAAAGATGTTGGGGGCGAGTTAAGCATGGACCTATCAGAAGCAAGGATTCTAATTCAAGGCGTCATGAAGAAGTTTCTTCCTGAAAAAGAGGCTAGATATGTAGTTACCCGTTCTGCAGCACCTGAAGCTCAAATTTTATTTGAGTCTTCAGGCATGGGCAATTATTTCTTGTCCACAAATGAGATCCATGATGCATTGGATGAAAATCCTACAGGTGGTGATTTGGATTTAGTTTCAGCTGACGTGAAGGGTGGAGCACCCAAGCAAAATGAACACACGGAGCAACCCCTTCCTCAAAATGAAAAAGCTTTTGTGAAAAAAGCAATATCTAATGAGCTATGGATCTTAGAGTTTGATGACAGCTGCTCTTCTACTGGGTCAGGAGCCAGAGTTGTGTTGGTATCCCCTCAGGGAGAGATTACCCCTTTTTCCTACAAATTGCAATTCAACAATACTAACAACACAGCCGAATACGAATCCCTGTTGCTTGGACTATAGGCTACCAAAGAAAAGGGCATTGGGGAATTCCATGCTAAAGGAGATGCTGAGTTGATAGTCTGTCAGGTGAAGAACCTCTATCAGACCAAGAATGAGAGGTTACGCCATTATCGCAACCTAATCTGGGATTAAATTAAAAATTTTGATGCCTTCAACATCTCTGTCATTCTGAGGGAATTCAATGACCGGTGGATGCATTAGCTGTCTCTGCCACCCTCCTAGTTCATCACCCAGATTTTAAGGGAGATAAATATACTATTGAGCTAGTTTTTTGACCAAGTGTACCAGATAATGCCGGCCACTGGCAAGTGTTTAACAACGATGATCAAATCATTGCCTTCTTGGAGCAAAAGGATAGTTTCGAGCAACTGCATTTTGAAGGTAGTGAGCCCCAAAAGTGTGGGTCAATCTCTGAAACCCAGGTCAATACAGGTGAGGACTTCCTACAGCTCAAAGGGAATAACATTCTCAAAGGTCTGGTTTCCCTAGAGAAGTTGTTTGATAACCATGATAGGTTTGTCAAACAACAACGAATAGATTCAAATTCTTTTCAAGATTTTGATCAAGTCAACTTGGGGACCAAGCATGATCCTAAGATGGTAAACATTGGAAAATGTTGCACTTCCAGAGAAAGGTTTGAGCTTGCTAGTCTACTCCACCAGTATATGGATGTGTTGGCCTATTCCTATGATGATTTGAAATCTCTCAGGCCAAATGACATCCATCATGACATTCCCCTGAAATCCAACTCTGTACCTTAAAAATAGAAATCCAGGCAATATAATCCAAAAATCTCAAGTACTATTTTGGCTGAGATATAAAAGATGCTAAATGCCCAGATAATTTTTCCAATTCATCACTCAACATGGATTGCTAACATAGTACCTGTCAAGAAGAAAAATGGTGAAATTTGAATATGTGTGGATTTCAGGAACTTAAATTAGTTGTCTTTAAAAGATAATTACCCTCTCCCCATCATGGATCAAGTTCTACAGATGGTAATAGGTTCAAAAATGTTATCAATGCTAGATGATTTTTCAGGGTACAATCAGATTGAGGTCGGGAAAGCAGATCAACACAAGACAACATTCACCACACCTTGGGGTACATTCGCTTGTTAGAGGATGCCTTTTTAGAGGATGCCTTTTGGTCTGATAAATGCAGGCACCACTTTTCAAAGGGTAATGGATCTTTCTTTCAAAGATGAGATGGTAAAATTCATTATAGTATACCTAGACGATCTGACGGTATTTTCAAAACATCATTCCAAACATGTTCACCATTTGCAAAAGGTACTGGAATGCTGCCATCAAAACGGTATCTCATTAAATCCAAAGAAATCAATTTTTAGAGTAACTGAAGGGAAACTTCTTGGACACATCGTGTCTCGAGAAGGTATCAGGATCGATCCAGAAAGAGTCAAGTCCATCCAGGAACTTACTCTGCCTACCAGCAAGACCACAGTTCACTCTTTCTTTGGAAAGGTGAATTTTCTTAGAAGGTTTATTCCTGGATTTGCTAAGAAAACCTGTCATATTGTTAACATGATGAAGGCCAATGCTACGTTTAGGTGGACTACTGAGGGTAAGTCAGCATTCAAAGAGATTAAAGAGGCAATCGTTTGTGCACCAGTCTTGGTCTGTCCAGATTATACTAAAGATTTCAAAATATATAGTTATGCCTCTGAGCATACACTATCAGCTATTCTGGTTCAGCATAAATATGAAAGTGTAGAATCTCCTATCTCATTCATGAGTTGCCCACTCAAAAATCATGAGTTAAAATATTCCCTTATGGAGAAGCATGCATATGCCATGGTCAAGGCTGTCAAGCATTTCAAGTTTTATATCCTGAATTCTCACACTAAAGTTCTTGTACCAGATACAATAGTAAAATCTATTTTGACTCAGCAAGAGTTTAGTACAAATAGAGGTAACTGGATTGTCAAAACTCAGGAATTTGATCTGGACATCAAACCAACCAAGCTTGTATGAGGAAGGGGTCTCTGCCAATTGATCACCAACAACATTCCAGAAGAAGTAGAAAGTGAAGAAGAAGAAATCAAAAGCGTGCCCATGGTTCTCTTTGTCGCCACTACTGATGAGTGGTATTCTAACATTGCTCATTTCCTGACATATGGCGAGTGTCCTGCTCATCTTTCTTTTAAAGAGAAACGAAATGTTAAATTGAAAGCAGTTGGTTATGTTTTGTGGGACAATGGTCTTTACAAGAAAAACCTAGATGGGACATTTCTTTTTTGTGTTGACAAAGCTCAACAAGAAAGACTCTTAAAATCATTCCATAATTTGGCCTGTGGAGGACATTTCTCTGCACCGGTGACAGCACACAACATTATATGAGCAAGGTACTATTGGACCACACTTTTTCAGGATGCCTACAAATGGGTGCATAGGTGTGAGCTGTGTCAGCAATTCATTGGAAAGCTTAAGCTGCCTGCTTTGCCCCTCAAGCCAGTTGTGATCGAAGAACCTTTTCAGCAGTGGGGTATTGACTTCATCAGAGTAGTCAACCCATCTTCCAGTGCAGGACTTGATTATGTCCTCACTGCAACAGATTACTTTACCAAGTGGGTGGAAGCCATTCCAACCAAGCACGCTACGTCTGAAGTGCTATGTAGCTTTCTCAAAGAAAACATCATCTCCTGGTTCAGGGTTCTACTAAAGATTGTGACAGATAATGTAGCCTATTTTTCATCGCATGAAATTACTCAATTTTGTTTCCATTATGGGATTACCTTATCTCACACTTTAGATTATTTCCCTCAAGGAAATGGACAAGCAGAATCAAGTAACAAGAACCTCGTCACCATTATCAAGAAGTTGGTGGACGACAATTAGAAAACATGGCACAAAGCTTTGTATGATGCTTTATGGGCCGACAGGATAACACCCAAAAGGGCTATAGGTATGTCACCCTTCCAACTTCTATATGGATTGAATGCAAAAATTCCCATCACCCTTGAACTCCCAACACTCAGATTAACCAGAGCAATCGAAGACTCAACCTTTAAAAGCTCAGTTGACAAACGGATCATGTGTATGATCGAGCTGAATGAACAACGAGTTATGGTGGTGGATCAGATCAAGGAACATCAAGATCGGGTGAAAACACTTTTTGATAAGAGGGATAGAGTGCATGAATTCCAAGTCAGAGATCAAGTCTTGCTATGGGACAAAAGGCGAGAACCGAAAGGGATGCATGGCAAATTTGACTCTTTGTGGAGGGGCCTATTCACCATTCGATAGCTATGTGGTGAGGCTAGCTTCTTGCTAGAGTATAAAGATGGAACACCATTTACACTACCTCATAGTGGACAGTATCTCAAGCTTTTCAATCCTTGAAGCTCAGATGAGTCCATTTGTAAATATGTACAGTTTTATATTATTTGTTTTTCTTCTATTTTTTGCTTGACTCTGTAGCCCAATGGCTTGGATGAAGGCACTTAGAGACTAGTTTCTACTCCCGCTAATCAATTCGATCAGTGAAAGTTCTCTAACAGGAGCCAGCTATTATTTCTAAAATTAGCATAGCTCATTTTTGGGAGCAACCCCCTACGAAACTTGTCCATTTCATCTTTTCGCCTCTCTAGGTTCATTTTTTGAGATGAATTTCAAAATTTATTTTCGTCTTGGCCTCAGAACAAGAAGTGGTTACCATCTCATCCAAGCCAAGTTTTTCCTTCCCCAGACTCTCCTTCCAGAGTTGGTCTCTTTTCATTTTTCGTGTAAGGGTGGCATTTTTCACTGCCTCTGCATTTTCCTTGTTTTTGTGCAAGGGTAGCAAATTTTGCCACCCCTACACATTTCTTACAAGGGTGGCAAATTTTGCCACCCCTACTCTCTGGCTTGCAAGGGCAACAATTTTTGCTGCCCCTACAAAATAAACTGACTACATGCAAAGGCGGTAAAAAATGTATTGCACGTCTCAATTTCTGTGTAGGCATTTATGGCCGCACGCGGTGGGTTGTTGGGGTGGGTTTTTCACCCCATAAAATCTGATTTGAGCCTCATTCTCCTCATTGATTCCTCCTCTCCTCCTACCTCTTGCACCTAAGCGCCTCAAGTGACGATTCGAAGTACAAATTCATGGATTTAACCCCGTGGCATGCACAGTTTCTCAAGTAGGGTTTGTTTTTGCATTTATTTTTTGTTTTCTTTTATTTTGGCTTAGCTTTAGTTAGATGTTTTAGTTTTTCTTTCCTCTTTCTTCACACGGGCAGCGATTTCCGCCACCCGCGTCCTTCCACCCGTTCCTCCTCCTTCTTATGGATCTTCCTGATCTCCCTCCTCACCATGGGCTTCCCCCTTTTTCCTCTACCCACATTTTATGTTTCCCCCCTACGTGTAGAGGCAAAAAATTTCACTGCCTCTACACATTTTTCTAATCCCGCGTGTAGGGGCGGCAAAAATCACTGCCTCTGCACAATTTTCCAAGTACAGTGCAAGGGCGACAAAAATTGCTGCCCCTGCCTTTCCACTTCCTACCAGCAAGGGCAACGAAATTTGCCGCCCCTACATTTTGCTACAAGGGCAGTGATTTTCACTGCCCCTACTTTTCTTCCAATTTTATGCAGAGGCGGCGATTTTCACCGCCCCTACATTTTTTCCTCCATTTTTGGCTAACTCCCAGAATTTTCTCTGAGTTGTCCCTTTCTTACTTTTTCTTCCTCATTTTTCACTCCTTTGCCAGACCTGGCCTATTTAAGTGACCTCAAGTAACCCATATCACTTAAATTGTGCTCTTGCTCTCTCGCTTACTCTCCTCTCATCTATGATCATGACTGTAGCACCTTCAGCGAGCTCCTACACATTTGCTTCCATCTGATCAGGATCATTCTCCATGACAGAAGCGTCTCCCAAAAGGGCAAAAAGCATGAAATACAAGTACCAGGGCATCTTCTTGCCCACATCAGTCTCCTCGAATGTCGATGACATTCGAGACACCGAGATTGGCCACATGGACATGGCCGAGTTCCTGGCGCGAACCAAGGCAACAAATCCCAGTACTGGGATAAAGAAAATAGTTGAGAGCAACATCCACCTAGTATCCGCCTTCTCGATAGTGGTGCATCATGTCGAGTTTGTCCTCCAGTGCGCTTGTTCTTACAATAAGGAGACCAGATCAGTTTCAGATGCCAGTGGTAGTATGATAATTTGGTTGGATCCCAATTTTATTGATAAGGTTTTCTTGTGCCATCCAGCCATTGAAGTAACCCAGATCGACTTCATGGATGCACAAAAAGAATATGACAAAGACCCTGAGAGGGCAAAGAAAGTAATTAATTATAAGTGGCTAAAGACCCCAAGGACCGGCCTCTCCAGATGGCTGAAGAGCTTCCCAAGGAGTGATTTCATCGAGAAAGTTGGTGACCTGATCACCCTTCTTAGCAGAGTATAGGGCCTCCCGTCTTCTTCACAATTTCATGAATGGATGTATCCATTCATTAAGATCATCCTCTAGGGCAAGCAAACTATCTTTTGGGGGGAATAGATTAGCAATGCCATTCACGAACAGCTGACCAGGATGTAGACTTCCTTTAAATTCTACATGACTTCATACCTGGTCTACATAGTTGCTGCAATGCGATCTTTCCCAAGATTTACTATGGCGGGAGATAGAAAGACCACCCTGGTCTACTCATATTATCCCCAACTAACACTTTAGGGGTCAACACATCATTTTAGATGAGTAAACGATGCATTCTTTGCTGTGTTTTTGTGTCTCTTTGATTCTCAGCTTGAGCAAAAGAGAATATCAGATGAGGCCTGGATGGTAGTAAATAGTTATGGCTGTATGTTCCTCTAGTTCCCTACTTTCTGTTATCTTTGGGTTTGTTTTTACCAAGGATACCCTTATATGCTCCTCAAATTCCCTTCAGACAAGTTAGTTCTAATGGAGCTTTGCCGACAACTGGTTGTCGTGCATACTAAACAGATGGAACTGAAGAGACCCGGTTTCAAGTTTTTGATCCAGATTGGTAGGCTTTTAATTGCTACATCAACCAAAGCCAAGGTCATGGAAATAGAAATGCAGATGGTTACCATCAAACCATTTAAGAGACAGGAGAAATTTGACTACAGGGGAGTCAAAGAGAAGATCAGAAGAAAAACTCAGTTCCACAAACCCATGATTGAGGATATCTGGGTGGACCTGAGGACGGCTGATGAGATAAGGAAAATGGACTATTTCCATCTAACACTAGAGCAAATAGAATACCTCGGGCTTGCAGAGATCCCTTCGGGTTTAATCAATGATGGGAATATCATAAACAATAGGTATCTGGCAAAAAAGGTTGCTAGTTCCCCTCTCCCTCCAATTCAGTATTCTCAGAAGGAACTGACTTCTCTGAGGAAAAGATTTGAACCAATATTGGCTAACACCAATGATTGGTTAGTATCCAAAGGGATCACCCTGAAAGAATTTATTACAAGATCAGAGGCTGAATACCAAGCAGAATTGAAGAAGAAGGCAGAGAACGGAACAAAAAACAAAGGTGACGTTCCTTCTCCTTCTAGGCCTCTCAAGCTTAGGATCATCTTTGTGTCCAAAAAGCTTAAGACTGCATAAGAGCCTAAAATGACAGCTAAAGGAACTAGAGATCAAAGCCTCGAGGCACAGGTAGCTCAGCCTATGGAGATAGGGGATCAACCTTCAGAACAACCAGGTGTTGGGTCTCCACTCTCATCGAGACAAGCACAGCTGATTCAAAGTGCCTCTCCTTCTCCCCCTCAATCTCCTGTGGTGCCCATTTCTCCTATCTCCCCAATCAATGTTCCCTCTTCTAGAGCCGCTTCTCCTTCCAGGGTTGTATTTGGTAATCCTTAGGGTCCTTCCAGAGGTTCCCCTTGCTCTTCTAGGTCCATTTTGATTTTATCATCTCCATCTTTCAACCTACTAGCAAGCCCTGCACTTGAGTCAAAATTAGTAGTTGGTACAACTTTGCCAGTTACTTCGACTGCAACTACTGTCACCACTAGTAGTGTGGAAGTTGCTACAGTGACACTGGCAAAAGCAACTATTGTTACAACAAGTACTTCTCTCCCGCCTTGGATGTCTGCTTTCACACTAAAGAGGAAGAAAATGGCCATCTCCTCGGATGAATTTGATTTTGGCAAGATAGTGCCAGCAAAAGCAAAGGCTCCTAAGAGGCCAAGAATCCTCTCCAAGTTGGTTGAAGAGAAAGGGAAAAAATTTCTAGAAATTGCCAAGCCTCCACAGGATGCAACCCTTGAGGGTTTTGAGATGAGCAGCTATTCCATCTCTCGTGTTAAACTTGGCAAAGTTACTCACGAAGGTGCGAAGAGCGATCTTCAGTCAGCAATGGACATTATGGTCCAAAAATTTGACAGAGAGAAGGAGATGAAGGACTATTATAAAGCCAGAGTAGTTAACAATAGTGATCAAAAGGTTCACTATTCTGCCTGAAGCAGCGACTCCATAGGCCTTTTTCGTGGATGACCCGGTCATTCAGAAAGCTAAAAAGACCTATTTAAAGGGAAAAGTCATGGAAGACTATGTTGAAAGAATGCATAATCAGGGAGTCTCTTTGCTATCAGAGGTTGCAGAAAGAATAGGTAAAATGAAGAAGTCAAAAGCTCAGGTAGATGATTTTGTCTCCCTTATCTCTCACAAAATTGATAGCTTAGAGAAGGATCTCAGCAGATGGAAAGAGATGAAGGATCTCAAGAAGAGTACCCTGATATCTATCGGTGTCATCTCCAACAAAGACTCCTATGTTGAGATCAAGGAGTCAATGGTCTTCAGAATCCAGGTACTCAAAGACTTAATTGATGATCTCAAAGCTTTCAAGGAAGCTAGTGAAAAGAGTGACCTGAGCCTGCTGAACAAGTTAGAAGAGCTGCCATGCAATTTGACCTCCAAGAACCATCAGTTCCTTTCGGCAGAGGAGATGATTCAGAACTTTAAAGAGATGATCCAGAAAGATTTTAAAGAAGAATCTTTCTCAATGACTTCAGTGGACAACATTCTGGATGCTCAGTTAACTTTGGAGAATTTGAAATCCAGGTTAACTGGCCACTCTAAAGCCATCACGGCATTAAAAGATGCACTAATAAGAGCGAGAGTCATCTTCAAGAACACAGTTGCGCTAGACAGCATAGGAATTCAAGCATCATTCACCATGTATAATGCTCATCTAAAAACTTTTGGCAGCAAGAATTGACTCTCTCTCTCCCCTTCTTTCTTCTTCTATCCTTATGCATTTTTGTTTTGTACAGAATGCATGCAATTTTGTAATATGTAATTATATGTAAATATTTTGGAAAAATATCTAAAAGTCAAAGATGAGTCATCTTTGACCAAGATATTTTGTATATTTTATTATTTTTTGTTTTTGAGGATTTTCTCCCTATATATAGTGGAGACCTCATTTGTAAATCTTCTTGGAAAATTTAATAGCAAATACTCTGCTGAAATTGAAGCAACTTTTGAGACTTTGTGCTCAAATTTGTAAATCATATTCTGTTGAATGAATGAGAAGCAGGTTATTTTAGATTTTGTGTTGAAATTGTCTGTGTTATTTAGGAAATAGTTCTTATGTCCTTTTTCCTGGTAATATCTTATTCATCTGATTTGATAAGCAAAGTGGGTGTGTTTATTTTGTCTAAAGGTGTTTCTAGAGGGTAGAAGATAGACTTTGTGTTGCTTTTATCTTTAAGATTCAGTTATCTTTTGTAGTTTTAGGTGAAGACTTTGTGCTTCACTTTACTCTATGATTGTACTTGTTCCAAATCGGTGAAGCTACGAAAGACTTTGTGCTTGCGTGAGCATTCTTTTGAACTTTATTACTACAGGTGATTTCTTGTTTTCTGTTTAATATCATTCCTGAAAGAAGAGGACTGTTGTTATCAATAGACCAAGATTTTCCCTCTTTTGTTCCTTATACATTACCTCTAAAAAAAGAGAGGTAGATGCTGTTATACCACTCCCATGTGTTATTTTCTGCTTAATTATATATATCCGACATGCAAGTATTAATAGGGAACCTCCCCTTGATGGGAGGAGAGATTTACCTCGTCTAGATCTGGTAAAGCCACACTTCTTGTGGTGTAAATATCCTTATGCCGTGGCTGATGTCCCCATTTTGTCATCAATTAGTTGATGACAAAATATTCACCCAACACGTTTCATCTTCCATTTTAGTTGATCTAGGCTTGCATCTACTTGCCATTATCCCTTCATTATTTTTTTCTTTTAAACCATCCCCCTTTATGTTATAAGATTTGATGACACTAGATTATATTTGATTTTATGCATTAGAATACCTATCTAGGGTAATTTTATAATATTATTTTCTTAGAGGCTTTGGAACCCTCTCCTTTAGTGTTGTGTGATAAGTGCTTCCTTAGTTAAGTTTAATAGATCCAATCTAGTCATGCTCTTGATATATAAAGTAGCACAATAGATGTTAGGTTGATTACCTTATCTAAGTTAAGATTTACTAAGTAGGATAAGTTGTATATATATCTTAATTATTTACATCTAACCCTTACATTATAATTTTTATTCTAGTAGGTAACTAGGTCGACACAAATTGATCTAGTTACATTCTTTGCTTTCTGATTTTCATCTACAGTCAACTAGGTCGACATATGTTGATCCAATTTTGTTCTCTATTTTTTAGATTTTCATATATAATAAACTAGGTCTATGCAAGTTGATATAATTCATTTTTTATAGCCTTTAGTTTTTAATTTCAACCAAATAGGTTGATGCAAATCGATTTGGTCATATTTCCTTATTTTAAGTTTTTTAAATTTTTAAAAACTAAGTCAACCATGGTAGACCATGTTTAATTTATTTGTTTCTTATGTTTTTTCTGATGTAGGATTAAATCAATCTTAGATGATCTAGTGTTAACTATGTTTTTCTAGTAATCTTGATTACATAACATGATCTAGTTTCAAAGTTAAGATCCATAACACTCACAATCAGCCAAATAAGTCAATCATGGTCAACTTAATCATATTTATCAAGTTATTCCTAACCAAACTAATCATATTTATCAACTTAATCATATTTATAATAGGTTAGGTTAGGTCGACCTAGCTTGACCTATTATAAATTTTATCCTTTTTATGTTATATCAATAAAATAATTATTAAACAATTATTGTAATTCTATTTTCTAGTTAAATAACTTAGTGTTTCATTTTTTCACTCTTGTTTTCTATTTTTTCAATTCTATAAAAAATTAATTCATAGTCAACTAAGTCAGTCCTGGCTAAATTAGTTATTACATTCTAGTGAACCTAACATGAATTTAAACCTTACATTATATTTTTATTTTAACAAGCAACTAGATCGATGCAGATCGACTCAATTATTGTCTCTAATTTTTTATTATCATATATTGTCAACTAGGTCAACATAGGTCAACCTACTTTTATTCTCTATTTTAAATATTTTCATATACAAATAATTACATTGATGTAGGTTAATCTAGTTAATTTTTTTAGTTTGCAATTTTAAAGTTTAGACAACTATGTCAGTGTAGGTTGACTTGGTCTTATTTGATTATTTTTAGTTTTTTAACTTTCTATAGACTAAGTTGACCATGGTCGACCCTATTTAATATTTATATTGTTTAAGTTTTCAGCTCTACAAGAATAAATTGATCTTGGAAAATCTAGTGCTAACTATGTTTTTCAAGAAAGCTTCATTATGCAAGATGATCTAGTTTCAACATTCAGATATACATCATTCAATGTTAGTCAACTAAGTTGACCATGGTGGCCTAGGCATATTTATTAAGTTATTTTTAACCAACTAGATTAGCCTAGCCTAACCTAGTCTATATTTTCTAATTTTTCCAGTTGGATCAATAAAATAATTGTTAAATAATTATCTCAATTCTATTTTCTAGTTAGACAACATAATATTTCATTTTTTCACTCTTATTTTCCAATATTTATATTCTAACAAAATTATAATATGTAGTCAACTAATTTGATCATAGTTGACCTAGTTTATTTTATCTAGTTTTCACAATAGACTATGTCGATTAAAGTCGACCTTGTTTTATTCTATCTGTTTAAGTAGATAAGCCATGGCCTACCTAGTCTGGTGTGTTTCTACTTTCCACATAAGTAAGGAAATTCAATTTATTTTTTATGTAATTAGTCACATTTTATTTAAAAATAGTTGGTTTCATATTTATTTACTATTGGAAAACTTTTCCACCATAGGTCAAATGGGGTCTATTGGTAATTTTGGAAATTTTAAGGTTTTAATTGTCTTGTTATATTCCTTGTTGAAGTGTTGTAATGTAGACACCTTGAGAGGCACTAAGTGTGAAGGTCCAAATTCATTTATAAATGTTAAAAAGGGTTTTTTGGTGTCATGTGACATTTGTTTAATATCACACTATACCTCTCCTTTTCCATACACCATGTCAAGGTATTAAATACTCATTTTACAATGTTTATTCAATTTTAAAACCTTTTTTGTTCATTGCTCCAACTCTAAATCATAAAAAAACATTTTATGGGAAATAAAGAGAAGAAAAGATAATTTTGAACATTAAAATATCATCATACAAGTTAGAGATAATTACATATTATTCTTGGTGTGTAACTACATCATGATATTGATTAAAATAAATAAGCTTCATGGCAAGAGAAAATAGGTTATGAGAAGATCATGTAGGGTTTTGTGTTGGTTTAGATATATTTAGCCAATGAAAATTTAAATAAGAGTGATATAAATTATATACAACCTACTATAGATATACCAAGCTCCAAAACATGTTCACAAAGAAGCTACAGATCTAAACAAACAAGAAATCCAATCAATTTCTCCATTGGGTCACTTGCATAAGCTAAAAAGGCCAAGAGGTTTTGCATTGGATCATGGAGGAGAGATAAATTTAGTTAAAAATATTTTATGGTAAGCATGGTACCATAATATCCTTCCAAATTGTGTCATCATTTTATATATTTAAGGCCTCTCCTTTATGAACAATCACTAAGAGTGTTTGTAGCTCTATAAACCCCTCTAAAACCCCAACCTCATAGTTTTCTCTTGTTTGAGTGAATTTTTGAGATTTTTGATGCAAATTTAAGGTTTTAATATTATTTAAATTTACAATTATACCTCCCAAGTCATTTCCAATAAATATACAATCATGATCAAGTGCCATGTCAAAGAACAAGTCTTCAAAGTGGGGAAAATGTAAATATTGCAAGTCTTAAAAGGTGTTTTTAAGATGTTTAATTGATTGATTTAAGACATAAAATAATGTTATAAATTGGTATATTCATCTAAAAATTCAAAAATAATGAGGTCCTTATACCTCATAAAACTCAAGATATGCTCATTTCTCATTTCCTAGGTGTCATTGTTCCTAATTTTTGGGTTATTGCAAGTCTAAAATGGTGTTTTAGGTGGTTTTATTGATTGATCATGAAAATAAAAAAATTAATGGTTATATGGGTATATATAGGTCCTAATTTAAAAATAATGAGTTATTTATACTTGATATAACTAAATAAAATGCCAAAATACAAACCTATAGTCATGCAGAAATGAGAAAATGCAAGGTGGGACAACACTAAAAAATGCATGTCTTGAGTTCTACTTAATGAAACCTCATGAAAATTTAAATGGAGGTATTTATTGATGTAATTTAATGTTTCCATGTATTTAATGATACATACAACCCCTGATAGGATATAAAATATAAAAATGTAAGTCTATGTCACTTATAGGGTAGCATACATGCACTTTTGAAAGAATTTTTATTTGAGTTTAATAAGGTATTTATAATATTTTATAACTTTAAAAATTATAACCAATTTATAAATTTATAATTATCCAAATAAGAGAGTTTTTTAATGTATAAAACTCATTTTGGACCCCAAAAGCCAAATCAGGGCTTCTTGAGGCATAAAAAGGGCAAAATGAGTAATTTTTGGAGTTGCAGGTGGATTTTGGTGCTTAAAAATTGTGTGAAGTTATGTGAAACAATTATAATTATGTTTAAAACCTTATTGGGTCTATTTTTAACCCAAATAATGTATGTTCATGATGTTTCATACTTTCACGAGGTGTTGGCAAGCTTAACAACTTGAGAAAGTGAGCAAAATAGGTCAAATGAGGAGTTTTAGGTCATTTCATGAGGTATCAGGTCTGTAATATCAATTGGAGGAATCTCAAAGTGCTCATATGAGGTGTAAATATGGATAAATAATTTTTAATGGAATTTATGCACTTATAACTCCCTAAATAAGAACAAATGGTAGTTTTAAAGGATAAATATGGTGTGTCACTCCTATGCCACTTTGTGAAAGCCATCATCAAATCAAGGTAACACATGTTGAGGGAAAATGATAGTAATGTTAACTCATATTACTCTTATAATTTTAAATTATTTTTGATGAATGACACTTATCATAGAGTCTCTTTCAATGTTGCTTCTCTCTCTCCTCTCTCATTTCTCTTATATGTACTACCTTGCTTGGCATTGTATTGATCTTTTCACCTAGGTATGGTGAAGTCCTACTCCTTTTTTAATCCATTTAAGTAATATAAAACTAGTTTTCACCTTTTATTATGATTTCATTTTAGTGTGTATCTAATGTTAGTTGATATTATCAAGTGTTGATTCAGTTCTCCTTGGTATATTATCCTATCTCATGTTCATGTAGTTTAATGTCTCTCTTTTAGGTCATATTATGTGTTTCAATTAGTTTTCAATAGGTTAATGAATGGAATACATTCATTATTGTTTTATTATATACCTCTTGGTAATCCATCTCATCATAATCATCATATGCAATCTCCATATTAAAATATTGATGCAGGAAGATCAGATTTGTAGTAGTGTGGTTTCAAATTAGTCATATAGTTCAATGTGCACCTATAAATGAGTGGTAGTGGTCATGAAATTTTGTGCATCAAGTCTCATTTACTAATTTTCATTTATAGTTCTTTATTTTCCTTACAATAAATAGGTTTAGTATAGGTTTTAGATGATACATTAAGGGAGATATCCCCAATCTAGAGATTCACCTAAAAAAATAGGCCACATATAGCTTAGAGGTGTCTCCATGCTATCATATAAATGAGGAATACTTGAACAACCTCCTAGATGGTGAAATTTAGAGTGATAACATTTACATTCAGATAATAAAAAAATGGTCTTTGATAATTTATTTTTGTCATTATTTTTCACTTTGTCTTTATTTCCATATAATTTATGTGATGACATTTATAAAACTTCTTATCTATTTTCATGAAGGGCTATGAGATACATTTTTTATGATCTTCATCTATCATTTAGAGATATCATGGTGTGAGAGGCTTACCCTAATGCTCATTGACATAGTACAGAGCTAAACATAAACTTTAATTTCCACATACCTCACAGTATTTAGGAAATTCTTATGATTAACATTTGTATTAAACCTTAAGAGGTTAGTCATCCATATGATTTTATAATTCATCGGTTAATAGTTGGTACTAGTAAGTTAATCTTAACTTATCCTTGAAAATGGGTTTTATACTATGTGAATGATATTTCTTCCATGAAAAATGATATGAAATATCAGGGAGATACTATCCAATAGACAAACAATTATATTTGAGAGCCTACACTATCAAATAAATCCTTTTAGTAGATATTCCTAAAATTCTTTTTAGATTATTAGTTAGAATAGTAGTTAAAAGCATTAATTATTTTTCCTTGTTTCTTGTTATTATATTTTTTTATTGCATGCTATATCTATCAATGTTGATATAGTTTTGTGTTATGTGTTTCAACTAGATCAACTAACACCGACCTAATTGATTGTGTGTGAATAGACTAATGTGACTAGGCTCGATTCAATCTTCTATATTCTATCTTATTTACCTATATTTTCCTAACTACATCATCTAGTTTATTGTCAAATTTTGTATATATCCCACTAAATTAACCATGATCAACTTATTATTATAATGTCTTTACCTTATTATATAACTATATTGACCAAGGTTCACCTAGTAGACTTCCAAACTTTTTTTTCTACCTTCTTGTGTAACTATGTTGACCTTGGTCAACCTAGTGAATTTCAAGTTTCATATTTTCTAAACTATAATGACTCTAGTCAACCTAGTTTATTAGGTATCCAATAGTGGTCATTTGATCTATGAATTATCCAATAAAATTAAAATAAAAAAATAACTTATTATAATCTTTATTGATAGCCTCAACCCATTCAGATGCTACACCAATTTTTCTTTTCTTATCACCTTTTCCACCATGGAAGACAATTCTTCATGGTGAAACTTTCACAAAATAATTTTATATATTTACAATCTTGAGCTACCCCATATTTTATAGTAGATACAAAAAATCCTCAAAGACAAATTTAGCATCATGTTAACTATACACCTTCTACCACTTTTACACATTCTAAACCTATAATTCATAAAATCATTAATAAATATACATCAACAGTTGGAACCTCACATTATGTTCCACCTATTAAAAAAAATGTTCAAAAAATTATTGTTACACCCATAATAAGATCACCTTTAATTATCACTTCCAAAAGTTTCATGGTTGATATCAATCAAACTAATGATCCAGATGATTCCCAATTTTTCAATAACCTTGATTATAATACCATTTACACTCCTAATAAGAATGGTGTCTTTAACAAGTTTCCTTATTCTTCTATCACATTTTGGGAAACTAAAAATAATTTTGGGAATCTTCCTCCCAATATTAATGTTATTAACCCCCCTCCTAACACCTATAATCAAACCCCAACTATCGATACAATTCAAATCCTTGCACAAATGATCTAAAAAATGAATGTTATACAAGCTTCTACTAGCTCCCATATTTTCCAAATGGAAAACTAAATTTCAAAAATGTATAATTAACTTAAATTCATCATGAATCAACCAAATTATAATTTTTTTCCACTTGATCTTAGAGATTCCAATGGGAATATCATCCTTCAACCTCTTTCGCATAACAAAAATATTCAACAACTTTAGAATGATCATTTAGACTTTCATTTTATCCATAGACATTGTAAACATCTCTATAAATATCACATATGATGGGACTAACTATCCTTATAATTTATAAAAATATTTATGAATATCTATAAAGAGTGGATTCAAAATAATACCTTCTCTACAACCAAAATTCTAGCCAATACCGTTACTAGAGATGTGCTAGAATAATATATTCAACTTCATTTACATTGAATTGCATTGCATTACATTACATAACTAGAGGATTTAATCAATTCCATAGTTAAATAATTCTAACATAATTATCTTCTTGAAAATATCCTTAGTTATTTCATCCATTCTAATCAAATTCCCAAAGAATATTCTTGCACTCTCATCAAACAATAAAACTTTCTATCTTACAAATCAGATCATAACATGAGAGATGATAATATTTTCAAACTACTTATTACCACTCTTAAATCCCATATTAAATAAAATTTTAGGATGATTTCCCATAAGAATTTATAAGAGGCCTTAGATCAATCAAAAAGGCAAGACTTTCTTATGAGTCAATTTGAATCATCTCATATAGAATCATTGACTAATATCATTGATACCACTTCATATCAAACTAAGATTTCCTCACAACCTAATGAGAGATGTTATAGACAAAATAATAAAACTCCTACGCACTCTCCCTTGAGTCTCCATTAACTTAATATAATGAAGCAACCCTATAAATCCATAAAATTTGACTCTTCTAAACCTCCTCCAAAATTGTTCAATCTTGATAAGTTTTGTTGGTTTCATGCTATGCTAGGTAATTCTCATGAGAAGTATCATGATATAAAACAATTTATTAAATAATCCTTGATTGTTACACATTTAAATATTGTCACTCTTTCTCAACAACCTTATCAAGATTATATTATATTCTCTCAAGCCCAATCTAATGAATCATAATCACATCAACATCAACTATGTAATGATTAATGTCAACACCCTTTTGACCCCAAATAATCTACTAATGTTGTCCAAAAAAAAATTTCTCCTTATTATTACACTGATAAGGAAATTATAGCTAACATGAAAAAATTCAATTAGGTTATTGCATTCATAAAACCTCAACCATTTTAGACACATAAACCCAATGAGCACCGAGTTCAAATTCCTATTCCAAAGCACATCATAAATGGTACTCATTTATCTTATAGACATATTTATAAATTCCATTTAATTCATATGTCAATTAAAACATCCTTAAAATACAACATATCTACACATTTACTTGTGTCCCCTGATTTGAATAACCAAATATAGTTCATTCTGATAGCCCAATTTTATCAAACTACTTGACCAACCTGATGTAGTTTATTATAATTGTTTAATTTCACCTCACTTCATAGCACATGTGCATATTATGATGACCATACACATATCACTTCATACTTTGAGTCATATTGTGATGCCCATTATTACATCATATTACCCTTTGGGACATCCTAAGATGCCTGCTCTTATTCTAAGTTTCACAATAACAAATAAATTCAAATTCAAGAAACCTTTTGAGACACATAGGATTTTATTTTACAAGCTCATATTTGATATATATGTTATCATAAGTTTTTTATTTTCATTTTTCTTTGTTTTTATGTGTTTTTTTTCATTTAGTATCATTTTAATTACACCATTATTTCTTTTGTGATTATTTGGTTTATTTTACTTAAATCATTGTTTCATTTTTGGTGATTTGGTTATATATCACATTATTTTTGTCGTTGGTTTTCCTTATGGTTCCTAAGTATCACTTTTAGGATCTTCATTTATTTTCATTTTATCACATTTTTGTCATTTTTTCTTAGTATCTCAAAAATTTATTTGTTCCCGTATTTTTGGGATGGCCATTTACTCTCCCCCTCTTTTTGGATGATTATTAATTTAATTAGTGCTTTTGTAAGATCCCTTGTAGGTTAACATAACTTAATAGTGACATGGCTATCATAGAATAGCCCCATACCTTTCATAGTAGTATTTTACATCCTTGTGATCATCTATGAGCATATTAATCATTGTATCACTTATTACCTAGATGGATCTCTCATGATCCCAATAATTTAATTTTATTTGAGGCACACATAGGTTAGTTTTTACATTACACATTTATTTGTGGGGAAATACATGAGTCTTTAGACACCATGGTTTTTAGGTCCTTGTCTCTAGTTTCCAAGTGTAAACTCTATTGTGTTTGTCACCTATATCACTCATGATTGGTTCTCCAAAAATATATGGAGGAGGAATGGAAAATTCTAATAGGTTAAAATCCATATCATATAATAAAATACAATCATTAAAAGGAAAATAAAATCTTAAAAGTATGATCATGGCAAAATACATGATCTTTATTTAGCACATATCCTACATTATTCAAAGTGAAAACTCCAAAACTAGCTTCATGATAGATCCAAAGTCGATTAGGCTAAGGTACACTAGTATATTAGGTTATGAGGTCTCATTATCTCACATAATTATAACACCACCTAATTTCTCACACAAGTACCCAATATTTATAGTAGACTGACTAATATAGAAGGGGTCCTAAGGAAGAGGGAATATGTTATATGAAGGTAGGTTTCATTTTATTTTCAAGGATATATCCTTCATGGGAATATCTATGAACTTTACTTATTAGATAAATCTTTACATTCATTTTAGATTTTTATTTAAATCTTTGCATTCACTAGTTGAAGTGTCCTAGGTCCTTCATGTTGGTAGTTTATAGCCTTACTCACTTACTCACTATGTCTCATTACTAATAAATATGTTCACATCACCCATGTGTTGCCTCACATTCCTTGTCCACATCACATTATTCACTTTATCCCTTTGTTGGGTATTACTTTTATTTGATCACATCCTTGATCACATTTACCTTATTACACCTTTTTACTTCTATTTTTTGAATTTTATTGTAATAAGTTGGATAGGACAATATTTTACTCATAAACATCTATTCACATTTTCTTACCACACCGTCTCACTATCATTCTAATCATGTCAATAGGTGGTCATGTTTTATTACATCACATTTTTAGAGCATGAACTAATTCTGAGTCATCAATATTTATAACTTTTGATTCATTTATCCCTCATGTTCTTATTTTATTTTTATAGACTTCACATATTTTATATAAGACATTTGACATGCTTACATTATTTTCATAATGTTTAACTTGACATCATTGTCTTAAATTTTGATTTACATTTTCAATTTCAATCATTTAAGTTCTTTTTGTGTTTGATTTGACATGATTACTTTAGATGAATTTAAATTTCATTTCCTTTCATATCATTTTTTATTTTTCCTCACATTGATATTTCATTTACTTACAATGTTTTAAATCATTTTTCACATAATTTAGTATCTTTTACTTTCATTTTGCATCATTTATCATTACATATTTAGTATATTGGTTCTAACCTATCCTTTGTAATCCTATCTGTCCAATCTTTCAAGTAATTTAATTAGTTTTTAATAACTACTTTGACCATCCTATGTATGAATGCATTTCTTCTTTTTTAGCCTTGTATCCCTAGATTTTTCAAATGGAGGTATTGTATCCTCCATGTTTGAGTCTGATATTTACATGTAGTAATTTAGTGGAAAGGTAAGTATTTACATGTATATGTCACTTTTCGTTACTTTAAACTTATTTTTATACTTTATTTGAATTAGCTCAGTTGTTGTGTTATTATGTTCTTTTCCAAAGAACCATCCCATGTTACATTATTATGACATATGATGAGCTTCAAGAAGAGAATATCTATACCACTATTTTTAAATTATATCATTTATTGATTCTTCTCTCTTTTAGGGAATTATTAAATTTCAATCTCTATGTGTGAACACATTGAAGGGTGTATTGGGAGAGGGGTGGGAGGAGCATTGGTGCTTTGTTTTTTTTTAATCAAATTTAAGATTTCCATAAAACCCTAGATGAAAACACCATTGCAAAAATCATGAGAATAATATAAAAATAATAACATTCACTCATTTGGAACTTCTTTATTTTATAAACTTACTAAAAATAACAAAAGTGTAATGAGAAAGAAAGACTTAACTTAAAAGTGTATCTATAGGAGGAACAAAATAATGAAACTTGTCATGTAGGAAGATTTGATGACTAGAATCAAGAATTAGAATCTTGATCTGGGCCTATAAAATAAATTTGGGAAGAGGATAATTGAGGGGTGGCACTGTTGTCCCATATGGGGTGCTACTATCCACTTATAGTGAGTAAATTATGGTTTCTATATTATCTATTTCTTTATCTATAGATATTGTATATGGTATGGGAGATTATGATCACTTTGGAAGACAACTATAGGACTGAGTTACCTTCAAAAATCTAGTTACTTGACATGTGAGTACTAATGAAAATTAATGGGAAAAAGGGGTTATTAGTTGAAGTTTTGTGAGACCTCAACACCCCATGTATTAAGTGTTGCCTACATACCAATACTATGAAGAGGGATCAAACTTCATGTAGTTCTCCCTTGTTATGGTGGTTTGTGAATAAATAGCAAAATATGTTGTATGTTGGTGCAATACTAATGTGATTAAGTGATTTAACTAATACTTGTAATATATATAATTTTTTTAGACATGAGGTCTATGATACTAAGGATATATACAATTAGAATCAGAAGAAATAGACACTTTGCTCTCAAAGTGAAATTATGATTCTAGTGATTTTTGATGTGGAAACATCTCTCTCTATTGAAAAATGGTTTTAAAAGTGTTTATATATTTATTTATTTGAAATTATTTTGAATGGGTCTCATTAGGGATATAGGATAACCTTCATATATATTTTTATTTATAACATTAGTTGTTATTTGGTGGGGGAAGACATGAGAGTGGGTAAGGGAAATAAAATGATGTGTTACAGTCAACTAAGACACTCTTGTCTAATGGGTGATTTCATAATGATGAATGTTAGGAAAGACCTAAAACATGTCTAAGGTTTATAAGAATAAGGATAAGTAAATTCAAGTGTCATCTATAAACTTATAAGAGTATGCAAGGTGGTTAAAATTAATCAAAAAGGGCTCTAAGATAGGTCTAGATCTAAGTGTGTAAGAGAGTAGTCACACGTGAAATATTTTAGCTTAAATGTAAAATTATGTGTTTAAATTTCCTCCATTTTATAATAGTAATGAAAAAAAGTGAATTTACTAGAATAATATTAAAAAGAGTGTGTACCTAAACTTACAAATGAAGAGGAGTCCTCAATGTAGGCCATAATGTTGTACTATGTTCCACACAAAAACTTGTTATGAAACATATGTAATATAAGTATTTAATTAATATGAATATAAAAAGTTTAAATATAATAAACTAGAGAGTGATAAGGAATGAATACACCTGGTTAGGTACGTGAACTATTGTGCTTTCTTGGTGCTCAAAACTAATGATTTTGGTGGGTTTTGCATTTGTAGTTTCATTAACATTAAATAACTTGGATTGGAATATGCATGCCCAAATAATCATCAATGTATGGTGTGATTAATAAATAAAGGTGTAATTGAATCCATCATCACATATATATGGTATCAAAGCAAATTCAAATTTCCTGCATGAATCCCAATAGACATTTTTGGTGTAAAACAATGGTGCAAATACTAGTGTAAATAGTAATGCAAATATCAAACCAACCACTATAGATGGAATAATTTTAAATTATGATGAAAATTGGTACAAAAATAATTCAAATACTAATTATAATCTAGGTTTGGTGTATATATCATGGACAATGACATGAATTTTCCATTCCATCTACACTACTAGTGCAAAAATTGAGAAATGAGGAAATAATGCATTGTGCACTTTCCACCAATTGATATCTAATGAATATAGATTATAAAACTATGAAAAATAATTTAAAATTTTATTAACCCTATGTTCTAACTTGGAGAAAAATTTAGTGCAATATTTCCCCCAAACTGAGAAAATCTAAGACAAAATTGAGTAATTCTATAACTAAGGCTATGAAACTATTGAGTATAATTATGGGTAAACTAAGGTTGTAAGAAATTTTGGAAATGCATATTTTTATATATTTAAACAATAACACTTTAAATGGCACTATAGTCATATTATCCTATCCAATGTGGAATTCCTATTCAAGACGAATTTCTATGTATTTTTAATCCTGAAATTATGTAATCAATGTTAAATCATGTTAATATAGTAATTTGAGAAGTCTAGTCTATAATAAAAACCTATGTGAATTCCCCCTCTTTTTATTTGAGTTATTTATCTACAAAATAACTTAAATCAAAATAAAAACTTATTCAAGAGGTTATTGTGATGTTAAAAATGTAAATCTAAGTAATGTTGACAACATGAAAAGATGATGGCATCATCTTGTATTTAAATTGAGTATAGTAATAATGTAATATTATTATGAAAATGATCATTCATAATAAATGTGTCTAGATAGATGTGACAATGAAGCATGCAAATAATTAATCAACTGAGTATATAACACTAATTATAACTAGTTAGGGAAGAATGCATGATATCTATCATATAATTAGAAGGGATAAGTGGATGCATATGTCTATCATGGAATCTATATCTGATAAAATAAGTAAGAAAGGTGTAATGGTCATGATGTACACAATCAAAGATTACATGCATAACACACAATAAAAGGCATGGGGGACATAAACAAGGGACATGTTCAAATTTCTCTTAGTCTAATAGAAATCACATACAAGGAAATATTAAAATTTCCTCACATGAATACAAGAAAACAAAAGAGGCTTAGATAAATAAGGAAAGACACATTCAAATGTCTTCACACATGAATATAATACACATGCAACAACATGTTTAAATGTCCTTGTTGACTAAATTTGAATTTTAGGTCAAATTGGGGCACCCCTAGGTAAAAAATTAACTTCTAGATATTTTAGGGGGTCTAATTTATTGTCATGGGGTGTATTACATGTCCTTTGATGTCATTTAATGTTATACTATCCTTGGCCCTTAGTTATTTTAGTCCTTTTAGGTCATTTTTAGGTCAAAAGGGTGCATTTAATGAGTTTTATGGGTTTCTTGGGAAGTGTGAAGGTTAAAAAAGATTATGCCATGACACATGTGTCCACTTAAGTCTTAATCAACTGACATAACTAAAAAGTGATAGATTGTGCATAAGAAAAGGTAGTTTTCTAGTGAAAGAAGAAGAAAATGGCACTTATATGATATTGTTGGGAAGTGTGCC
This sequence comes from Torreya grandis, assembly GCA_037957365.1. Taxonomy (NCBI): domain Eukaryota; kingdom Viridiplantae; phylum Streptophyta; class Pinopsida; order Cupressales; family Taxaceae; genus Torreya; species Torreya grandis. Next base: position 3,727,878 of record JARHVA010001206.1, read on the forward strand.
ACATGTGAAAGGATTATACAATGCATCTTCAGCTTCCCCATGCTCATATACACGTTTTAAATGATTTGAAGGTGCCATTTTAATTCTAAAACCATTCTACTCCTTTTCACTTTTCTTGGCAAGCAAAAGTGACCTGTAAGTTTGTACTTGGTATGGTCAACACAAGGGGTGTAAATAAAAAATTATCTTGGGGGTGTATTAGACATGTATTTATATTAAATTTTATGTTTGGTTACATAGGAGTGGTGGTTTAAGATTTATTGACCATTCCTAAGAAGTTAACCTTTTAAATTTGCTTGTTAATCTATGCCCCCTACAATTTTTTCTCTTGTTTGTAAAATTTCATATAACTCACTTGCTAATATTAGTTCCAGAGGATTTTAAATTCCTTCCTTCATGTCCTTCATGATTTTTTTCACTTTTGGATTTGATTTGATGAGCCAACTAGCTCAGTTTGCAAAGAGGAGTGGAGTAAAGTCACAATCATTTCTACCTTGTTCTAAAAAATTGGTCTTTTAAAAAGGTTTTGTGTGAATGGAAAAGGATATAACACATGAATCTAATATTTAAAATTCCTTCCACGTTTTGGTTCCATCATGTCATCTTTTGGGTAGCTTTCAACCTTGTCTTTCTCCATAGTCAACTTCATGCTTAGTTTCACTTACAGTCACCCATATAAGCTTGTTCAACTTGTCTATGGAGTTGTAATCAGAATGATTTAGTTATATAATCCACTAATATTTTGAAATAGTCCATTTAGATTCCTGGAAAATGTGAAAATATAGTCCCAAGCATATTCACCATGCTCAAATAGTCATTTAATGTTTGATTGCTTTATTACACATATATGTTAATGATTTTCATGTTGGGGAATACATATTGGAGTTAGTTTCTATTTTTTCTAATGGAGATCATCCACTTAAGATTTTTCAATGAATTTTATGTGTTTTTAATCTTTTCACAAACATGTTTCTCCCCAATTCCATACCCTACCTGTATGACATGCCCAATGCACACCTACAGGACCTTACTGATGTCATGATAAGGTGTGAGAAGGTTGATGTGTGCTCCAACCTATTGATATGTATATAAGTGAATTTGAATTATTTATGTAAGAATTTAACATTCATTTTCATATAAGGCTCCATATTGTTCATATCTATCTCACTATTGGTAAACCAAAGCATCCACCTACAAGTAGTTAAACAGGTTACTAAAATGCTTTCATGAAGAGATGGAAACAATTGGACATGTCCTTAAGGTCTTCGTAAGGTCTTTAGGCTAGGAAAATATCACATAAGTGTCTAAAGGGAAATAGGAAGTGTGAAATCAAATTAAAGAACCAAAGGACTATGTTTTGGGAAATTGTCCCTAAAAGGCCAAAATAGAGGTCTATGAGGTTTTGTAGGTACCTTACAACATGCTTATAGAGTGTTCCAAAGCATCCAAATAGATGTACAATGTTTCCCCTAGTATATAAATGGATATGAAAATTTTGAGGGGAAAATAATGAGTGAATAATGGTTGTTGAGGAGCCTAAAGATGCCTTCAAAAGCAATATGAATAGACAGTGATATCTGTAAGGTTGAGGCAAAAAGAGAACCTTTCCCATCCAAGTTGCACAATCATGTTCAAATGTTTCTAATAGGTGAAAGGAGTGTTTTTGACCCAAAATATAATATTAATAGTTAATTAGTGATGTTTTAAGGTTTGGTTCACACCTACAATAGTCTGTACACTGAGCCAATGTTTACCTACAACTCAATATATGATAATGAATTAATTCTGATGCCCAAAGTGGTGTTTTGGGATTCTCATGTTGATTTCAGGTCCAAGATTGCATTTTGTGACAAAAAGGGTTCCAATAAGAGTCCATTAACCTCATGTACAATATTAATAGAGGTAAAGTGACCTACAAGTAGGTTTACAGGTAGGGTTGTCCTAGTCATGGTAAAAGGAAATACAGTCATGAACCCAATGAGCATACAAGGTGAAAAAACTATATAGGAAGATATAAAATTATTATTTTTATCAAAAATGGGATAAATTAATCCATTTTATACCATGATAAATCTTATTTAAGGTTATATGAATCTATAATAGGGTTTATAGGTAGAGCACCTCAGTATGAAATAATGACCCTAAGCTAGACACCCCAAAGCCTTGAAGGTTTCCAAGGAATAATTATGGTTAAAATAGATGTTTTTTGACATCAAGGAGGTTTTAAGAAGTATTTTACCATCATGAATAAGGCTCAAGTGAGAAAATATGCACCTAAAGGGGTAAAAGGTACGTGTCTCAGTTAACAGATAGTGACCTAGGAGGTTGATTCTAGGATGGTGTCTTAAGGCTTACAAAGGGAAATAATAGTGAAAGTACACACATGGACACATATATGGATTTATTTAGGATATATTCAAATCTTTTTTGATCTCATTAAAATCCAATAAACACCTACATAAGAGTGTCTTAGTCAGCACCTAGAGAGGCTCAGTCTTGGAGATCAAGTTACCTAAGCAAGGTTATAATGAGATTTCACTTGATGAAATATCATGTGGTCAAATAAATCAAAGAAATATTAGATTTATATATCTTAAACATCATGAAAAAAACCTCCAAATCATCTCTTGTACCCCTGTGTGTACCTACAACCACCATCTTATAGTCTTGGACATGAAGATGAGAGGAAGACTTGAAGGTGTTTAGGTGAAGAGAGAAGTTTTAAATCAACCCAATATGGTTGATTGAGGAATTAATTTATATACACACTCAAATCCCCTTAAACATGTCTATCCACTCTTACTTTCTTGGCTAAAGAGTAGCAGTCTATATAAAAGACTAGGAAACCTCTTTGCTCAATAGGGAAGTATGAGGAATCCAAGAAAAGGGAGTGTCTTGGGTGATTACCAATGTGAAATATCATGAATTGTATATATGAAACATGTTTAAAAATAATATAAACATGATTTTATCATGAAATATTGACTTTTAGGTGAGTTTGAGGAAAATGCAAGAAAATTAAGTATTTTGAGGCCTTTTTTGGACATTTAGAGTTGGTTAGACACCTAAAACATGGAATAAAGAAAAAAAATTGTTACATATGATAATAAAGAATTTAAAAAACCCTAAAAATACTCACTTTTCCAAGTAGATAAGGGATATACCTCACTATTTTGTCTCAGAGGTTAGCTAGTCTAAGAAAATTATGTTTTGGCAAAGTGAACTAATGAGGGTAAAATGAGCAAAAGACTTGGCATGGATCTTTATTAACCTAATGGATACATATTTTGAGATTATTGGAAGGTGAATAGGTAATAATAAATAATATATCAAGCTCAAATCTCTCTCTACGACCAAAATTCCCCTTGCATACAATCCAACTAGGTAAGTTTCTACTAGGTCTAGTTGGTGAATGAGAAAAGAAGATGAATAAGGGTGATTAGGGGCTTATAAAATGGTCTTTTAAGATAAAATTGGGTGTGAAAATTAATTATAAACCAACCTAAATATTATATATCAGTCCTATCAGCCAAATATAATAAAGTGCCTATTAGACCTGTTAGGCCTTGAGGAGACCTAGAACCAATTGGGGGTCCATCTTCATTTATAGCTCTTGGTGGACTATCTAGATGATTGAGGCATTTTAGAGAGGTGGATATGGAATTTTTTAAACTTATAATATGAAATTAAACCTAAAATAAAGCTAATTCTATCCCTAACATAGTCTAAGCATGTAAGAAAAGTGGAAAATAAGGTCGATGGTATCTTCAAGTGCTCATATATTTTATAATAATATGAATGGGAACTAGAGGAATTTGGAGGATTTATAAGGGTCCATTGGATTTAATTTTGTGTCATTTGGGATCATATTAAAGGTCAAATCTTTATGAACAAATATTAAGACCTAAAACTACCTAAAACCCTACTAAACCCTCAACCAAGACATGATGGAGAAAATGAGCTTGGAAAGTTATCCTAATAATAGTTTAGAAATGAATGTTATTATAAAATGTAGAGGAATCCCTCATGATATCTCCCACCAATATGAGTTGTACAAAATTGTATGGACAACATGAGAAATATGTTTTTCTTGACCATTTTGTGTGTTTTTTAGGATATAAGAGGATTTTGAAGATGAAATAAAGATTGTGTGGAATATTAAGAATTTTAATAACTCCCTATGGCCATTTTATTCTAGGGAAAAACACTTAAGTGTCCAAACTAAAGTTCTTCTTTTAGCTAGTCAAAATTGGCATAATGGACACAAGGGTGAGAAGGGTGAAAACTCTAAGTGTGAGCCTTTTTAAAGCATGATTGATGTTTATAAGGACATGGAGGGTCTTGAAAAGTGTCATTCACTCCCTCACATATGTTTTCAGGGAAAAATAATGGCATTTTTGAGGCCAAGTGTGAGGGGTGATTGAAGAAGGAGATTTTTAGACTATAAATAGTGATGGCTTCCTTCCATGAGTTTTTAGATGAGTATAATTGAAATTAATACATGTTGATGCATGCCTTAAGTCATTTAATATAATATTAATCATTAGACCTATCCATAGTGGGTGGTGGGATATTCAAATATGTTTAAATTATGAAGGTAGTTTTTTGAGCCAAGACTGGGAGTTTCATGCCACTTTTCATAAGTTTCATGACTTGTATGGACATTTTTACCTCTTGAAATTGCATGGTTCATCTCATATATACTTCTAATGAAATTTTAACCTCTTTTATCATATTTAAAAGTGTCTAAGTGACGTTTGGACTTCCCTTATCTTGTTCTTCTCTCAAAATCTATAAATATTGACTCTTTTAGTTCTTTTAAGCAACCTTCACTGGTTGAAGGTGAAATCCTAGCCAATTTTGTACTTGAATATCTATTGAAGCAATAAAACAAGTGAATTTTCCTACTAACATGCTGTATAATTGAGTTTTTATGTAATCTTGTTGGTCTTATCTAGTAGAAGATGATCTTTTCTCGCATGTTATCCTTAATTGTTCCCTGATGTACAGAAGAGTAATTATTACAGGTCTTTGTTAGTTTTATCTCTTAAGTGTATGTGTTTTTTATAAGTGGTTTATGATTATATTGCCCAAATTAATCACCTATTACCCTCCTAAGCATTCAAATACCTCCTGAACATAACTTATGAAATATTGATGTGATAATCCATCTTGAGTGAAGGAAACTTTGTTTAGCTCTAAGTAGTATAATTTCAGTCAATAAGAGGAAATTCAATATTTTTTCATCATATTTCAATTTTATTAGTTGTTTTTATATACCCTTTTCATCCAAAGTTGATAGCTAAGAAAGTACCTTAAAGAGTGCATCAAGCGAACTATTCCTTCTAGAGATTCATCTCAAAAAATTATTACCCATAAAAAGAGAGATGTTTCCATTATGCCACTAGGATGAGGAGAGCTAGGCATCTCCTCAAGGGGTGAAAATCTAAGTGAAAATAGTTTTGCACATGCCTTGTGGGACTCTAAGTCTTAGAATATTCTCCAAGATTGGTGTTGGTCTTATGTATACACTCTAAATTGGTCAAACAACTACACATATCATGTATTTTCATAGTCCTTTCATAGGAGACTTCGACTAGAGAATATGAGTCTTATTCGCATCTATCCATGTATTTTTTTCTAATTTGCCTTGGTCTTGTTTCATATCCTAGACACCTTTTTAATGATTCTCAGTCATTCATAACCTTCCAAACTTAACCCTTATTGACCCAGGTTACTCTTTTGAAGTTTATTTTATCCCCATAAGTCTTGGACCCTTCAAATAATAGTGCCTACATAGGAATATAACACTAAAACCTAGGTTGTCAAGATTTTGGTGTTGTTGTCCAAGTGAAAATTTGATTCCAATGGTCACTTTCTCCTACTAGATGAGTCTTAACCCTTTCTTTGCTTCATTCTTAAGTTTTCCAATGTCAACAAAATGCAAATAAAACTCCCAAAATTTGAAATAATGAGTCTCTTATATAAAGGACTACTTAAGGCATTTTATATCTAGAACTTACTACTTTGGCACATTAGAGATAATAAAAATCAGTCAATAGTATAACTCAGCTTCTCTACATCACACACATACTTACATGCCTAATAAAGGAAGGGCTTAGGCAAAATTCATTCTTACATATATAATACATGTTGATTATACACATTACCCAATGGATAACTACAATGGATCTAAGACCCTAGCTTGAGGGTTAATATAGGTAGTAATCAGAACAAGGGTTCTTGATTGTGTGATCATTCTTCCCCTAACCTAGTTTTTCCCCCCTTTTTTATTTTTATGTATTGTTTTCTTGCATGTGTGTAGATGATTATAGGTATTAAAAATTTAAATAGATATACAGTGAACTCTGATGACATCCAACCCCTAAAATGAACAATGGCTCACATTAACCAAATGAACAAAACCTAAAAATCTTAGATCCTTAGGACAAAAATGATTGGAAAGGACTATATCACTAAATACTAGGGTGTCATATTTCTATCACTCCTATCCCATACAAAAATGGAACCTAGATTTAGATTCCAGATAGTGTTAGTGTCTCAGTCCTGCTCTTCAAATTCTAGCTTTAGAGTCCTTCATTTCAGTCCAAAACTAGATAAGTTTATTTTTATTTCTCTTGCATAATTACCTATTATATTCTATATTTTTCCCTATTAAGCTAGATTTTTACTAGTATTCTAGACCCTTATTATTTAAGATCTAAACACTAGATTCCTAAAAAAAAATAAAACTTTTGGTGAACCTGACTTACTTCAAACAAATATAAAACCCTAGATACCCTTAGGGTTTTTCATTTATATTTTGTGCAGAAAATTCAATTTCAAATTTTTAATATTTGTATCAATTTTTATGCAATTATCTTGTTTAAATAAATTTTATAATTTAAATTATAGCCATAATTTTCAAAAATTCTAAAACCCTAGATTTCCAAACTAGGTCCTCAAACCCCAAGTTTCCCTCCCTTACAAATTTTAGAAATTAATTTCAAAATTTTCAAAAATTATTTAGTGTGCCAAAAATATTTTCAAAATTTCTAAATTAGTAGTTATTTTGTGAAAAAAAACCAATTTCAAATTTATAATTTTTGTATCAATTTTTTTGTAATTATCTTGTTCAAATTAATTATAGAATTTAAATTATAGCCATAATTTCCAAAAATTCTAAAACCCTAGCTCAAAACCCTAGATTTCCAAACTAGGTCCTCAAACCCCAAGTTTCCCTCACAAATTTTAGAAATTAATTTCAAAATTTTTGAAAATGATTTAGTGCGCCAAAAATATTTTCAAAATTTCCATGTTAGTAGTTATTATTGCATTTATTTACTTAATAATACTTTTTCATATTCTTTGTGGTGAAAGAAATAAAATGGCCACTAAGGCACTTCTTCCCTTTAATTCCATAGACACATTTATTAATTTTTCACATAATTATGATAATGAGTGGACAAATTTGAAAAACTGCACATTACCTAGAAATGTGGAAAATGATTTTATTTACAATGAAGATAATTACTATTGTTACAATGAGGAATATTATCATGCATATGAAAGTGATAGTGAAAAAAAATAGATGCATCTTCTCCTTTGAAACCTATCTCTTTCATCACTTCTTCTAAAGAAAATAATTTTGATAAATGGGAAAAATACTTCTCACCTCATTCTCCTATGCACAATTCACAAAATGAACAAATTAGTCAAGCACTTTTAAATGAACCTCTAATAGGTGATAATTTGCTTATATGTGAACCTAACATCCCTCTCTCTCTCTCTCTCTCTCTCTCTCTCTCTCTCTCTCTCTCTCTCTCTCTCTCTCTCTCTCTCTCTCTCTCTCTCTCTCTCTCTCTCTCTCTCTCTCTCTCTCTCTCTCTCTCTACTTCTATGTTCAAAATACAATAATATAAACACAATATAATCAAATTACCAGTGCATAGTTAAAATGATACGTCTCATGTTATTAACTCAACTTTATCAAAATAATGTTAAAATGAAAAATATCCATCTCTTACCTCTCATATTTCACATGAAAATAATTCATGTATTTCATCAATGGATAACATATATGCACATGATATTCCAATGTAAAATGATAATTTATTGCATATTCAAAAAGAACTGAATATTTATATTACACCTCTCCCTAGGAATGATGGAAGTGATAATGAATATGATAGTGAGCATGCCAATGAATATGAAAATGAGAGTGATTATGAACAATATTACATATATGATAATGATAATTATGCAAATAGTGAAAATAATATGTATCGCATGTTTCTAACTCTTCTCTCACTTCTCCTCTCAAACATCATGCACTTGTAATTATTGTTTATACTTATATGAATGATTCTAATTCAAATAATGCACATGTTAATTATAATAATACATATTCTAATCAATTAGAATTTGACACACTAAAAAATAAAGATACCAATGAATCACCCAAGCCACCCGTCCCTACGGTAGAAACCAATTCTCACCCTTCACCTAAGAATAATGGTAGCCCACATACCTCTAGTAAGGTCCAAGCTTCCATTACTCCTAAGGTTCAAGTGAGCACACCCCCTCTTTATAATCAAATTACTAAATGTAGAATTTCCATGGCTAAAATTAATAATCAAATTCAATGATTAAATGAACCACTTCAAGATGATAATATACCATCCTAGGAGATCATCTCTTTAATGCATGTAGTTGGTGAATTACAACACTAAGTACACCTCTTTACCTTGGAAAATAAAGTGTACAAGTCTTGGATGGATGACAATGATCTACATGGACACCTAATTCTAAAGACATTCATAAAAGATTCATTTCCTACGTATTTTTAGATACCATCATTACCTCACTTTGATGGAATTGGAGATCCATTTGTACACCTTTAGGCCTTTCGAAAGGCTTTTCCATCTCATGTGAGCCCATTGATTTTAATCAAAATTTTCTATCAAAAATTAGTAGGGGAAGCACAAAAATGGTTCTTTTATCTACTCCTTGTTGGTTCATTACACACATATGATAAATTAGAGGAGATATTTCTTAGATATTACATCATAAACATGGGCCCTTGTGTTACATATGAGAAACTTGCCACACTACATCAAAATTCTTCAGAGCCAATTAGTGAGTATATATTAAGATTCAACGCTAACATGTTAAGATTGATATAAAAAATATTAGATCTAGAGATTCAATATATATTTATCAAGGTGATTTTCCAACCTCTACCTAAAAATCTACTATATTGGATAGAGTCTTCTTTCAAACATTTATGTTACATAGTTTTATCTTTGGAAAAGAAATTGTGATTGATTAAAGTAGATTCAATTGATCATATCACTCTATATTTCATAATAGCATATTTAGATACAACTCCTAAGACTTAGCATCCACCATGTCCTTGACAAGATAGGAAACCACAACTAGAAAAGAAACTAGTTAAGAACAAAGAGCCAACTTCTAGAGCATAACCTATAGTGTGCACTAAAAATAAAAACAATAAAGCACCACTATAGTTTGATTCAAAGCAAGATAGCCCTTTTTCCATATTATCAGCACTACTACATAAGAGGTTAATCACATTACCTTATTTTCATTGATGAGATCCATGTATCTTACATAGACATCCACATCAACCTTTTTATCACTATCATCATATTCATGGACATAGAGATAATGAATTTTTTAGAATCGGAGATCCCATTACTAGATGTGTTGATAATGGTATCATAGCATTAAAATAGGGGGAATATAGATCTCTTCCATTATGGAACCCTAGACCTCATTCCTCTACAATTGCATCATACCAAGACATTCTTTTACATGAATCATCAGTCACTCATCATGAGTGAAATGTAGGTTTTAGGAAAAAAATCTCATAGGAGATCTATTCCACTTTCTCAAAAGGTTTAGAAACTAGTATAGTAACAAAAACATACATATAACATTATAGTTTAAGGGATACATAGTGTAGTTTTACATACATATCTAATAGAGTCACAGGCATAACAATAGAGTACCACTCATGAGAAATATTCACAATAGGTAGATTTTTATAGTCTTATCTCATGTAACAACCCATTACAGTTAAGATTAGATGAACCCTCATCACATGTTACAATTCCATCTTGATCTTTTGCTTAGTCATATGCATCATAGTAGAGGCCATAGAGTGTTATTTCATGTAGCAATCCACTATGATTATGAATTCATGAGCCTCCTCCATAATACACAATTTTAGTTGCACATCCATTAAGGTTTTTTTTTAGAGTCTCCATATACAACTATAGTTAGCACATAATAGATAACATCAAGTACAGATCACATTCTTACACAACATGAGTAGTATGGGTAGTTGTTTAATCAGCCAACAGGGTTCAGATAGTGATACAACATAGAATAATATAATGTATAGTTATACCAGTTTTTAGTTTTTAAGATTCACTTAGTAGGGAAAGGATGGAGCCAAAGGTATAACTACCCTTTATATTCTCGAGCCACTCTTAGGGAAGTAATATGCACACAATGATATCTTAAATCTACCTACTAACAACTAACATTCCTAATTCCCAATAACTATCATATCCAAATACTAGCCTATCAAAAACTAGATATTACCAACTCAACCTATCTAAATGCTTTACCAATATTAAATCCAATCAACTCATTTGAACAATTTACCAATCTTAAACCAACCTATCTAAATCTAGATCTTACCAATGTTATTTTTCCATTATTAAACCCAATAAACCTATCTAAATAATTTCTAAACGTTAAACCCAACTCAGTTTATCAAAATAATTTACAAATTATAAAAACCATCAAATTTTTGCTTATAAATCAAAACCTAACATCACACTTCAACTCATCAATAAAGAATTTAAATAAAATATTCCAAGTACGAAACATATACGATCTAAACATCAATATCAAATCAACCATTTTCAAACAATTGTAATGAATATACCAATATACTAGCACACTTCAAATCCAATAACATAATAAACAACTGTTCACATAAAATAAGTATCCATATATATCATAAAGTTTTCAAAACATATACATCAAATTAAGGTAAAATAAATCATGAATGGGTGTCAAGCCTTCACTATTAGTCTCACTCTTTCTTCTAGTGCTAGTCCCATAATCTTGTCTAGCACTCGATAACCATATACCTCCTTGAGATCCTAAGTGCCTCTTGTGTCAACTATCCTGCTCTAACAACTGACCATGCTCCTCACACAAGTTTGCATATTGCCACTAAAGATCTATATAGATATCCACAATCTTCATGCTCAGCATGCCATAATTAGGTGGAGGCATCTTATGTCTATCCAACTCAGATCTACTCTCATCTCTCTCTCTCTTATTTCCATAACATATGCAACTATAGATATAATAACCCTATCAAATAAATGAGCATCAATGCCAGCCATAACCATCACTTGATATATCAAACCTTCCTCCACCATGTCATCAAGAACATGTTGTGTGAGCTCTTTGAGTGTTAACTCAATGATGGTCTCCCAGAAAAAATCATCTCCCCTCCCCACCCCAATAGGTGCCTCATACTATGCACCTCCCACCCCACCTACACACATAAGAAGTAAAATAATACATTGGATATATACTTTCAAATCCAAACTAAAGCATAAATATAGGTACAATTCAAATATATTAACCAATTATCTCCCATCATCTAGATCAATTCAAGATCCTCATATGTAGGATTATCCACTCCATCTATAAGATATAATGGATCCCAATGATGCCTAGCATACCATGTAGTATATGCCTCAGTTCATCCCATTTCATCTACATCAATAATATCTATAACTACATCTTGTGCATCCAAAGGTAATGGTGCAAACTTAACCTCAATTGGTATTGCATGAGCCCATAATATTGTTGGTGCCTATGCACTCCTCAACCATACCCATGTTGCAAGAGGAACATCCTATCGAACTCAAAACTACCTAGTCATGTGCTCATACTGAAAGTGCTCATATACTCCATCATAATGATAATATAACCAATAAATAACTCTCATGTACCATAGCTATTATCCATCCTTAGGCCATCCAAAAAATCCTCTATAGGGCCTCCATATGATATATCAACCCAACAAGCAATATATCATCCTAATATAGTGATTTATTCTAGGAGATCAGATAGACAAATGACTTATCCATCACTCACCAAATGGATATGGATATCCCCAACTCACCCTCAATAATCCATGCTACACCCCTAACCTATCACATTTATGAGGATAGTATTAGCCAACTTGTGGGTAAATTATCCATATTTGATGTTATATTACATTTATATATGCTTTCTTTTGATTAGTAGGTCAGCCTATGGAGTAACCATGGCCTAAATAGACTATATATAGGAGGTAGTGGGTAATTGTTTATCATCATATTGTGAATTCTGCTCTTATTAAAGCTTGTGGAGGTTTCCCCCTCGAAGTGGCTTATATATTATCATATATTTGGATATGTTTCAGTCATATTTGGATATAATTTTGCTATTATACTTAATTATTGAAGTAATTTCATTACAAGTGGTATCAAAGCTGTGATTTGGGCAATCTTATGGGTGAAACACTAAATTTTTTAAATTTTGTGATATATGAAAATGGTTAAGATTTTCTCTACAAATTTTTTAATGGAGGTGAGAAATAATCAAATTAAGGTTCCATTAAAATTTTAGCTCATTTGGATCTGATTTACAACATTTATCACTATTTTATGGTTTTTCATAAAATTGCTCTATAGTGCATAATTAAATTTTTTTTATGATTTATTTACATTTTTGGAAAGATTATAAAATTTGTCTATGGTATTTTATTTGTATATTTTGATTTTAGGGTGACATAATTCCAAAATTGCTTGGTCAATGTTGGGTCAAAAGTTCCAATAAGGGTCAACATCGTAAAACCCTTTTATGGTAGGTCCACAAACTCAGGGTTGAGGAAAGGGTGTTGAAACTCCATGTAAAAATCCTAACAAGGAAGAGATGGAGTTAGAAGGGGGATGTACTAGACCCTTTATACTAGGGCTTTTTGACATAGATCACAAAGTGAGCCAGCTTGACTATAGCGTGTAAGGCATTTAGAGTGAGGTGCAAGGCATACAATCTAATATGAAATCCATACAAGATAGTTTGGGAGATATCATGATGGCTTTGAAAATTAATCAGTTAAATCATCAAGCTAACTCTATTGCACAACCCCACTAGGGTGGTTATCTTAACCAGTCTACTTCCAATCTAACTCCATGGCCACAGAGGAACCTATTATCAAAGGTGGATATGCACAAATTTGATGGAAAAGATCCACTCAATTGGATCAACCAAATGGAGAATTTTTTTGACCTACATCAGATTCCAGGTGGACAGAAGGTTACCATGGCATCCTTTTATCTTGAACCTGATCAATTCATTTGGTATCGATGGTTGTGTGCTCAAAAGAAAAAGATGACTCTTAATGTCACCTGGTCAATTTTTACAGAGGAGCTACAATTAAACTATGGCAATAGTGTGATAGAGAATTACTTTAGCCAACTAGAAAAATTGTGACAAACTAGCTCTGTCAAGGATTATATTCATCATTTTCAGAACCTATCCTTATGTGTGGAGACAATTTCTGAAGCAAACTTGAATGACCTATTTTTGGGTGGACTCAAGGACCACATTCAACATGAGGTACGCATGTTTAATCCACTTAAGATTTATGATTCTATTATCATGGCATGTAGAGCTGAGGAAAAATTCATAGCCAACAAGAAGCAACCATTCACTCACTTCAAAGATCGTAGCATATCGTCACCAACATTTCCTCCACCTACTAGATTGACCCCTCAACAAATTGAAGAGAAGCGTTGTAAAAGGATTATGTTTCGATTGTGACATTAAGTGGAGTAAAGGACAGATGTGTTGAGAAGAAGTTATTCTACATTAAGGGACCAAATGAAGATGAATAAGTAGACGATGTCTCCAATGATGATGAGGAAGATATAAAAGAGGTACCTAAAGATTCCAAACTTATAATCTCTTATTATGCACTTGCAGGTATTAACACTCCATAAAATCTTAAGGTGGTGGGTTTCCTCAAGAAATAGAAGGTGACAGTGTTGATTGATTCAGGGAGCACACATAACTTTATAAACCATAAGTTGGCCACTTGATTGAACTATTTCATCTACCCAACACCATAATTTTAGGTCATGATTGCAGATGGTGGAACAATTAATTTTTCAAGCAAATGCCATAGTATTAAGCTTAGTATGGGTGGGTACAATCTTGACTCTCCTATGTTTTCTATTTCTATGGGTAACACATACATTATTTTGGGAGTCCAATGGCTCACAACCTTAGGTACCATTTAGAAGAACTTCCAATAACTATTCATGTGCTTTCATTCTAAAGGTAAGAAAATTAAACTACATGGATTACATGTAAAATCTCCACAATTGATTAGTCACATCAGATGACCAAGATGATAAAAAAGGGGGTAGAGGGAATTATTTCATGATTATGCTCCATAGAAGTTCAACCCACACAGGCATCTACACATCTTGATCTACAAATAATTCTTGAGGACCACTCATCTATTTTTGGGGCCATGCCAAAAGGACTACCACCAAAAAGAGAACATGATCATGCCATTCAACTAATTCTAGGTAGTCAACCACAAAATATCAAACCATATAGATATTCATATTCATAAAAGAGTGAAATTGAAAAGATGGTCCATGAGATGATGGAGGCAGGGATCATCAAGCATAACCAAAGTGTATATTCATCACCAGTGGTCATGGTGCAGAAGAAGGATGACACATGGAGGATTTGCTCAGATTATAGGGAAATCAACAAGTATACCATCAAAGATGAGTTTCCTATTCTAGTAATTGATGATTTAATTGATGAGTTGCATGGTGCTAATTATTTCACAAAATTGGATCTTCACTCAGGGTACCATCAAATTAGAATCAAGGATGAAGATGTTCATAAAACTAATTTTAGAACACATGATGGCCATTATGAGTTTTTGGTAATGCCCTTTGGTCTGAAAAATGCACCATCTACTTTTCAGAGCTTGATGAACACTATATTTAGGCCTTATTTATGGAAGTTTGTGCTAGTTTTCTTTGATGACATATTGATTTATAGTTAGACATGGGAAGCACATCTCCAACATGTGAAACAGGTGTTGATAGTTTTGGAGAAGCACTAACTTTATGGTAAAGCCATCTAAATGTGCTTTTGGAGTATAGGAGGTAGAGTACCTTGATCACATTATTTCCAATGATGGTTTTCAAATTTGATCCCCAGAAGATAAAAGCGATAATGGAATGGCCCATGCCAAAAACTCTCAAAAACCTTCGAGGGTTCCTTGGACTAACAGGTTACTATAGAATATTTGTGAAAGGTTATGGAAGCATAGTAGCTCCACTCACTACATTGCTAAAGAAGGATGCTTTCCATTGGAATGATGATGCCACCACAGCATTTGAGAAACTAAAAGTAACTATGTGCACCACTCCAATTTTGGCTACTCCAGACTTCTCACAGACATTCACTGTTGAATGTGATGCTTCTGGGTCTAGATTGGGGGCAGTACTAATGCAAGAAGGAATACCCATTGCATTTTAAACTCATCAATTCAAAGGTAAGAATATAAAAAAAACCTATCTATGAGAAAGAAATTATGGCTATTCTTGATGCATTTAAACAATGGAGGCCTTATCTGATGGGTAGACACTTTAAGGTGAAAATGGATCATGATAGTCTCAAATACTTTATGGAGCAAAGATTATCATCTGAGCAACAACAAAAATGGGTAAGCAAAATGTTGGGTTATGATTTTAAAATCATCTACAAGAAGGGTAAAGATAATGTAGTAGCAGATGCACTATACAGAAGAGATGCATCCATAAAAGCATTACTTTGTGCAATGTCCATGTTGCAAGCAGATTGGGTGGATGAAGCTAGGTTAGAATGGGAGAGCAAGACAAGGATACACAGGTTTTGATTCAAAATCTCCAACAAGGTAATTTAGCCTTTGAAAAATTTGAATGGAAAGGTAATGTCTTATGGTATAAGGTTAGGTTATACTTGTGCAAAAATTCAGAGCTTAAGCATAAGATTCTTATAGAGTTGCATGCATCTCCAATTGGGGGACACTCAGGGTTCTTGAAAAATTATCATAGAATTAAGAAAGAATTATTTTGGGAAGGACTCAAGGGAGATGTACAAAATTTTGTGGAAGAATGCTTGATATGCCAATAGAATAAAGGTGAAATAGTTAAGACCCCAGGTCTGTTACAACCATTAGCAATTCCTAGTCAAAGGTGGGAGGAGGTTTCCATGGATTTCATCACTAGGTTACCTTGTTTTGAAGGTAAGAATGTTATCTTGGTCATTATGGATAGGCTTAAAAAATATGCCCATTTTTGTGCTTTCTCACACCCATTTTTAGCAAGTACATTAGCAGCTATTTTTATGGAAGCAGTTCTCAAATTACATGGAACCCTAAAAAATAATTGTAAGTGATCATGATCCTATTTTCACTAGTAATTTCTGGACTAAACTATTTTCTTATTTGGGTACTCAGCTAGCTCATAGCTCATCTTACCACCCCTAATTTGATGGACAAACTGAAGTGGTTAACAAATGTTTAGAGGGGTATCTCCATTATTTTGTATTAGATAAACAAGAACATTGGGTTAAATGGATACCACTTGCAGAATGGTGGTATAACACATTTTTACATACCTCTTCTAAAATGTCTCCATTTCTAGCACTATATGGTTACCATCCACCTTCCATCACTTCTTCATTAAAGGTGCACACCAAGGTTCAAGATGTGAAAGAACACATTCAACATCAACAAGAGGTTTTGGCTAGTTTGAGAGAGAATTTGGCCTTGGCACAAAATAGGATGAAGCAACAAGTAGATCAACATCATAGTGAGTGAAATTTTGAGGTGGGTGACTGGGTATTTGTTCATTTACAACCTTACAAGAAGATGTCCTTGAAGCAATATAAAAAGGACAACAAACTTGATCCTAAGTATTATGGCCCTTATCAGGTTCTACAAAAAAATTGGAAGTGTGGCTTACAAGCTCAAGTTACCTCATTCATCTCACATACACCTAGTATTTCATGTTTCCTATTTGAAGAAGGTCATTAGATAGAAAGTTTCAACCCAGCCAGAGCTCCTAGAACTAGATGAAGAAGGGTGAGTCATTTTGGGATGAAGCAACAAGTAGATCAACATCATAGTGAGTGAAATTTTGAGGTGGGTGACTGGGTATTTGTTCATTTACAACCTTACAAGAAGATGTCCTTGAAGCAATATAAAAAAGGACAACAAACTTGATCCTAAGTATTATGGCCCTTATCAGGTTCTACAAAAAATTGGAAGTGTGGCTTACAAGCTCA
>JARHVA010001207.1:0-55000 GCA_037957365.1 Torreya grandis
AAGGTCCCACCATGTGGCCACAACATGTGTAAACATACATAGTGCAATCAAATTTGTGTGGACATAAAAATAAGTTATGAGTTCAATGAGTCTGCTAAGTCCAAAAGAAATAAGAGAGTAAAAAATTGTGAGCTTCCTAGCTATGTGACCCTAAGGCTATGTAATGAGGACACATGGAGGGTCTATATGATTTGGAATGACTTATGCCACACATTATTATATAGAATATGGTTTGATGCACATGTGCACGTGGCATTATTAATATTTTTTTGGAGGCCACATAGAATATTGTGATGGCATTTGGCAACTTTGTGGCCACATGAATGTGGTGGACCCATTACTTTTTCACCTCAAATGTGACATTGAATTTATATGCAGACCCATGGATAAATATTTGTGTATGTGGATGCATGGTATATTGAGTCTTAGTTTAAAGATGGGGATCAAGTCCACAAGAAAAATGGTGACATAGTTCACGCAGTTATATGTAGAGGTCACATGGATGTTATGAGATATTAAAACATTATACAATGGCCACTCCATTATTACAAATAAAATATAATGTGACCCTATGATCTATTTTGAAACCTTAGTTTATCAAAAATTTAAAATAAAAATAAAAAATTAATTTGTAGAGAGGAATTTTTTTTTAATTCGGTTTGGATCCCATTTAATCAAGCTTTCTTACCATGGTTTCTTGTAAAGAATTACTCTAACTGACTACACCACTAAAATAATGTTATATTTTAAGCACAATTTAATTCAAATACAAAATCTTCAGTTTTTTATATAATTAAGAAGAGGTTATAAGCTCTTCTACATCCCTTTGCATCTGAGACAACTCTTCTAAATCCAAGTTACGTGTTCATTTATATTTTCCACAACTCTTCCTAAACCACGCTACATATTCAACGTTAACCAATTCGCACCTAAAACTTTTTATAATTTTGTCTACACTCATACTTAAAATAGAAACTGGATTTTTCTACTTTATAAAGTAAAATTACCAAATCTTCAAACTGTAACGGAAATGAAAATAAATGACAATCATAACTATAAACGGTTTTTCAAAACCCTAAGCTTCAAAGTGTACAAAAATTGTTCAGTAAAAGCTGAAACCGGTTTCATTAAATAATGGGAACTCTCCAACTTTAATGAAAAAAGTCCAAAGGGAAAAACGGACCCGTGATCCTAACAATCATGCAGAAAAAATGAAAAAAAAATGTTCGCCGGCTTCATTACATGGAAAGTGTCGCCAGTAAAAGTGACAACCCTTTTTCGTAGCTTGAAAAAAAATAGCTTATGAATGAGTGACACAGGATCTTCCTCAAATGATAAAAAAGGTGGATTCTAATGGCGAAACTCAACCAATTCTTTCCATCACTTTTTTTAATTACGAAAAGCCATGCCTTTAATCATGGCGGTTGAAGTGTTGATCAATCGCCTATTGTGACCCTTCATAATAATTTTCAAATGATGAATATTGATGTCCATAGTAGGATACTATACGAGCCTATAGAATCAACGAACCATAAACCACGAATGGTCTTGCCCAAGGCTCGATTGATCTTCATCATAAATCTTAACGATAAGACGTATATGCTTGTAGCAGGTGCAACAGTGCAGAGCATATGGATGGTTGTGATGTTGTCTAGATGGTCTTGCTATGTTCAGTTCACTGGCTAGTTTTTTATCTACCTATGAAAGCTAAATTTGTCCTACCGGATCTCTCGTAGACCGTCAATTTCGATAACTGGCAAGAAGGGCTGAAGATTAAATGGGCTAAATAAATTTAATAAAAAAATCATCTGACCAATTTATTTTCTTTTCTCCTTGGTTCACCAGCAAGTGGTGTCATCTTGGTTCTCAAGACAATTCAGGCCATGTCCCTTTTTTGTTTCTCTTCCCTTTACTTCATGTTTTTGTCTTTCCTAATATCAGATTTGTTTATATATCTAACTCTTACCTTATGTTCATTCAATTAAAATTTTAATACTCTTAACTTATTTTCATAAATCGATTTAAATGTTATATTTCATTAACAATTATAAAATAAATCTTCTTACTTCCTATTTTAATATAATTTTTTAATTTTTAATTTTTTTATAATTTTAATATTTTATTAAATTTTATTACTTTTTCTTTAAGCTAGTTGTTTTACATTTATTAATAATAGTCAATTATAATTTCAATTTTTTAATCTTATCAAGAGATATATTTTATTTATGATTATTATTTTCAGGACTACTAAACATCATAACACTTCATCATTAACATATTTAAATAAAAATTTAAGTCTTCAAATTAATTATACTTTTCTCTATGAAAGTTCATGTTTCATTAATTCTTAGCATCCCACTTTGGGAGAATGTTTCATTAACCAGCTGGTCAGGACATTAGTTTTCTTATTTCTTAATACACATTTAATCCCATATTAGCATAGTAATAGGGATCTAGTTACTTTGCGGCATGCTACTTGGTCAAAAAAAAAAAAGGTTGTAAGAGTTCTCTTGAAGATAATAGTTATGTCGCTATTGAATCTAGAAGAATTAATCAAACTCCAATTGCATGCTTTTTTTGTTGAAGATAATTTTTTCTTTAAACCATTGCACCCTATTCCTCCTCTCTTAGTGCCTTATTTAAATGTTTTAACTGGTAAATCCAATTCTACATGGGTTTCACATTAGATACCGTAGAACCTATGGTCAAGATTGAAGGTATGTCTCTTGAGCCTTTGAGACCCTCTAGCATTAATTATAGTAATTTCATGTGTTCCTAGCTCAAAGAATAACATCAATAATGTAACATTATTAATGTTCATCTCTTTTTTACATTTTTACCAACTTGATTTTTAAATCATATATCACATTTAAATTTGATATTATGAACAATATCTCGGTCTTATTTCTTTACCAACTCAATATTTAAAATCATATATCACTTTCAAATTTGATGTCATGAACACCATCTCAATCTCATTTCTTTACTAAATCTTTAAAATTATATATCACTTTCAAATTTAATATCATGATCACCATCTTAATCTGAATTCTCTAACAACTCAAATCTTTAAAATCATATATCATTTTCAATTTTATATCATAAATATTGAATCCATCGAATTTTTTTACCAACTCAATCTTTAAAATCGTATATAACTGTCAAATTCAATGTCATGAACATCGTCTTGGATCTGATTTCTTTACCAAATCAATCAATTGACACTTTTAAATGTAATCTGTCTAACTTTACAATTTCTCAAGCCATCTGTCTAGAAAATTTGGGAGGAAAAACTGGTCTTTGTTATTGTTGTAAAGTCAACCTCTGGTGAGTTTGATAATCGTGGTTCAGCTTTTGAAAACATGTAATTCATTTCTTCCCTCCTTAGACCTTAAGAATGAATAATCTTGATAGTGAATATGGTAATGCTTTAATTAATATTACTCTTCCCCTTCGTGCCCTACCATATTATAACTTTGAAAACTCTCTCTCTACTAAGCTCTAATAATAAAGTGGGAACTATCACACATAGAGCTATAGACATTTGAGAGATTAAATTAGTAGTAAATTTATCTAATTTATCATTTTTTTTAGATTGATTTTTTTTTTAAATATTTAAAAAAAAGAGGATTAGATTTATAGTCCACCTTAAATATATTTTTAGAGAAGATTGTTTAGTAGAGTTTGAAAATGTTTTGAAAGAATTATCAACTCAATTAATTAAGGAGGTTATATATAATTGTGCCGTAGTTTTGAGGAAATACAAACCTTCAACGTCAAATATCTTTAAGGAAGAATGGAATGTTTTAAAATATCTCAATATGAATGATAGTATTTATCATTAAATAGGATAAAGGGAATTAAATGATTATTTTAAAAAAGAATGATTACAATTCAAAGATACTTGATAACTTATAAAATAATAAAATTTATTGAGTGTTAGCTTCTAACCTAATTTATAAAATCTCCAAAATTGTTTAAAAAGCAATAAATCAATCCTCTTTAAATGAAAACATTAATAAACATCCCCTTCATAAAAAAATAACACTCCTAAATGTTACGACATCTTAAAGATACACAAGAAAGGGATCCTTATTAGATCTATCATTGATATCACTAACTCTCCTACGTATGCCTTAGCCTTTTTTTTGGCAAAAAAATAGAATAATTGGTAGGTATTTTTTTTTCGTTTATCAAAGACAACACATAATTTATTGATTTTATTAAGAATAAAAGTGTCTCTAGTGAGGAGAGTTTAGTTAGCTTTGATGTTGTTTCACTTTTCACAAAGGTGCCTATTGATGACATAATCAAAGTGTGAAGTAATCATATTGACGAGGAGTCTACTTTATTAGTAGCACTTTATCTAAATTCTACCTTATTTTATTTCTTAGGGATTATCTATGAGCAAGCAAAAAGCGTTTCCATCAGCTTCCCTGTTTCCCTTATTGTAGCCAATTTTTTATAGTATTTTGAAGACTTAGCTCTAAAATCATTTCCTTTGAAACATAATTGGTTGAAAATATACATAGATGACATATGCGAATTGGCCACATGTTTTATAAAAATTAGAATATTTTCATGCCACTTAAATAAGGTTGTTGAGACCATTGAGTTCACAATAGAATTGGAATCTGTGTGTAAACTTCTCTTCTTAGATATTATCCTCTTTAAAAACTCCAATGTGTTTTTAGCCCAACAAGTTCATAAAAAATCTACCCACACTGATCGCTATCTACACAAAAATTCACACCATCATTCTTCTAAAAAAATAGGGGTGCTTGAAACCATTGTCATAAAATCTTTGAGAATTTATGATGATGATCACTTAGAGGATGAGATCTAATGTTTAAACAAAGATTTTAAAAAGAATAATTACAAATGAAAATAGATTTCTATAGCCTTGAAGTCAATCAAACAACACATGTTAGACCTAAAATTTTATGGATGACAACCTTAATAGACTTATTTTATATATATTTACACACACACACACACACACACATTAAAGAGTAAGAACATCCATATTAATTTTCTCCCTCACAAAAAATTTAAAAGATTGGTTAAATCATCCAAAGATACTTTAGAACTAACTCTTAGAAGTAGAGTGTACAAAATTGATTGTTAATGTGGGATGTCATATATTAGGGAGATGGGTCCCTCCATCAACACAAATATCAATGAACATGTTTAACATATAAACAAAGAAAGATTGGTTGATTTAAATTAAACATGACATTCATTCAAAACTTGTCGTCATATTTATATTAAGAATACCAAAGTTTTGGGCATAGAGGACCACTAATTAATGTGATATCTAAGAGAAGAAACAGAAATTTGTATGTATGATAATAACTTGAATAAGGATGTTGATCTAGAATTAAACCAATTTTAGTGATCAATCATTATTTTAATTATAATTGTATTACTTGAATTAGAACAATTGATTTTGTTTTATCCTCAATTCTCTAGTAAGTGTGTTGTCTTCGATATCAAGATGTTTAATGTCATTTATCTTCTTATTTCATTTACGTCTACTTCATTCTTTTTTCTTTCCTAATATCATAATTTTTTAATATACTTAGATCTTACCTTACATTCATTTAATTAAAATTTTAATATTATAATTTCTCTCTCAACAATTTATTTAGATGTTCTACTTCATTACCAAATATAAAATATATATTTTTAGTTCCTATTTTAATAAATATATATAGTTTTTTTTACTTTTTATTTTCAATTTTTTATTATTTTACAATTTCAAAAAAATATCAATTTTTATTACTTTCATTCTTTAGGATAGTAGTTTTAAGTTTATTAACTATACAAAATTAAAATAAATTATTTTTAAGTTTATTAACTATACAAAATTAACTATAGTAGTGTGTGTGTGTGTGTGTGTGTGTGTGTGTGTGAGAGAGAGAGAGAGAGAGAGAGAGAGAGATGTTGCATGGATGTTAGAGGAATCCCTATGCATTCTTGGTGCAAAGTGGATGTACCAGATTATGTTGGTAGACACTTATATATTACATTATAACTTGAGTATTGTAATAATGCCACTTTGTATTGAACTTGATGCATGGAGTATTCCAATTTATGTGAACTTTTTGGGCTCTTAGCTCACCGTGACTTGTGAACCTATTATTTTGTCAACAAGTAAAGGTGAAGGTCAAATAAAACTAGGACCTAGAGAGGGTACTATACATAAGCTCTTAAAATGTGGCCATGACATGCGTAAATATGTAGAGAAATTATATTTGGGTGGACATAAAATGACTTATAATTTCAATGCATCTTCTGAGTCCACAAGAAATATGAATCACAAATTTGAACTTCCCAACTATGTGACCTTAAGGCTATGTAATGATGGCACATGGAGGGTCTAGATGGATTAGAATGACTTATGCCACACATTATTATATAGAATATGGTTTGATGCACATGTTCATATGGTATTATTAATATTTATTTTAATGCTACATGGAATATTGTGATGGCATTTGGAAACTTGGTGGACACATGAGTGTGGTGGATCCACTATCCTATTCACCTCAAATGTGACATTGATTTTATAAGCAAACTCCTTGATAAGGATTTGGATCTGTGGATGCATGGTATGTTGGGTCCCACTTTAAAGATGAGGATCAAGTCCATGACGAATATGGTGACATTGGTCACACAATTGTGTAGAGGCCACATGGATGTTATGAGGTATTGAAACACTATGCAATGGTGACTCCATTATTACACATGAAATACGTCGTTACCCTGTGATCTATTTTGGACCCTTGATTTATCACAATTTTAAAATTAAAAAAAAAATTAATTGACAGATAGGAATCTATTTTCTATGGGGTTTGGATCCCATTTAATCAAGTTTCCCTACCATGGTGTCTTTTAAAGTAGTATTCTAAGTGACTACACCATTAAAAGAATGTCATATTTTAAGCACAATTTAATTCAAATACAAAAAATACCGTGGGTTTTTTATATGGATAAGAAGAGGTCATAAGCTCTACTACATACTTTGTATCTGAAATTTTTTTTCCAAATCCAAGTAATGTGTCCATTTGCATTTTTCATAGCTCTTCCCAAACCATACTACATGTTTAACTTCAACCAAATCACACCTAAGACTTCTTGTAACTTTGTCTACACCCTTACTTAAAATAAAAGCTAGATTTTTCTTGTTTATAAAATAAAATTTACAAACCTTCAAACTGTAAAAGGTAATGAAAATAAATGACAATCGTAACTATAAGCAGTTTTTCAAAACCCTAGGCTTCAAAGTGTACAAAAATTGTCTAATAAACGCTAAAATCAGTTTCATTAAATAATGGGAACTCTCAAACTTTAATGAAAAAATTCAAAGGGAAAAACGGAACTATGATCCTAACAATCATGCAGAAAAATGGATATAGTATTCTTCAAAACTATGTAATCATTCTCTTATATGTTCTTGTATGTGCTTGCCTAGTTGACATGAATGTGCTTGGACTTGAAGATATATATAGAATGTAATAATTCAATAGATCCATGAAAAAAAAGGCATTTGAAATTTTAAGACATTTTGTGACCCCGTGGCTATGGCTGAATCCAAAATTATCACATGTTTCATTATGAGCAAACATAGTAAAGGTGAAAGATAATGAAGTTCTGTAACTAGTAAGATTATAATATAGAAAATATCACCATGTGTCTCCAATATATGTTATGTGTAGATTTTAATTAAGTCACAAATTTTTTGGGGAGATAATTTGTTTTAAAATAATATGAAAAAATGTTATATTCATTTCTTTCGTTCTTCCATCGAACACATATAATTTTTTTATTAAAATAAAAATAATCAAAAAATATACAAAATTGGACAACTTTAGAATTTTGATCATAATTAAAATTTGATGTTGTCTAAATTATTTTTTCAATGACACCATACTTGATCATTTATCTTCTCACTCGTACAATATAAAAGACTTTTAACTTAATAATGATATAGGAAGGGAAAAATACAATCACATAAATAAAGGTATGCAACAAGACATCATTGTTTGAAAACTTTGTTCGGGCATCACATTATTCAATTCAATATCCCAAAATGAGATCCTTGCCCTCTACTCCAACAATCACTGAAATGGAAATCGCAAAGCCCATAAACTGCACTCAAACAAACCTTCACCACTTCAAACAATACCATCACTATCACTGCTTCCATGGTCTACTTCCACGAGATCTTGAGGTGTATGAGCCTCAGTCTTGCCTTCCAGCATGAGGAGGACTTGGTCCATGCTTGGCCTCACATTCTCATCATTTTGAATACATAAAAAACTTACCAGAGTAGCTCTCCTCACCTCTTTGTTAGCGTCAATTTCTCTTCCCTCGAGTGTAATCCAATGCCAAGCTAACTCCCTGTTTATCTAAGCTAACTAATGCATACTACAGTTCCTTTGTTTTCACCATCTTCATGCAAACAAGGATGGTTAAACAACAGTTGAACTCTACTTTTCTATCTCTTTCACCACTTCTCTTTGCAGCGGTTGATTAGATTTTGTAACCTTTGTTAAGGCCTTTTTTATTATTAAGGAAATACAATAGAATCTACATATTGTTCTTACTCTATTTTTTTCTTCTTTGTACTCTATTTTTCTTGCTGCTCTATTTTTTTTTCTTTCAGGTTGATGCAGCTGTAGCTACAAATTTCACATGGTATTAGAGCCTGGTTTCCAGAAAGAAGAAGTATAGTATTTTTCTTCTAGATATAGAAGATCAGAGCTGAAAAATGGAATGTTCACCCTCTGCCATTCTCACACCATACAACTATTTTGATTGGAAGCCAAAGATTCTACTTCAGCTCAGAAGTAGAGGCCTCTATCAGATAGTTATGAATACAGAGGTTGAACCCAATCCAGTAGTTGAAAAATCTAAATACTTCAACCGCATGGATGAAGCATTTGGTTTGCTATGCTTATCCATCTCTCCAGAATTATTGTTTCATGTTGAGGCATGTACAACTCCAAACCAAGTTTGGAATACATTGAAGACTCTTTTTGGAAATCAAGATGAAATGCGGGGTCATATCCTTGAAAATGAGTTCAACTCATTATATCCAAGGAGTTTTGATAATATTCAAGATTTCTTCACAAAGTTCAAGGCCTTATTGCTTCAGCTCAAAGGATCTAGTATTGAAAAATCCAAGGAAGAAAGAAAATTAATCCTTTATATTCTATCAAAGTTGGGTCTAAAATATGTAGTATTTATCTCTGCTTTCCACATAGTTAGGCTCACAACAGGAACAACTTGGAAGATGCCCACACTGGATACCTTCATTGAGTCTCTAGAACATGAACATGATAAGCTTATAAAGATGGGCACATTGAATAATTCCAAATCTCATGCACTTGTTGTGCAAGCAAGTGGGAAGAACAATACCAAATCTAACCAGCAATTCAAAGGAAAAGGGAAAAAGGATTCATATCCAAGAAAGGAAGGCAATCCCAAACCTCCAGATGGATCTACTGGCTTAAAAGAAAAGAAGGACAAAAAGGGCAAATCAAAGTGAAGTTATTGCAACCATGGGTATCATCCAAAATCATCATGCATGAAGAAGACCATTGATCTCATGGCTTAGACACTTCAACAACATAATCTTGGTAGCCTTATCCTTGAGAGTTCCAAGAAGAAGCCGAAAGAAAAAGACCCTGAAACAAGAGACAATGCTCATGCATTGATTGCTATTCATTCTTCTTCAGATGAATGGATCATAGACTCTGGAGCTTCGCACCACATGGCAGCCACAAAAGATGCTCTTTTTTCTTTGAAACCATATTCTGGTTCTCCTATTCTCGTGGGAGACAATTCTCTTGTAGAGGCAACTGGAATAGGGAGGGTAGAGGTTGGAATTGGAAGTTTTGAGAATGTCTTACATATTTCAAAGCTTTCTGTTAATCTTATTTTTGTGTATCAAATGACACATATTGGAACCAGTAGGAGAGTTGAATTCACCCCTGATTCGGTAACCATATTTGACATGCAAGACAACTCCAAAATTACTGTTGGTAAGGCAAATCATCAATCTCATGAGTACACTTTTTCTGATTTTGTTGCTAAATCAGATTCTACTTTACTTCTAACACATGTAAATGATGAAAGTAGAAATTGACATGAAAGATTTGGTCATTTGAATTTTAGATACATGCAACAACTTAACAAATAGGGAATGGTTAAAGGCTTGCCAGCCATAGACATTTTTGATGGAATTTGTGAAGGATGTACTCTTGGAAAGCATCCACAAGAAAAGTTTCCAAAGAGGAATGCATGGAGAGCCTCTTCTCCTTTAGAGCTTGTTCACAGTGATCTTATAGGTCCATTTCTTGAACCTTTCATGAACAAAGCCAGATATGTGCTAACATTCATTGATGATTGCACAAAATACACATGGGTGTATTTTCTCAAATTCAAATATGAGGTGTTTGAGAATCTCAAGATTTTCAAAGCCCATGCAGAGAAGCAGTTTGGGAAAATGATCAATATCCTCCACACAGATAATGGAGGGGAGTATGTTAACAATGATGTCCAACATCTTTGTGATGAAGCAGGAATACAATTGCAGAACACAGTTCCATACACTCCACAGCAAAATGGAGTAGTTGAGAGGAAGAACCATTCTTTGAAAGAGATGGCCAGCTACATGTTGCATGCTAGGTCCCTTCCCTCTAAATTTTGGGCTGAAGCAATCAATTGTGCTTTGTACATACAAAATAGATCTTTTCACAAATATGTCACAGGACAAACACCTTTTGAAGCATGGAGAGGCATGCAACCATAAGTCACACATTTTCGCATCTTTGGATCCTGTGCTTGGGCATGCATTCATGCAGATAAAAGGAAGGCTTTGGAGCCTCAAATCAAAGAATGCATCTTTGTTGGATATCCAGATGGTGTAAAGGGATACATACTACTAGATCTTTCTATAGAAACACTCTTCATTGAGAGGATTGTCTACTTTGATGAAAGTCTTCCACATGCATCTCAGGAACAACATGTCACCACCTCTATGCTTCCTCCTCTTACATATCTCAGAGATACACACAATCATTCTGATCTTATTTCAGATAATTTTGAATCTGATTCAGAGGAATATAAGAATCCATATGCTAATCCACAACCAATCCTTGATTTGGATTCTAGTGATGATTCAGTATCCCATGTGGAAAATCAAAGAACAAAGAGCTTAGCTGATATATATGAAGTCCCTCATGCACTCTCAGCTACCGAGCCCATTATGCCGATGTATGCCTATGTGGTTCTAGCATATGACCCTCAAACTTATGCAAAATCTATAGGGAATCCTCTTTGAGAAGCAGCCATGGATGAGGAGTACAACTACCTCATTGCAAACCAAACGTGGGATTTGGTTCCACTTCCTTCCAATCACAAGCTTGTCAGATGTAAATGGGTCTATAGGACAAAGAAATCAGCAGATGGACATGTGAGTAGATACAAAGCATGGTTGGTCACCAAAAGTTTTCAATAAGTTCATGGCATTGACTGTGATGAGACTTTTGCTCCAATGGAAAAAATGGACTCCATTCGATTGGCTCTTGCCATTGCAGCATCGAGAAGGTGGGAGGTTCATCACATGGATGTGAAGAATGCATTTTTTCACAGTGATCTCGAGGAGGAGATCTACATGGAGCAGCCACAAGGGTATATACAAAATTCCTCATTGGTATGTAGACTCAAGAAGTCACTCTATGGCCTCAAGCAGGCACCTAGAGCTTGGTATGCTAAAATGGATTCTTATCTTCTGTCTCAAAATTTCATATGATACAAATCTAATCCAAATGTTTATATGCTAAGAACATCTAATTCTTTGTTGCTCATAGTACTCTATGTAGATGATCTACTAATAACAGGTGATTCACCCACCGCCATTGCTGCAATTAAAACTATTTTGCATGATAGATTTTCTATGATAGACATGGGTCTCCTACATTTTT
Organism: Torreya grandis; assembly: GCA_037957365.1. Lineage (NCBI taxonomy): Eukaryota > Viridiplantae > Streptophyta > Pinopsida > Cupressales > Taxaceae > Torreya > Torreya grandis. The sequence continues at coordinate 11,997 of JARHVA010001207.1, forward strand.
TTCTTGCCCTTGAAATCAGCCAGAATCAATCAGGAATCACAGTTGCTCAATCCATGTATGCACGAGATCTCTTGGTTTGGTTTCACATGACTGATTGCATGTCCGCTGTCACACCTTTCCTATCAGGGGTCAAGCTTGAAGATGGCAAGGATACACCATTGGTTGATTGCACACACTACTGTCAACTTGTGGGGAGTCTTCTTTATCTCACTCACACTCGTCCAAATCTCTCATATGTAGTGGGGGTTGTTTCTAGATACATGCAAGAGCCGCATGAGCTACATTGGAAGCCTACCAAGCATATACTTCACTATGTCCAGGGAACCATTTGCTATGGGATTTATTATTTAGCAAGTTGTGTTTTGGATCTCATTGGCTACACTAATTCTGACTGGGCTGGTGATAACATTGATTGTAAGTCCACTTCAGGATATGTTCTTAGTTTGGGATCAGGGCCCATTTGTTGGTCAAGTAAGAAGCAATCTACCATTGCTTTATCATCAACAGACGCTGAATATAGAGGTGCAATCAACGTTACCATTCAAGTCATTTGGCTGCAACACTTTCTAACTGAGCTTGGTATCCTCTTTCATCGTCCGACTGTCATTTGGTGTGACAATCAGAGTACACTGAAGGTTTGTAGAGATCCCATACAACGACAATGGACCAAACACATCGAGATCCACATGCACTTCATCTGCTAATTGATACATGATGGAGTCATCGACTTACAATACTGTGCCACTTCTAAATAGATTGCCGACATCTTCACGAAGACATTCACTGAGCAAAATTTTCATTTTCTACGAGACCTTGGTGTGAAGAACACTACAACACAATAGCTGCCATCTGTAGTTAGTGTCTCTTTTGAGGGGGGGTTTGTTCCCACAAGGTTTTCCCTCTTTCCTCTTCTTTTTTTTTTCCTCAATTAGCTTAAGGGGGGGTGTTAGCGTCAATTTCTCTTCCCTCAGGGGCAGTCCAACGCCAAGCTAACTGCTTGTTTATCTAAGCTAACTAATGCATACTGCAGTTCCTTTGTTTTCACCGTCTTCATGCAAACAAGGATGGTTAAACAGTAGTTGAACTCTGCTTTTCTGTGTCTTTCACCACTTCTCTTTGCTGCAGTTGATTAGCTTTTGTAACCTTTGTTAAGGCCTTTTTTATTATCAAGGAAATACAATAAAATGTGCATATTGTTCTTATTTTGTTTTTTTCTTCTTTGTACTCTGTTTTTCTTGCTGCTCTGTTTTTTGTTCTTTCAGGTTGATGCAACTGTAGCTACAAATATCACACTCTTCACTAACTGCAGTATCTGCTATCCGTTTGTCCACAATATTCATCATGTTCCCCTTATTTATTTCACTTGCAGCCCACGATGGAAAGTAATACAAACTTGATTCTTCTACGTTTAAGTCTAGATTTCTTCGGCCTGAGATCAATTCAAACAGGGTCATACCAAAACTGTATACGTCAACCTTAGGAGTGATTGGAAGACCAGACATCCATTCCGGAGCCAAGTACCCTCTCGTTCCTCTTGTAGTGGTCAAAACGTGGCTTAAACCTCTACCCACAAGCTTTGCCAACCCAAAATCCGCCAACTTGGGAGAAAAATCGTCATCCAGTAGAATGTTTTCGGGCTTAACATCGGCGTGAATGATGCGATCTCTGCAATTCTCATGGAGATAAACTAACCCTTTTGCAGTGCCTAGTGCGATCTCAAATCGATTCTTCCACTCCAAAACCTTCCCTTTTCCTTGCTTTTTGGAATTGTGATTGAAGAGAAAAGAATTTAGAGAGCCGTTGGGCATGTAATCATAAACCAATAACCTTCGCGATGCTTCTGCACAAAACCTTCGAAGCCTTATCAAATTCACATGCTGTATGTTTCTAACAGAGCTAATTTCAGCACGAAATTGCTTTTCATCTTGTCTTGAACCTGTGAGTTTTTGACGGACACAAGTGTGCCGTTTGAGAGAGATCTTTTGAATACAGAACCGAATGCTCCTTTCCCCAGCGTGTGGTTGAAATTGTTGGTTGCAGTTTTCAGCTCCTTGTAAGTGAATGTTCGGAGTGACGCTGGCATGTCATCCTCTCTGTATTTCTGAAGCAATCTTCCACGCCTACGCTGAATAAATAATGCAAACAGGAAAGCCAAACCAACAACACCCATGGTAAGGGAAATGGAAAGGGCAAGGAGTTTACCTCTACTTCTTCTGTTGAATGACGACAGTAAAAATCAGAAGCGGCCAATCTAATGAAAAAGTCCTGGCCGTGGTCTACAGAATCGAGTATATTGAACAGATCGCAAAACCACAATCTACAATTGAAAGGACTGGAAGTTCTTATAGCAAAGGCAGTGCAGGAGCAATTATTGAGGCAAGCAGTTCTGCATCCCTGGAGAGTTGTCTCTTGGCTATATTCCATAGCTTTGTCATCGGATAAGGACTTATCTCTGAGTTGCAGGAAACCATCGGTGGTGGCATTCGAGGCAGAGCAGTGTAAAGGGGTAGGCCGAACACACCCGCTCGACCACCACTGTTTTGAACTCCAGGCGCGATGGTCTTTGGGTTGGAAGCCTTCTACACAAGTGCAGGATTAAATGTTTTGATCGATGTAGCACACTCCATAAGCACCGCATAAACCATAGACACCGCACTCTGCTTGGGGTTCCGACCAAATCATGCTCCATTTACTATTATCAATCAACAAGTAAAATAACAGATCGCCGTTCCAGGTCATAACTTCCCTCGCCATCATCATATTAGGTATCGATCTCAACTAATATATGTAGTACTTGCTGGTCGGAGAAAACCGAACCAAATCTTGGGCTATTCTGGGATAAGATTTTATACCTGGCTGACTGGCGTAATAGCTACGTAACCACTCTCCAGTGGACCAGTAAGAAGGACCGCATTTATGGCGCAGCAAAAAGTCTTTCTTTTCCAGAGATGGATTCATTTCTAAAACGAAGCTTCCAGGTGCTGGGTCCACCGAACTCTTCCAAGAAATTATTTTCAGTCCTTTCCAAAGCTTCATCATCGGCATAAGTGTATCCGTTGGATGTCTGAAACTCTCCCACACAATCTCAGAAGTGTTTTGGCCCCCTAACATAGCAAAATTCCCAGTGTCTGTTGAAAACTGATGCTGCATGTTCAGTTCATCCATGTCTGTGTTTCATGCACAATTTTTAGTTTTAGTTTTTTATTTTTGTAGAATAATCTGAATGATGGTTATTTCATCCATGCATTATATATTTAGTCGGATTAATTATACTTCGTAAAAGTTAACTGTCTCTAAATTCAACGAATAATGCATGCTTGTTGCATGCGTAGGCTTTCCATAGGTTTCATTTTATTTTTTTAAATGCTGTGATCTGGGCAGCATTGTAATTCTTTTATATATACATCATTAAAGACTGTTATTTCCAGCTTGCAAAAAAAAGATGTCTATGTGCTCTATTTTTTCCTAAGTTTTATGCTTTGTTTTTTTTTTTTTTTTTTTTTTGGTTTTGTTTGTTTGTTTGTTTGTTTGTTTTTGTTTTTTTTTTTCCCCTTTTTTTTTCTTTTTGTTGTGATCTCATACTCTGTGGGTGTAGGAATTTGGTTTAGTTTTCAAATTCTACATTTGGTATCAGAGCAGGGATTTTTCTTTTGGGTTAAAGATTTAGTAGTTGGAATTTTTCCAAAAATTTATCATGTCAAATTCTAACTCCTTGCCCATTCTAGAATTTGATCGAAATGAGTATGATTATTGGTGTATCAAAATGATGACTTTTTTTATAAGAAAATATTTTTGGGAGATTATTGAATCAAGTTATGCAAAGCCCGCTGATTGGAATGCCCTCACAGCAAATGATAAAATAGCTAAGAAGGAGGCTAAGAAGAAGAATGCTCAAACCTTATTTCATATTCAAATAGATCTAGATAAGAGCCTATTTCTACGAATTGCAGGAGCAAAGACAACAGAGGATGCTTGAAAGACTCTAAAAGAAGCTTACCAAGGTAGTGATCAAGCCAAAGTTGTCAAGTTACAGACATTGAAGAGAGAATTTGAGAATTTGAAGATGCAAGATACTGAAAGTGTGAGTACCTATTGTGTCAGAGTAAAAGATGTGGTCAATAAGATGGCTACACTTGGTAAAATTGTGAACAATGAGGTTGTGATCAAAAAGGTGTTGATGACTCTCACACCAAGGTGGAACCATGTTGCCATAACCATAGAAGAAAGCAAGAATTTGTCTACCCTTCAATTTGATCATCTAATTGGATCTTTGATGTCTCATGAAGAAAGATTGAGAGATTCATTTGGAAAAAGTGATGAGAAAGCTAATACTAGTAGCATCAAAAGTAATCAAGGCCAAGGTAGAGGCCAAAATCAGAATTACTCAAGAGGAAATAGAGGCAGAGGTGGTATCAGAGGAAGAGGTATAAGCCGATTTGATAAAAGAAATATCCAGTGTTATCATTGTAATAGGTATGGCCACTTTAATTATGAGTGTAGATTAAAAGAAGGTAATAATGATAAAAGTGTTCATTATGCTCAAGAAGGTGATGAGAATCCTTTAGATAATTTATTTTTATCTTATGAAAAAGCTAAAAATGTTTCTAAAGATGTTTGGTATTTAGATTTGGGATGTTTTAACCACATGTCAGGGAATGAAAAACTTTTTTCTATAATGGATGAGAGTTTTAAATCCAAGATCAAGCTTGGTGATGACAAATCATTGGAGGTTGCTGCAAAAGGAGCTATGGAAGTTCATACAAAAGAAGGTATGAAGAGTGTTAAAGACATTTATTACACTCTAAAGTTAAAGAATAATTTGTTGAGTGTTGGACAATGATGTGAGAAGAATTATAAAGTTGTATTTGAAAATCAACAATGTATAATTTATGATAAGAATCATGGAAATAGGGTGGTAACAATTGTGCCTATGACAAAGAATATGATGTTTCCATTGAAGTTTGGTGAACATAACAAGAACCTTGTCAATATGGCATATGAGGATACAAGTTGGTTGTGGCATCATAGGTATGGGCATTTAAATTTTCATAGTTTGAAGATTCTAACATCAAAAGCAGTAGTTTCTGGTTTGCCTAAGGTTGAAGAGCACAAAGAAGTTTGTGAAGGATGTGCTAAAGGAAAACATGCAAGAGAGAAATTTCCAAAAGGCAATGCATGGAGGGCCCATTATCCACTCCAGTTAGTTCATTTAGACATTTGTGGTCCTATGCAGACAAAGAGTTTGGGTAAGTCATCATATTTTATTACTTTTATTGATGATTACTCATGACAGTGTTGGGTTTACTCTTGAGACATTCAAGAGGTTTAGAGCCCTTGTAGAAAATGACAAAGGGTGCAAAATCAAATGCTTAAGGACTGATCATGGAGGAGAATTTTGTTCAAAAGCCTTTCAAGGTTATTGTGATATTCATGGCATTAGAAGACAACTCACCACTGCATACACACCTCAACAAAATGGTGTAGCTGAAAGGAAGAATCGTACAGTGGTGGAGATGGCATGAAGCATGCTACAAACAAAGGGATTAAGTAATTCTTTTTGGGGAGATGCAGTTGCTACAACAATATATATTCTCAATCAGAGTCCCACTAGTGCACTTGACAGGATGACTCTGTATGAAGCCTGGTATGAGAAAAAACCAAATGTTAATTATTTTAAAGTTTTTTGTTGCTTAGCCTATGTTCATGTTCCTGATCAAAAGAGGCAAAAATTAGATCCCAAAAGTGAGTCATGTATTTTTTTTGGATATAGTGAGGAAAGTAAGGCTTACAGGGTATATAATCCTCTCACTAATAGGCTTATTGCGTCAAGAGATGTGATTTTTGATGAAGGGGGAGTTTATGGTCATCAAAAAAGCCATATGGAGAAGTCAAAATCTGTTTTAAATGAAGTTATTATGGATGATATTGATCATGGGCAGCCCACTAATATTTCTGTTCTAAGTGCTACAAATCCACCAAGTAACCCCTCATCTAGTTGTTCAATTCCAAGTGTAAGTCCAGATTCAAGTCCTAGTTCTACAAGGAAGGTAAGAAGATTGAGTGACATTTATCAAAGTATTTCAAATCAAGCACATGAATAAAATCCAAGAGGCGAGACACTGAATTTTGCTTTACTTACGAAGGGTGATTTTGAACCATCATGTTTTGAAGATGCATATACTAATGAAGTTTTGATGCAAGCAATGCAAGAAGAGATGGATTCTATTCAAAGGAATGACACTTGGGAGCTTACAAAGCTTCCACATGATAAGAAAAAGATTGGCACCAAATGGGTCTACAAGACTAAGTGTAATAGTGATGGAAGTGTTGAAATGTATAAGGCGAGATTAGTTGCTAATGGCTTCACACAAAAGTATGGCATTGATTATGAAGAGACATTTGCACTAGTAGCAAGACAAGAGACCATTAGAATGCTGGTTTCATTAGCAGCTCAAAAGAATTCGAGCATCCATCATATGGATGTGAAAAGTGCCTTCTTGAATGGGTAATTAGAAGTATATGTGGAACAACCACAAGGTTTTGAAGTGCAAGGAAAATAAAATCATGTCTACAAGTTAAAGAAGGCTTTGTATGGCCTCAAACAAGCATCAAGAGCATGGTATGCTAGGATTGATGGATATTTTCAAGAGAATAACTTTCAAAGAAGTAAGAGTGAACCTACCCTTTACTACAAACAATAAGGTAATGATATTCTAATTGTAAGTTTGTATGTTGATGACTTTTTGGATATGGGTAGAAGTTCTATGATGAAGGATGAATTCAAAGTTTCCATAATGAATGAATTTGAGATGAAAGATTTAGGCCTCATGACATATTTTTTTGGAATGGAGGTTTATCAAAGGGAGAATAAAAATTTTATTTGTCAAACAAAGTATGCTAAAGATATGTTGAATAAATTTGATATGGTTGATTGTAAACCAGTCTCCACTCCAGTGGCTCATGGAGTTGTGTTGTGTAGAGATGATGGTGCTGAAAGAGTTGATGAAGCAGTCTATAGAATTATTGTTGGAAGCTTAATGTTTCTAACTCATACAAGACCTGATATTGCTTATTCAGTTTCACTTATTTCAAGGTACATGGCAAAGCCATCAGAAATACATATGAAGGCATCTAAGAAAATTTTGAGGTATGTGAAAGGCACTCTAGATTTTGGTATTCATTACTACACTTCTAAAAGGTTTAATCTTGTTGGTTTTAGTGACTCTAATTAGGGAGGTAGTTTGGATGACCGAAAGTCAACATCTGGGAATTATTTTTATTTTGGTTTTGGTTTGATTAATTGGAGCTCAAAGAAGCAAAATGTAGTTGCCATTTATTCTACAGAAGTAGAGTATGTTGCAGTCACTTTAACAGGTACACAAGCATTATGGCTTAGAAAATTTTTTGAAGAAATTGGAGAGATTAAAGTTTATCCCATGGTTATTTTTTATGATAACATTAGTGCTATTAAATTGCCCAAGAATCCAGTTCATCACAGTAAAACAAAACATTTTGATTTAACGCATCATTTTATCTGAGATTTAGTGCATATGAAGGTAGTAGAATTGAAATACATCAACACTAAAGAATAATTGGCAGATATCTTTAGGAAAATAGTTGAAACAGATTGAATTTTGACACTTAGAGATTAGATTGTAAGCCCTTCTAGCATCAAGGGGGAGTATGTTGAAAACTGATGCTGCATGTTCAATTCATTCGTCGCTGTGTTTCATGCACAATTTATAGTTTTAGTTTTTTATTTTCGTAGAATAATCTGCATGATGGTCATTTGATCCATGCATTATATATTTAGTTAGATTAATTATAGTTTGTAAAATTTAACTGTCTCTAAATTCAATGAATAATGCATGCTTGTTGCATGCGTAGGCTTTCCCTAGGTTTCAATTTATTTTTTCTAAATGATGTGATCTGGGTAGCAATGCAATTTTTTTATATATACATCATTAAAGACTATTATTTCCACCCTGAAAAATAAAGATTTCTATGTGCTCTATTTTTTCCTAAGTTTTATGCTCTATTTTCTTTTTCTGTTGTTATCTCATAATCTGTCGGTGTAGGAATTTGGTTTAGTTTTTAGATTCTACAGTGTCAAAAATCATAGTCATGGACACTGCTTTAACTTGTTGATTCTCATTGCTGGACCAAATTTGTCCTCCTTGTGAGTCAGACAAAGTGAGGTAGCCATCAGTGGATAGCTTCAAAATGCCGTGCATGTCTTTGATGGGAGTCTCTCTATTTGCCACCCAAACCACTGTCTTCTCAGAGAATTGGGTGTACCAAATGCCAATATACTAGTTACTAGTTCCCTTGGGACTAAAAAATCCCAATTCAAAGGTGCCATTCTTTGAAATTATAGTCTGATTCACCGAGAGGGAAGCCCCCAAAAGAAGAGTATCTTCACTAACAACTCCTGAGAATTCACAATTGTAGGGCAAAACAAGGATGCCTAGAACTAAAAATAAGCAGTTTAAACATAATTTATCATTGTGGGACATTTCCATATTTTACTAAGCGCAAGAATTTTTTTTAGTTTTAGTAGTTATAATGATGAGATTGTAAATAGAGTAGAATTTAGGGGTAAAGTGAAGATGGTGTACACTGCACACAATTTGCCCTGATGGATTCAAGATCTTGACCATCGCAGGTGAACATAAATTATCAAATTATTATTCAGACATCAAATCGGGATGCTACGTAACGACACGTGCTTATCTGAAAATATATTCGAGTCAAAAAAATGACAAACAATAAGAATACTAGCTACCAACTATCTTGAAGTCATGGGTAGAAACTATTGCAACCAATAGGTCCAAGAAATAACATTTGCAAAACTTTAAGCATGTCACAGCCATATTCTTATAACCTAAATTTGACATGGAAAAGCTAAGGACTCATGTATAAATAAACTGGATTTAATTTTTTAATGAATTGGTGGTGTTCGTTAAGGCTATTTAAAGAATAAAAGATATACTTAGTGAATATATTCTAATCGTTATGTATTCTTATTTGATATTTCATGTTTTATTAAAGTAATGTTTATATTTTATTAAATTTTTTAAGAAATATGATTACAACATGTTTAATTATTGTGTGAACTTGAAGACATATAGAAAGAAGATAGATGTCAAACCCAGTGTTAGGTTATGGAGCTAAAAGCTTCACTGATGCAAACAGAGAAGGAGGTTGTTGAGTGTCACAGTCACCGGCATCAGTTAGGCCGACCGACGTCGGCCAATGGTGGATAGGAATGCAACTGACATCAGCAAATGTCGGCCGACGCTGGTCACCTCCAAGCAGACAGGGACCGACGTCGGTCGCCTGTGCGGATCAGAACTGCAAGTGTTACAAACCGTTTGTTAACGAACCGATTATTTGCATTAAGAAGGGTAATTTTAGTCTTGAGCTGCGGATCTAATTATTGTAATTAGATGTCTAATTATTGTATGCATGAGATCTATATAATAGACTCATGGGCTATATTGTAAAGTGTGCTAGTAGAGTTGAGCAGGCCAGTTCTTTCTGTGTGTGAAGAGAGCAAGGGTAGGCCTCTTAGTTCCACAACAGTGCCAAGTGTGGGTGTTGATTTGGAGAATCAGGTGGATTCTTCATGTATGTATGATCTCGGTCAGCAGGTGTTGCAAGGCCAAGTTTGGAGATCTGCATGGTAAGTAAGATCATTGATTTGCAGAGGATTGTGTATGTTTGATCTAGGTTTACAGGTGTTGCAGAACCAAGTTGATTTACAGTGGTAGTAAGATCAGTGAGATCACAACACAACAAGTACCAAGATCAGGTAGGATCTACTTGGAGTACACTATGTACTCGGTCTAGAGCAAGGAGGAAGGCAAGGTAGTTCATTCCATAAGTAATATCATTTGGGTTGCAGGTTGTTACAGTTCATGGGAGATCTACTTGAAGTACGTTGAGTACTTGGAGTGCATGAAGCACTTGTGGAGTGCGTGGAGCACTTGTGTACTGGCAGTAGTGGATATTGACTGGTTGGAGGTGAACACCAACTCTGCAGTTGAGTTGTGTGTTGGGACCGTAAGAGAGAGAACTCTTGAAGGTGAATTACTATACACATGTGGTGTGAGAAGCCTCTATAAGGTGAAGAAGAACTGTGGCATCTTTTTGGTTGTAATTCTTTTCTGAAAGAGTATTAATACAATTGTGTATTGTCTCTCATATTCTGTGTTATTTCTAAATTTTAGTTATTTGTTACTTCTGGTTTAATTTCACATCTTAAGTTGCTTGTATATGATAATCAATGGTGCTTTCGTGGGGTTCCTAATAGTTGGTATCAGAGCTAAGGTTGCAGGGAGCAGGTTTTGTGTTTGGTTATAGGTCACTCTCAGGGGTTTCTGATTGAGTGGGAGTATAGCAATGGCAGAAGAAAGTATGCTAAGAATGGAGGAATTGAAAAGCATAAATGGGCAATTACAGTCCTATGGAAAGAAAGAGCAGGAAAAGAAAGATTGTTGGTTGGTAGTAGATCAACATGAAGGAACTGAAGAAGAAGATGTTGTAGGTGTTGTTGCACAGGATGATCTAATATGTTTCTTGGATAAAATTGAATCTTGGTTAATAGATTTTGTTGCCTCTTTCCATGCAGCCCCAGGTAGAGGGGTTGGTGATCCTTGTCAAAGAATTGGCAAAGGGGAAGTGAAGCTAAAATTGTAGGTGGCCAACACATGGGTGTTGAAGGAGGTCATGCAAGTCTCAGTTTTGAAGATAAGGCTAATTGCTTCAAGAAAGTTGGGTGATGAGAGATGCACAAGAACTCTCATAGCGGATACACTTGAATTAGTGGGTGGTAAGAAAGCAGGTACTCTTTATCTACTTGCTTGTATTACTGATTCTTCTTCTGTTGCAGAGATGTGGCTTTGTAAGCTTGGTCACATGAGCAAGAAGGAGATGCATGTTCCTAATGGGAAGTTAGATGTCTTTGATATACTTAAGAACTGGAAAACCTTGGTGTTTATGGAGGAGATGGCAGAGAGAGATTAGTGGAGAAGGCTGAGTAACTCTGAGCAGAGTAGTTTGGATAGGGATTTGATTCAAAAAAAGCTCATAGGTAAAAAGTCATCACTCACAGGTGAACACAAGTACTGGCATTGATCAGAAGGAATTGGCATTGAACAAACAGGTCCTGATGTTGGTCATGTGCAGTCCAGAGCCGGTGGTGTCAGGTAGGGTAAGACTGACGTCAGTCAAGAGGACCGACATCGGTGACAGTAAGACTAACGTCGATTAGGAGGACCGACATCGGTAACAGGTAGACACTGATGTCGATGGGGTTGGTAGTCAGGACAAGTGTATGAAATTGACGTCGGTCGAATGCAGACTATGTGGTGACCGAGGTCGGTCACTGTAACAGATTTTGGGCAGACAACAAGCTGTCAAGGAGTCTCAAACACCCATGGAGAGGACTGAAAGTGGTAAGTAAGCCTCAAATTTGTTGTTTCTCTTCTTTATACTCATTGCTCACTGCAGAGCAGGAAGGATCCAAGAAACAATGGGAACATGGCATGATTAGGATGCAGAACCAAATGGGAGATTTGGTAGGGTTGCTAGCCGGTATGAAAGCACTGAAAGATGAATGGATTCCTTAGTTGAGAAATAGAGTGAATGGACACGTGAGATGAAAGGCTAGGTCATATGGTCTTGTGAAAGCTCCAAGACAGTGGTACAGGTTTGACAGGTGGAGGACAAAGCATGGCTTTAGTCAATGTCATTGTAACTACTGTGGTTTCTTTACCAGGTGGATGATGAGTTGTGACATTATCCTGTTACTGTATGTTATGTGTTTGCTTTGATGCAGGGTTACACACACAGAGTTTTTCTAAGCTAAAGATAAACTTAGTTCAGTGGTATGTCATGAGGAATTTGGGAGCAAAATTCTTTGGCATAAGTGTGTTCTAGAGACATGGAGATCACAGGTTGATTTTGTCTCTAGATGATTGTGTGAGACCGGTTAGCATGCTGATGGTTGGATAGTTCTATGAGTAGTGTCCTGATTCACATGATGAGGTTAAGTACATGCATACTGGACCTGGGTTTTCCACGTAGTGGGAGCTATCAAAAAGTTTAGAGCCGATCCAAGAAAGAAGCACTGAAGGGCAGTTTAGTGGATTCTCAGGTGTCTGAGATGGACCAGCATTAGGTTAACATGTGATGTAGGGTCAAGTTCTTTTCTACATGTGTTTGTAGATGCAGATGCGGTAGGTTACTTGGATGACAGGAGGTGCACCACAGGTTTTGTGGTGGGTGGTCTTCAAGGTTGAGCTTGAAGAGGGATACAAGCTAGGATATAGATTAGATGGGGTACAAGTATAGGTACAGTGCAATTGTTTATCTCCAAGTGGGAGATTGTTAGGTTGTGGAGCTAAAAGCTTCATTGATGCAAACAGGGAAGGAGGTTGTTGAGTGTCACAGTCACCGGCGTCGGTTAGGCTGATCGACGTCAGCCAGTGGTGGATAGGAATGCAACTGATGTCGACAAGAGTCAGTTGATGTCGGTCACCTCCAGGCAGACAGGGACCGACGTCGGTCACCTGTGCGGATTGAAACTGCCAGTGTTATGGATAGTTTGTTAACGAACTGATTGTTTGCATGAAGAAGGCTAATTTTAGTCTTGAGCTATGGATCTAATTATTGTAATTAGATGTCTAATTATTGTATGCATGAGATCTATATAATAGACTCATGAGCTGTATTGTAAATTGTGCTAGTAGAGTTGAGCAGGCCAGTTCCTTCTATGTGTGAAAAGAGCAAGGGTAGCCCTCCTACTTCCACAACAGTGCCAAGTGTGGGTGCTAGTTTGGAGAATCAGGTGGATTCTTCATGTATGTATGATCTCAATTAGCAGGTGTTGCAAGGCCAAGTTTGGAGATCTGCATGGTAAGTAAGATCATTGATTTATAGAGGATTGTGTATGTTTGATCTAGGTTTGCAGGTATTGCAGAACCAAGTTGATTTGCAGTGGTAGCAAGATCAGTGAGATCACAACACAACAGGTAGCAAGATCAGGTAGGATCTACTTGGAGTATAGTGTGTACTTGATCTAGAGCAAGAGAGGAAGGCAAGGCAGTTCCTTCAATAAATAAGATCATTTGGGTTGCAGGTTGTTGCAGTTCATGGGAGATCTACTTGAAGTATGTTGAGTACTTGGAGTGAATGGAGCACTTGTGTACTGGCAATAGTGGATACTGACTAGTTGGAGGTGAACACCAACTCTGTGTTTGAGTTGTGTGTTGGGACCGTAAGAGAGAGAACTCTTGAAGGTGAATTACTGTACACTTGAGGTGTGGGAAGCCTCTGTAAGGTGAAGAAGAACTGTGGCATCTTCTTGGTTGTAATTCTTTTTTGAAAGAGTATTAATACAATTGTGTATTGTCTCTCATACTCTGTGTTATTTCTAAATTCTAGTTAGTTGTTACTTTTGGTTTATTTCCACATCTTAAGTTGCTTGTATATGGTAATCAATGGTGCTTCCATGGGGTTCCTAATACCTAGATCTTGTCCTCCTTGTGGATAGGGGTTTTTGCTTCATGGGGTTGGAAGACATGGCTGGTTTGAAACCAAAGTCAAAATATTTCACTAAAGTGACCTCCAAACTGATGCCTAGATCTTCACCTAAGGATCTCAACCCCACTCCTTCCACAATATTGGTGATCTTTGATGAGAATGAGACTAAGGAAGTGCTCTCCCATGAAGAAGTCTTTGCTTCCAATGGCATCACATGTAAATTTGCAAATCTCGGGCCAAAACTCCAAGACCTCCATGCATGGATCTCAAAAAAATGGCAATCACTCTTGTAAGGAAGGCGCGAGATTTATCCTAGTGCAAAGAGATTTTTTATTGTTGTATTTTACTGCAGTGAGGACAAGGAATTGATCCAAAATCAGTTCTAGAGTTTGAATCTCCACACTTTAATCATGAAACCCTAGTCTCCCTTCTTTAACCCCTTTACTAAACCTCTGAATGAAAGACCTATCTAGATTTGCCTACCATACCTTTCTTTCCAGTTCTAGGGTGAACATAGCTTTAAAGCTATATGCAACTCCCCTACAAACACACAAGAAACTATTTTTTTTACCAACACCACGTTTCCCAGAATGTTGGTCAATGTTGACACCTCAAAGGATCTACCTAAAAAAGTTATTCTACATGTAGGTGAACCTTCATGGTCCTAACCCCTCGACTATGAAGGATTACTATTTCATTGTCATAGATATTTCAACATAGGGCATTTGACTATAGACTATAATAATCATAGAAAAAAGAAGGAAACTACCTTGTGGTTAGACTTCTGCTTTTCCCACCTCACTGTGAATGCTAATAAAACCATGAGTGATGATTCAGATTCATCTAAGATGAGCCTAAGCCTCCTACTCTAAATGATGATAGTGCTGAATTTCCTAACACAAAGGGGCATTCCAAGGTAGACCTACCAAATCCAGACACGAGGAAGTCAGTCTCTGTATTGGAAACCCCTGTTCCAACTATTGTTAAGGGTTTTAATATGCTTTTTGAAATACTAAGGGAAAAACCATTCATTGTGGTTTCAGCAGAAGATAAATCTCAACCTTTTGAGTCTTTTGAAATCTTAATTCCATTAGCCATAGTATCTATGAAAGACAAGGGGGCATGGACTAGAGTGCATAGGAAGAAAAATGGCAAAAGATCTGAGTCTAGAATGACCCTCCATTCATGGGGGACCTAGTGTAGAAGTTTTATGATAGACAAGAAGTGACCTAGGTTTTGTAGGGGATTTGTGGATGTTGTTGTGTGGAAGTTTAGTGAAAGCATAAATTGATGGAATATTCTCTGTTTTTGGTTTAGTCTTTTCTAGTGGTAGAGCTTCTCTATCTTTTTACTAAGGTTTAGAGGAAGATGGTGGTAGGTTGTGATCAGTGGTTTCCTGGATTTGTTGTCCTATCTATTCGATGTTTGGTCCCTTATGGCTCTCCTAGGAGGGCTTTTACTTTTCTTTTGTTGTGCAATAGTTTTACAGAAGTAGATGATTGGTGTAAAATTCTCTATTTCCTGTTTGTTGTTATGTTTTTTATGGGTTGCTTGTTGTGGCACCCATTTTGAGCTTTATTGTTATATCCTTTGTATTGGAGTCAAGTTTGTCTTAACCCTATTATTTACCTAATCTAATAAAAAATATAGAGATAAGATAATAATTTAGTTGATCCAAGGAAGAAAAAAAGGCATTCAAAAGATTAAGACACTTTATGACCCCATGGCTACAACAAAATCAGAAACAACCACATGCTTCACTCTGTGTAGACATAGTAATGGTGAAAGATAATGAAGACCTAAAACTTAGTAACATTGCACTGCATAAATTTCACCATGTATCCCCGACAGATGTGAAATTGAAAGGCCCACTACATATATTTATTATGTGGAAATATATAGAGGCCTAATGATTAAAGAGAAATTATATAAATCTATATTTAAATGGGATCTATAATAAATTAATATTATATTATAATATAAATTTATGTGGTCCATAATACCAACGAGGATTTTATACCTAGTATCCATTCAGAACAAGTTTATAATTATTCCATAGATTTTCTTATGGACTCATAACTCATATATCCAAATATTGTAATTGAACATACTCTTGAAAAATTAAGCTAAGATAACTTGATAGTTTATCTTTATTTATATGATAGGTTTATGGATGTAATCATAATATTTTTTTATGCAAGTGGTGTTCATGCATATGATGGTAATTTGGGGCTTAGAATTCATGTATGAATATTAAATAAGTTGAATAAAATATACTATTATGGGTTTTGAAGTAGAACAAAAGAGTACTACAAATAATATGAATATATATCTAAATCACATATACAACTAAAATGATACTATTTTAATTTAAAGTAGGAAATTATACAAATCTTTAAATACTCTCATAAACATGTTTATAAATTTGCAGGCACATGCAATACAAGGCACACAAATGTTTTGACAAAATATCTCAAGAAAACATGTACAAAATATATTTTAGAATAAAGTTTTGGAACTCTTTGAACCAATAAAACCCCATCTTAAAACATACCCCAACCAAATTCACATAAACAAAATTTATTTTACATATTTTTTATATACTTTTTTACAATAGTGTTCCATTAATCATTCCCCACAAGGATGAACCTATTCTTTTTGATATATTATTTAAAATAGTGAAGTGTAACAATAATTATAAATATGTCAATACTCACAAGAAGTATTAGATTTCTAATAAGTATGGTTTAATTTTATGCAATGTTGACTTCTATTATGGTTATAGTATTAACTTATATTTTTAAATGTAAATAAAACATTACCAAGATAAATAAACATTTTTGTCTAATAAATTATTTTGTTCATCTTACATATGATTTTTTTAGGTAGCTCACTTTGATGTGCCATTTGTTTTGAAAGTGTATTTTTTTGAGCTCTTTGCATTGGTGATATTTTCATATTCTTGTTTAATTGGTACAAGATACTTTAGCATTTGTCAAAATTATATATGCACTAAAAGTGTCAATTGTATATGTACTAAAATATAAAGTGCCAAACCTCTATAATTTTGGGGGGTTATTTTGATAGTTTTAGGAGGGTTGCATTGTGCCTTGTGTTCTCTCTTTCACTTTCATTTTTGAAATATATTTTTTATTGCACTATATATTATAATATTAGTTCCACTTCTCACATTATATAATTATCACAAGTAGAAAACCAAAGTACAAATATTTTTGCAAATTAAAAGTTTACACAGAATTACTATGGATAATGAAATTGAACTAACACCAAATACATAAAAGTCTAAGTGGTTTAATCGATGTGATGAGGCCTATGATCTACTATGTCTATCTTTATCCCCTGACTTGCTCTTTTCACATTGTTCAAGATTGTCTCACTATTTGGATATGATAATTGATCTTACCATCTATTTCCATGTTTCCATTAAATCGTGTTGAAAAGTGATGCTGAAGAGCCAGTTCCACTGTGGCCATGCTGCAGTTTGCTCGGTTCTATTTTTAGACTATTAGTGTAGATTTAGTTTGCATGAACAGTTTTTATGGCGCTGAATTTAGACAGTTAATTTTTAGTTAATATATTTTTTAGAAAAATAAAACCTTAGAAAAGCTAGAGTTCGCTTTAGTTGATATTAGATCCAAATGTTGTTATTTAGATAAATTTAGAAGATTTTATTTATTAATTAGAAAAGCATGTTCACATGTAATTCTATTAATACATTGTAATTGATCTTTATTTTCAAGGAGAAGGAGAAGGAGAATGAATTAAATAATTTGAAGAAGTATTTTTTTTATTTCTTCTATATTTCCTCTGTATTATGAATATTGCATATATTTAGTTGTGAGTTTATTTTTATATATTTAAAAAACTTCAGATCGATGATGACAACATTGATTTTTGAAAAAAATCCACCTCTAAATACATCTTAGATTCCGGACATGCTCAAAGAGTGCTTGATTCTAGCCTATTTCAATTCATATCTTTAGGTGCATAATCGTTTTCATTTTGCGAGACAATTCAAGCCCTTGGTTTTTTAAAAGTATAAATCACAACTCTCCTTTTGTCCATAGGAATTAAATAAACAATCTATTTTGTCCTTGCTCCTACAAAATCCCCATTGCCTCCATCAATAGCCCCAAGAGAGGACGATCTTAAGTAGCACCTCTTCATCAAATTATGAACGAGTATTGATTGATAGGCCAATTGGCGTGGGCCTGCTTGTGGTTTCTAGATGTTTAGGTCTAGGATGTTTTTGATTTTCCAGGTTTCCTACGTAGGATTTTAAAAAATAACTTGCTTTTGATTTGCCACGTTTCATATGTAGGATTTAAAAAGTCAACTTGCTTTTTATTTGGTGATTTTTGTGATATCTGTTTTGGGTGCTATGTATTGCTTGTGTTTGATCCACGAACTATGTTGACTAGCATTTGGTGCTTCGAATTTAATCTTGTTTGTCGTCATCATTGTAACTTTCAGGATGCTTTTATATTTAACCTGGTTGCTGCTGCAAATCACCAACTCCAAAGGTGGTAGAAACCCGCAAGGTCATTCAGAAATCTGATGTTTATAGCTTTGGTGTGCTGCTCCTAGATCGTCTAACAGGCAAGGCTCCAAATCAAGCATCTCTCAATGATGAAGGCATTGATCTCCCAAGATGAGTATAGTCTGGGGATGGGGAAGAATGGACAACAGAAGTGTTTGATGTTGAGCTAATGAGGTATCAAAACATAGAAGAAGAAATTGTCCAATTAGTGCAAATTTCCATGGCCTGTGTTGTTGCAGTCCCTTATCAGAGACCCAGATTGCAAGACACTGTTAAGATGATAGAGGATATGAGGCAATTTGAAACAGATGATGGGAACAGATGATCCTCTGATGAAAAATCAAGACACTAATGGACAAACTCCTCCACAGTAATAAGCTCCATCAGAAGCTTCGACCCCATCATCGATTACACACTAGAAACTTATTCATATATATGCAGCTCTATTTCTTGTTGGTGGCGATTTATTAAGCCTGTAAAAAATCTTTAGTAAAGTGCTTTTTCACATCGGAATCAATTGTTGTCTTCATTTTCATTTCCCCCACAACTCTTGCAAAGATATATAGCAAGAAGAGTCACGGGCGATCTTCAAGAATTCTTTAAATGGACTCCAAATTTGTGCATTTCTTTGAAATTACAAAAGAAATGTTGTTGGCCAGCTGCTAGCTAGCCATTGGCATAGACTTTGTCAAAATTTCCTTATACAAGGGGCCACATTCTGTAATTCCTGCATAACGAATATGTGCTAAATGGAATTGTACCGGAAGGTCTTGTCTCTCTATTTCATTATAACATTTATTATCAAAAGAATTTATTTGAATTTGACAGCTAGTATCATGAATTTCAAATATATTGATATTGATTATTTAGAACAGTGCACGATTACGGAGTTAAATAAGTAAACCGTGAAAACAGGAAGCTTCTAGAGCAGCTCTGAGAAATATGTTCTTATTGATAGTTTATGGAATAGGAGATATCTGTATTTACTTGAAATAGATTAGTATGTTTAGATATCTCTATTTACTTGAAATAGATTAGTATGTTTATTAATGGGATATGAATGTATTTAATTTAATTGTTCTATTTTTATTTTTTTACATTAATGATATGTAGATTTTTTATTATATATTTTTTGAATATATTTTTATATCACATTAAAAAT
Source organism: Torreya grandis (assembly GCA_037957365.1). Taxonomy (NCBI): domain Eukaryota; kingdom Viridiplantae; phylum Streptophyta; class Pinopsida; order Cupressales; family Taxaceae; genus Torreya; species Torreya grandis. The sequence continues at coordinate 31,268 of JARHVA010001207.1, forward strand.
AATGAATGTAAATATATTTAATTAATAGTCTCATTCTCATAAATAATTGGACATATATATGTTATTATTTGGTTATATTTAAAAAATGATTTGTAAATGACTTTTCAACATAAAAATAGGGGTGTGGCTTCGACAAAGTCAAATACCTTCCCAATTCACCTATTTAAGTTAAAAAGATTTTTAACCTACTAAATGTCAATTTTAATATGACTAGGTAACGTTGTGTTAAAAGTGCGAAACTAGAAAAACAAAGGTTTCCCACCTAATCCGAGATTATTATAACATCTGGTTGAGCTCTACCCACACCTTTTGTAGCTTCCACTAGGACCTCCAAGCCCTTACTAACAAATGCTAAAGAACAACCATGCTCCCCACTAAGAAAACATGTTGCCACCTACTGCCTCATTAGCAACCACTTACATCTAGTGAAGAGCGAACACTGCTTAGATGGCCCTAAATCCCAATCATCATCACCCATAGAGGGGCCTGAGGAAGCTAAGGAGACATCAACCCATGCCCATGGAAGACCATAAATTCATTTTTCATGTACATAGTGAAAATACATTCATTTTTTTTTGGTTTCATGTACTACATGTTTCAAGATATTCTTCCTGATTTTTACTATTGGAACACTTCACATTATATTAAATAACAAAATATAATTACATAAGGTTACAAAGTAATATAACAAAACAAATCATAGCCCATACTCCATGCAAGAGGAAAAACTACATCAAAACATCAAAAAAAATTGGTCAATGCATGGCGAGAGGAACTACAAATAACCAACCAGATAATTAAGCACATGTCACTGCCCCAGGAGGCATAGGTGGAGGGTCATCTTTAGGAAGCATCAACCAGGTAGGCAGTTTCATGTCAAGAATTTCCAAAGCATTCCATCTATCCAAGGGGTCATCATGAATAGTGATAGACCAACGATTAGTGAGTTACATATGAACAATAACACTCATTAGAGACTGTTGTGTAGGACCAACATTAGACTTTCCATGAGAACTATAACCACCCCTAGGGGAGGGCGAGGTGAAAAGTGGCTCCTACTTTAGGATCGGCTTGTGCTTCTATGCCTCCTAAGAGGAAGTGGTAGGGGACCATGAAGCGGATTGTCTAGCAAAACTCTACTCATAGTGTACAGGACACTCCCCTAGTGGTTGAGGAGCTCCTACAGGTGGTGGAGGTCTAGCATCATCTTCTCAACTTGAGTTTGAATCTACAAGTAAACTGATGAAATAACAACCTGTTCACTAATTGAAAATGAAATTCCATAGGTCTCATGATTAAAAATAACATTATTTATGGATTTTCAAAGCTAAAAGATGATAGCATGAAAAATTTACCAAATAAAATTTATGAAGCTGGTCAATTAAAAATGTCCCCAAAAAACACCTAATGCCAAGAGAAAGGCTCAGGATGATAAGGTTGGAATAATGAATGAATCCATCTCTAGGTAGATTGAGCTTTAAGACAAAACCAAAACATATGTTTGAAAGATTTTGGCTATTTGTAAGCTGAACAAAAGCACTAGGGAATGTAGAGGTGGAACAACCTCTCACCAAGAGGGATCCCCTGGTAAATTAAACACCATAAAAGTGATCCAATTTGGGCTCTAGGGCAGGGTGCCACACATGACCTAGATGGGTGAGCCAAGTCTTGGGAGAGGATTGAAGGCCCCAACATCTATTGACTTTGTCAAGAACTAGAGAGAATGAATTTATCACCTAGTAGAGAAGCCTAGAAGAGTAACTTTTAAAGTGTGTATCATAGTTTCACCTCTAATCTTTCCATCAAGCCTTAGGATTTTTTAGGGCAAGCTTATGAAACATAACACTAGGGAGTAATTTTTGAATGCGAAAGATGGAAGGTAAATCTATATTACTTTATTAAAACTTGTGTTTTAAATCTTGCCAAGGAATCCAGTCTCTGGAGGTAACCAAAATACACATAGTGTGAATCTCTTTGAAGAATAATCATAGAGCTTTAATACCAGCTAATTCATCTAAGGGGATGGAATAATTAGTGAGAATATGAGACCTCCATAAGCTATGATCATCAAAAGATAATCCTATGTGAAATCCATCCCCTACACACTTCAAGTGGGGTTTGACTGCTTTGAAATCCTTCTAGATAACTTTGACTACAAAGGAACCTATAATATTAATAGGCACATTAGTGATGGGGAGGGATTTAAAGCCAATATTTTGCCAACTAGTTTTTCCATAGGGAGAGCCTGAAGAGATACAATGTCGAAGGAGGATTTTCCAAGACTCATTTCCCTCAATAGCCTGAAAAACCCATTTAGTGCATAAGGCCATACTTTGCCAATAGGTATCAATGATGCCCATGCCACATTTATTATAAGGAAGGTAACACATATCCCAGGATACTGAATGAAAACCTTGAGCCTTGTTAGAATTGACCCAGATGGAATCTCAAAGAAACTTGGCTAGATTATCACAAGAGGCTTTGGAGGGGGGCCAGCAAGAGGAATAATAAACATGAGTGGTAGCCAAGATCTTATCCAAATATGAAAATTTCTTACCATTGAAAGGGGCTTGGTGATCCAATACTCAATCTTCCTTTTAATCCTATTGACTACATATTGCCAATGCTCGAATGATGAATTATCAAAAATGAAGGGGATGCCCAAGAGTTTGAATTGTTTCCCCTGAGCAATCCACTGCTAATTAAACTTTATAAGCCACTTAGGCACATGCATCATGCTTTGATGAAAACACTGGGTTTTTCTCCATTTAAGATTAGATATGGATGCTAGACAAAAACTGTGTAGGCATTGCATAGCTTCATTAAAAGTGGCCTCTTGCTCTTCAAGTGTGAGGAAGGTGTCATCTAAAAAGTGGTAATTAATGAGTTGAGAGGTGTGGTTGAGAAACATAATGCCATGAATGAGCTGTTATGAAGACTTAGAAGCCAAGAGGTAACCCAAGGCTTTAATGGATAAAACATATAGTATTAGAGCAAGGGTACAACCTTGGTGAATAGAATGTTGGAGCTCAATCCTCAGGGTTTGATGCCAGTTGATATTGAGGAAGGGGGATGCATCATGAAGCAAAGTCTACATTACATAAATGAAATAGTGGCCAAAGTTGAGAGCCTTGAGCATGGTAAGAATATAATGCCACTCAATCTTATCATAAGCCTTTTCAAAGTCCAATTTAAGAAAAAATAGTTATCTGAAGAGAGGAGTGGGGCCAAGCCATGCCTTTCTAGACCACAATAATATTATCCAAAATATATCTTCCTTTAATAAATCATATTTCTTCTAGTCTAATAATGGAAGGTAGGATTAGTCGAATGTGATTGGTATGGGCTTTGGTGAGAATCTTGTAAGAGACATTGATCAGGGTTATCGGCTTCCAGCTGGTGATAAGCTCAGGATCTCTAGATTTGGGAATAAATTTAATATTACCTTGATTGATTATGGGTCTAAGAGACTAATTTTGAAAAGCTTCTTTGTAAACTTGCAGCAAGTTAGGGCCAGTAAACTCCCAAGTGACTTTGTAAAATTTGTAAGGTAAGCCATCAAGGTAGGGTGCTTTGTCATTTTTCATATAGTTTAAAGCCTTTATAAGCTTTTGTAAGGTGTGTGGGGCATCATAGAGCTAATGATCAGCTGGATTGAGCTTGCGAAGCACCACATCAAGGCAATTTTGAAGAGCTTTGGAATACTCAATTGTGAAGGGGTGGGCATGGAAATCCTACTTTTAATGCTCAAGAAATGCCAAGGAGATATCAGATTAGGAGGTAATTCAAGATTGAGCCACTTGAATGGATTTAATTTTTCCATTAGTTTACTTGGCTTCTCAATCTGAGGAGGAGGCTGAGGAGGCTTGGGAAGACCCATACAAAGATAATCTTTGATGCGTTGATTTGAATCTTGATAGCAAAAGTAAGTGTTGGAAAGGTTGAAATAAATAACATTTTTTGAGCATTAGGTCTCCCCAACTTAAATTTCAATGAACTCCTTCAGCTCCTTGGAGAGGTCAACCTTGACACAGACTTGCTTGTTAGGGTGAGGGGAGAACCACATATCTAGTTCAATCATAACCATACATCCTATGGGAGCAGCGATTGGGGGAATAAAATCCCAGAGGTGAATTGATAGATAGAGAAGCTCAACCCAAACTAGGTAACAAAGGTCAACATTGTTATAAACTTTAAAATCATGGGACCAGTAAGACAACTCATAAGTTGGTTACAAAAGAACCAAACATTGGACTTCATGAGAATTATCTATGTTTTAAAGGGCTCTTTAAAGGTTAATAAGAAGAAACCTTTGGTGAGGTTTTGGATTATAGATACATGGACACCTAGTAGCTCTCAGTGGTTGCAGAGCCAGTTATAGAGGTAATCCTCTAAGGGGATACATCTAATAAAATAAGCAATGATAGATTAATTTTCGTACCACTTGCAACATTGTTCAACAGTAGGAGAAGGAATACTTGCATCTATAAAGGAGGGTGACACTGAAGGATTACCTTGTTGTAGACTTTTGAAACAAACTTTTGAGCTCATTTGGGTGCCATTACCTCTATCTCCTACATTAACAAATGTAGTAAAGCATGGAGAAGCAATAATATAGGGCCTACCTATCCAAAGGATAGTGCGTTGAGTGTATTTAATATGCTGGATCCCTAACAAATCTCATGAGACTAGCAATCTGAGGAACATGGGTAAAAAATGTAAACAAGAAGACACAAACCATGAAACCCTAAAAGAGTGATTTTTCCAAACACTTCTAAACCTTGAATCCTTAATATTAACTTAAGTTTTCTTTCTCCTTGATTTTTATCTTAATCCTTATAATTGTTTCTTCTACATCCTACTTGTGTTCTTGCCTTGGATTAGTAAGATTCCACACTTAGCTAATAAACTTAAAATTAAATTCTAAAAGGTTGTATTTATCAATTTTCATTCAAAATTCAGTAAATGTGCCATCTGTAGAGTATTTTGTTATGGCATCTATATTTCTATCTTTATTTTTCAAAATATATATCTTTATTTTATTCATACTAAGTTACACTTCCAAAACTTAGTACTTTTAATATTAAGATATTAAAATTTTAAAAAATTATTTATAAAGGTAAGGGAGATTCTCTAATTATTATAGTAATTTAATATTTCATAACTCTATAAAATTATTGGAAAAGATAAAAAAAATCAATGTGTATAAATATGTATGAGAGTTTATGAAATTGAGTGAAACATCTACAAAATATAGCGAATAACTAAAAAAATATATATCAAATTTTAAAATAAAGAAACAAGAAATATACATAATTTAATAAGAGTAAATAAGTAATTTTAATTGTAATTTAACTACTAAAAAAAATCATTTCTGAAATAATGAGTGCTCCAAAATTGATATCTTTAGAAATAAAAGAACATCCTTAGTCAATTAAAAATCCTAGAGAAATTTGTTGCTTATTAACATCATCCAAATTAACATTATCCAAATTAACATGGCAATTTATGCATTAGTAAATACTTATTGATTTAATTTGATTTTCGTAATGTAGAAGTTATAATTTATTCAACAATTTAACTAATATTGTTTATGTTAAATTATAAAAGTAAATGGAAACTTATTCTCAATAATATGGTGCCATTATTTTTCTTAAAAATAACTTATAAATATTCAACAATTTAATTAATATTGTTTATTTTAATATATAAATGAAATGAAAAATTATTTTCAATAATTTGGTGTCATTATTTTTCTTAGAATAAAATTATAATTATCTTTAATTATAATTATCTTTCGTATTTTTGAATTGACTAATACAGTAGTGTTATGGAGGATGCTTAAATATATATTTGAGTTATAAGTGAAATGTTATCTGGTTACCTTGAGAAAATTTATCCATCAAAGTAGAGAAAATAAGTAATTGAAAATAATAAAATATAATTATTAATATTTAATAGATTAGTTTAAACCCTTTGCACTGCAATATATTAGAGGTAGTAATTTAAAAGGGATGTCCAAAAATTTTAAATTTTTCTCAATTTGAATCCAATTTTATTTGTATTGTAACAACCAAACAAGGAAAAGGGCCCCAAAATAATGCTATTTATACTTGTTATAAGGCAATTATCTGGCCAAAAACTATATTAAATGTGAGAGGGTTTAACTATTGTGAAGGTATTTCTCAATTATTATCAATTTATATTTAATTATAAATAAATAAAAATATATTTTTAGTAAATTTATATTTTATTTTATTATTTATCTTATTAATTTTAAGGTAAGCAATATAAAAAATAAAAACTTATCTTTAAAGTTTTATATATTTATTGAAAATCAATTAACATCATAATTTTAAAAAAAGTATATCATATTAAAAAAATTAAAATCGTATTAAAATTTAAGTGCACTTTTCAAAACATTACATTCTTTTACAATATTTTTATGTGTAAATAGTTTTAAAATATGAAATAAATATCACATTAACGAGTGTCAAAAATTCAATGTCTAAACAACTATTGTACATCTAATTGTATGTTTTATAAAATACAATATCCAAATATCCTAGGTAAGTCAATGTCTAAACAACTACTTACAACTATTGTACATTTGATTGTAAGTTTTATAAAATACAATATCCAAATATCCTAGTTTATATAATAATTAATTGGTGCATTTAAATATAATTAAATACTATGGTATTCAAATTTATAATATTTATTGCAAGTGTTATTGTCCAATTGGTGAGAATCATGGTTTGTAGACCATCCACCAAAGTACAATGCCCTTAGATACCTAACATGGAGAATCAATCAGATAGGGCCAGGATCATTCCATGAGTGACTTTGAAGGATTCGATGCCATCTTGTCATGGCTACTTAGTCGAAGGTATACTAAGATTTAGATGTACACTTACTCAAAAATTATAATACAGTATATGTAATCTGAAATATGGGCAAAGATACCAATATATATGTAACTTTGTTTCTATATAAATAATGAAAAATCAAAATCAAATATCATTCTCTACAGATAGGAACATTTAAAGGCAACCTCCTCCATTAAAAGTGTGTACTTTTAAAATTTAAGTTTAGTATAATTTTTAAACTTTGCAATTACCACAAAATTCAAATTTCAAATTTGGTTGATGAGATACCATTTATATATAAATGAAAAACTCTAGACAATCCAATGTTTGAATTTCAAGGACCATGTTAGTTGGAAATTTTCATATTTTGCAAATGATCTATTTTTTTCCATACTTACAACCATTAAAAATAAATTATTAGGTAAGCAGACTTACACTTTTCATTCACATACCAGTAAATATTATTTTTATATCAAACTAAAATGTTTTGTGAACTCATGTTATTGTGTTAATGATATGTTTTTTTCAATTCATGTTGCTATTTTATTCATTCTTGTTTTCAACATTACAAATATTCTTTATCATAGTTGTTGACATATTTTATATTCTATTGTCAATTTATTTATTCATACGTAATTATTTTTATTGAATTATATCATTTTCTAAATTCAATGGCCATGTTGGAAGATGCTTGTGTCATTAATATGCACTTAAAATCCATGCTTGAAGATACCTGATGGCCTTTGTTTCCATTAATGTGGCATGTTAATGTTGTCATGCACACCATCTACAACCTATTCAACATGCCTTGTTAAAGTCAATATCCCCTAAATATCATGGAACCCAAATGCCTCTTCTATAGATTATGTAGTGTTTCGTAGAGATTATTGTATCGATATGTTGGAGAGATGAAACATTGCCCACATTTGAACCCAAAATGTTGACATATTTTAATTCATGTCTGACTCAATATTTTATTGTATTTAGATGGAAGCTCTATAGGTTTTCATTCACATACCAATAAATATTATTAACTCTAGAGAAAAGTAAATTGTTGTGTGAATTCATCTTGTCACATTATTTATATCTGTGATGCATTTCTATTTAAATATAATTCAACAATTTCTTTGATAAAACCATCAAAAATATTGATTGCATGTAGTATGACATGATAATATGATGGTTTAGGCCTTTCTTGGCTAATTGGTACACCTTTCTCAATTTTAGTTGTTTATTTACTTAAATTAATAACATTTTTTTTTCAAGTTATGAGTTATATAATATGGCTATGTCTAAAGATATATATGGTAAGAATAATATTTTCATATACATATTAAAAATTATAACCATATGACTAGAAACTATGCCTTTTTTAATCATGAAGATATAAAGAAGTTTTTCCATAACTAACAAAGTTGTTGTGATCTTTAATGTCATACTCCAGATTTAGATTCAAACATATAAGGTTCATCTAGAGCTTAATCACCTTTAGTGACTATTAGATCACTAGGGAAATGCCCCAAGCACGGTCAGTCGAGAGCTCCCAGATCTCCCATGTACCTCTTTTCTTTCTCATGGGTGATGACATGGTTTTTGTAGGCAGTATTCTCAAAGTCATCATAAGAACCCCTTTCCTCACTTTCTCCAATTCTCCCTCATCATGGTGGATATGGTGGTTCTAACATAAGAGATAATGGAGAGGGGTTGGGGCTCCTCTCCATAGGAAAAGTTTTTACTCCGAGCCCTTGTTATTTCTCCCTCTTAGTAGGTCGATGAAAATGAAAACCAGTAGCAGAATGATGGATGGGATCCCTTACCTATGGATGACAACCCCCCTTAGGAGGAATGGAGAGGAAATATGCAATATCCTCCCTCTCTTTCACCTCCAACCAACATGTTTGATATTGCTACTTAATTATTTATGGGATCTTGTGTTTTTAATGTGCTATTTTTTTTTTGTTATTGCACATTTATATTAGTATTACTTGATGTAATATTTTTTATCATATAATTATTATTGACCGTCTCTTGAACTTGCTCGACTCTTGAAACTTGTATAACTCAATATAATTTTACTTGTAAAATGTGACTCTTTCCACCTATTTTTTATATGACTACGATTATACTATATCATTTTTTATTACTATAAATACATATTTCAATAAAAATTACAACCGTGATAATAAATTTGTACTCTTCTAAATAAACAGGAAAACTCATACTCTCATTTGGGAGCACTTTCTTTCATCTAGTTATGGCTTCCACATGTCTATAGCTTTAAGATCTACCTTACACTCTAATTTAATTGAGTCGAGATTATTTTGAAGGTTGGCATCCATCACTAAAGCAATTGAACTTACAATTTCCTAATTAGGTTCTTTAGGGAGTGTATCTTTGGCTACATTTCCTTTTGTAAGTGGAAGTGTTAATAGTGATTTTTTTTGTTTTGTTTCATGTACTACATGTTTCAATATATTCTCGCTGATTTTTCTCTTACTCCTAATGATTGTTTCTTCTACGTCCTGCTTGTATTCTTGCTTTGGATTAATAAGATGCCACCTTCACTAATAAACTTAAAAGTAAATTCTATGAGGCCACTCAATTTCCCTTCGAAGGTTAGTAAATGTGCCATCTTTAAGAGTAATTTATTATGGCGTCCATATTTCTATCTTCTGTTCCATCTTTAGAGTGTTTTATTATGGCGTCCATATTTCTATCTTTATTTTCCGAAATATATAACTTATATTTTAGTCATACTAAGTCACACTTCCAAAACTTAGTACTTCTAATATTAAGATATTAAAATTTTAAAAAGTATATATACAGGTAAAGGAGATTCTCTAATTATTATAGTAATTTAATATTTTTATAATTCTACAAAATTATTAGAAAAGATAAAAAAATAAAAATTCATATATATATATATATATATATATTTCATGAAATTGAATGAAGCATCTACGAATTATGGTGAATAATTAAAAAATAATATTAAATTTTAAAATAGAAAAATAATAAATATACATAATTTAATAATAATAAATAAATAATTTTTTAAAATTAAAATAAATAATTAAAATTTAAATAGTTAAAAAAACAAAACAAAACCAAAAGAAAACCAAAAACCAAAAACAAAACATTTCTAAAACAATGAGTGTACCAAAATTGATATCTTTAGAAATAAAAGAACATGCTTAATCACCTAAAAATCTTAGAGAAAATAAATGCTTATTAACATTATCTAAATTAACATCATTTTCGTGACAACGTAGTTATAATTTATACATTAGTAAATAATTATTGATTTAATTTGATTATTGTAATGTAGAAATTATAATTTATTGTATAAAAGAAAAATTTAATTATATATTCAACAATTTAACTAATAATGTTTATGTTAGATATAAAGTGAAAACTTACTCTCAATAATTTGGTGCCATTATTTTTCTTCAAATCGAAATATAAATATTCAATAATTTAATTAATATTGTTTTTATTAATATATAAAATGAAATGGAAACTTATTTTCAATAATTTGATGTCATTATTATTTTTAAATAAATTTATAATTATCTTTTAAATTTTTTAAATAGATTAATATAGTAGTGTGATGGAGGACGCTTGGATATATATGAGTTATAAGTGAAATGTTACTTGGTTGCAGAGAAAATTTATCCATCAAAGTAGAGAAAAGCAATAATTAAAAATAATAAAATATCATTATTAATATTTAACATTTTATTTTAAACTCTTTGCTTTGCATTAAATCAAAGATAATAATTTGAAAGGAATGTTCAAAACTTTACATTGTTCTCCAAGTTGAATCCAATTCTATTTGTACTGTAGCAACCAAACGGGGAAAGGGCCCCAAAATGATACTACTTGTGCTTGTTGGAAGGCAAATATCTAGACAAAACTATATTGAAGGTGAAAGGGTTTAATAGTTTTGATCTTTATTGTGATGTTATTTCCAGTTATTATTAATTTATTATATTTATATTTATATAAATAATTTACATTTTATTTTATTATTTATTTTATCAATTTTAAAGTAAGCAATACAAAAACTTATATTTAAAATATTATATAATTATTAAAAATCAATCAACATTAAAATTCTAAAAAATTATATTAAGAAAAAGGTACATTCATATTAAAAATTTAATATAGTTTTAAAAACATCACATCTTTTTATAATATTTTTATGTTTAAATAATTTTAAAATATGAAGAAAACATCAAAGTAATGAGTGGTAAAAATTCAATGTCTAAACAACTATTTACAACTATTGTATATCTAATGGTAAGTTTTACAAAACATAATCTCCAAATATCCTAGGTTATTTAATACTATAATTGGTACATTTAAACTTAATGAGATGTTACGGTATTCAAATTTTAAATATTTATGAAAAAGTTTGTAGTCTGATTTGAGAAGATGATGGTTTGTAGGCCATCTACGAAGGTATAAATCCCTCTAGATACTTAATATAGAGAGTCAATTGAAAAGGACTAAGATCATTATATGTATGACTTTGATGGATTGGATGCCCCTTAGTCATGGCTACTTAGTTGAAGGAATGCTTATATTTAGATTTACGCTTACTCAATAATTATAATATGCTATATATAATCTAAATTATGGGCAAAGATACTAATATCTATGAAACTTTGAGCTTCTATATAAAAAATCAAAAATCAAAATAAAAAATAAATTATTTGGCTCCATAAACAGGGACATTAAAAGCCAACCTCCTTCATTAAAAGTGTGTACTTGTAAAATAAAAGTTTAATACAACTTTTAAGCCTTACCATTAATACAATTTTAAAAATTAAAATTTCATTGATGAGATACGATTTATCTATAAAAGAAAAACTCTAGACAACCCAATGTTTGAATTTCAGAGACCATGTTAGTTGAAAATTTTCATATTTTATAAGTTATCTAATTTTTTCCATATTTGTAGTCTTTAAAAGATCAAATTTTAGGTAATCAAACTTACACTTTTCATTCACATAGTAATGAATATAACTTTTTATATCAAACCAAAACTTTTTGTGAATTCATGTTGTTGAGTTATTGATATGTTTTTGTCAATTCATGTTGTTATATTATTCATTCACATTTTCAACATTACAAATATTCTTTTCCATAGTTTTTTTAATATGCTTTCCATTCTATTGTCAATTTATTTATTCATATGTAATTATTTTTACTAAATTATATATATCATTTTCCAAATTCAATGACCATGTTGGAAAATGATTATGTCATTAATATACACTGAAGGGCCATGTTTGAAGATGTTTGGATACCTTTATTCCATTAATTCTTTATGTTAATGCTATCATGCACACCATCTACAACCTATTCAACATGCCTTGTTAATTCACTCTCTCGTAAATGTCATGGAACCTAAATTCCTCTTCTATAAATTGCAGTGTTTCATAGAGATTGTAACATCGACATGTTAGAGAGATGAAATGTTACTCATAATTGAACCCATAATGTTGACATGTTTTCATTAACATATGACTCAAAATTTAATGGTATTTAAATGGAATCTCCAAAGGATTTCATTCACATAACGATAAATATTAATATTTTGTATCAAAATAAATTATTATATGAATTCATGTTGTCATGTTATTTATCTGTGATACATTTCTATTTCCCTAACTCCAAATTTACATGGATGTCCAAGCGCTTGCTAAATATTTCCATGCATGAATTCTTGTTTAGATGGAAATGGGTTAGAACATGGGATGGAAGACTAAAAAATTATTGGTATGTGAATGGAAACCATAAACATTTTCATTCACATATCAGTAAATGTTATTGTCTTTATATGAAAATTATGGTTTTCATTCACATACCATAATTTAATGTTATTTTTTTATGTATCAAACCAAGTCATTTTATGAATTCATGTTTTTATGTTAGTTATATATAAGACACATTTATATTCCCTTGCCTCTACATTTCCATAGAAATTTGTGTAGTGAGGAGCAATGATGCCTTGTTAGATATATTTAATAAGTAATGAAGGGAAATGTTAGAAGACATCTGCCAGTCTTAAATTATATTAAAGTGTCATGTTAATATTATTCAGTATGTCATGTTAAATTGTCACTCACTCGTAGTAAATATGAGGTGAAAAATGATGGAACCCAATGTGAATGCACTTTTTAATATATATTGTATCGTTGACATGTTAAAGGGATGAAACATTACCCACCTTGAACACCCTAAAATTTTTTCATGTCTGCTAAACATTAACCTGGATATGGATGGAACCCTAGGAGGTTTTCATTCACACAATAATAAATATTATTATTTTGTAAATAAAACCAAATAATTTTGTGAATTCATGTTGCTATGTTATTTATATTTACAATACATTTCTATTTCCTTTCCTTCAACATTTACATTGTATAATGAATTCATAAGAAAGGCCAAGATTTTATGCTCCCTCCTTTAGCAAATATGGTGAGCTTACCTTAGAATTAAGAATTAAACCACTTAGGAGGTAATTAAATTATGTCTAAGTCCATGCCACCATTTCTATGTTGACAAGTCATTTTTACATCATTTTATAGGTATTTACACTCATTCACATTCATATGTTGAATAAGTTTTTAGAATTTGACCACTAATAAAATATAAATGAATCCATTAATTTTGCATTGATTTAAAGATTTATGCAATGAGGACCATTATTTAATTAATAAGGGTCATTTGTATGAAATGAAGGACCATGTTAGAATCCGTGTGTGTATGTATGACTAAACATTTAATAGTATGTGGATAGAATCCCTTGAGGTTTATATTCACATACTAGTAAATTTTATTATCTATGTATCAAAATTAAGATTTTCATTCACATAGCAGTAAATGTTGAGGCAGATGTAACAAACCAAATTATTTTTGTAAATTCATTTTTTATACCATTGAGTCAGATGTAACTTGATAATTATGAATGGATAAAACCTTTATGGTCCTAAAAAATATGGAATTATGATGAGACAAGAGTGCAAGTGGGGAGGAATTGTGGCATACGAGTCATCACCAAAAAATGGGAAAGGAGTGTGCTACAGATAATGCCTAAAAGTAAAAAATAGATTACAATTTTATCATGTGTGAATGTATCTAGTTAGAGTATCTCAGGGTTATATCTCTTCAAAATAGAAAATCAATTTCTAAATTTTATTTTAGGTTTTTGCCTAAGGGCATGTGTGGTTGTCCATCCCCATTAAGTGATGACCAAATAATTGCTTATGAACTAGTTGCATTCTTTCTCCATATTTATACCAAGAGGAGTTTCACCTACAAATAGACATCCTCTCATATTTTATGGGCATCACAACCATGTTTCACTATCAACAATTGAAGAGGCAAGAGCTTTGGGGATTGACCTACATGCATTTCCCATACACACTAGCCACAAATTACGTCCATTGGATGTGACTATTTTTTGTCCATTTAAGTCCTACTTCAAGACTAATAGGACATTATAGATGAATAAACATCATGTTCTAAAGATCAAGAAACAATAATTACCCACTTTGGGTAGCATAACATTGAAGAGGGCATTAACTTCTAATAGTATAAAATTTGGGTTTATAAGGACACATATATGGCACCTAAACCCTAAGCTAGTTACCAATGACATGACTTCAAGTGAATTATTCCATGTTTAAGAGAAAGAAGTTAGTTCTACTAAATTAGGTAAACCTAATTCTACTTTACTAGGATTTTGTTGTCAAAAAGACTATATTTAACCATGGGGTTCTATGGATGAGTTACTACTAAAAAACATACATAATTTTCAAATAAAATTTTGACAAGAAAGGTACATTATTATTAAGCAAACAATCACATGAGTAAAACAATCAAAGAGTTTGCATCCAATGTATTAATGTATTGCATAAAGAATAAGCAGAAAGAACTTTATAAATTTATATTTAAGTTCATTGGTCTCATCTAAGTTATGTTACAAAAATAAATTTATTCATTAATTTAAGACCATAATAACTATAAGATTTAAAAGAGATACCAAGTATAAATACATATCTACTTAAATCTCTATGCATAAAACATGAGTTTAAATGATTAAAAAGAAGAATAGAAGCAAGGACCTATGATTTATTACAAATGATAAAGTCTCAATGATTATAAACATGATCTAATTATGTTGGAGATATAGTTTTCCCTTTAAAATTTTAATTTTTTATAAGATAATATATTTACTAAATAAAAAAATCACTAAGGGATTTGCTTCAATAGAGAATCAACATTATACATTTTACAAAAATAAACTTGGTTTTCTTCACTACCACCACCACCACCACCACCACCCACCTCCCATACTAAATAAATAGTTTACTCCACTTGCTATGCTATATCCAAAATTAATAGAGATTGAATGCTACATGTCTATAGTTTCATCATCACCAACCAATTCGACTAAGAGTTCTCTAATAGGGGTTAGTGATATGATTGGATAATGAAATATGATATTTCCATAATAAGGGTTTGTATATCAATTAAATACATGCATTTTAAGGGTTTATTGATTTTTTATATTTTATTTATACCTATAAAACACCTTTGGAGCTCTATTGACATGTAAAAAAAATCCATTTTGATCTATTGTCTCACAAGTCAGTTTCTTTCAGTGATAAATAAATCTCATGTTGCTTGTTGATTATCTATGTTAGATGGAAAAACAATCCAACCATTTTTATTGTATATGTTAGATGGACTCATAATTTTTTATTTATTTATGGCATTCAATTATTTTACTTGTCACTTACATGGATTTGACCTAGGCCTCACTGTAAGGAAGGCCAATCCTAAGCTAGAGGAGTGGGCAAAGGAACATTCAATTTTTTTTGATGAAATATATCTATATATAAATTAACCAAAATAAATATAATAATAATTCACAAAAAAAAAAAGAGGTATGGAAGCATGTCATGAAGTCACACTAGGCATATCCTAGGAGCCAAAATAGAAACATCAAAAACAATTAGGCCCCACGTAGGAACAACTCATAAAGTCACCATAAAAAGTATTAAGTAGATAGAGTAAGGCCAAAAGGTGGAGGTTCCATATCATCATGACCCTAGCCTAAGCTTGGCAAGTCATTTCCATCTAGAATTGGCTCCCATCTAGTAGCTTGATTAGTGTCTTTGTCATCTTCTTCTTGTTGTTTTGAGTGGGCAAAATGGCCAAAGAGAGCCTGGGGAACTTGTCCAACACGTCTAACCAACCTCTAAGTGGTGTCCCCCAAGCATATTAGTATATAAGAGGAGGAGGAGCTTCCCAACCATACTACCCATTAAAGAAAAGAGATAAAGGTTGCCACCCTCGTTGCTACCTAGGAGGGGTCATGCACTAATACAGGGTGTTGATGTGAGATCAAAATTGAGATCATCTACATTGGTGCCCACCATTATGTGGTAAATTAATTTTATCCTCCAATCAGTATTCTTGGGGTGGATATGGTAAAACTCAGGCTATGGCACAAGGATCATCTTCATAATGGGAGAGAAGATCCTTAAGGTGACCAAGCTTTATGGCAACTTTATTGGTTTGAAATTGAATCTATAAGAGAACATTAAAAATGATAGAAGACTTTATCAAATTAGAAACATTACAATCTAAATAAGCATTATTAAATATAACATTATTTCTCTCTTCCCATAGCCAAAAGAGAATCTCCACTCTAAAAGTATGCCATACTTGGATATATTTAAAGGGCAACATGGGTTTATCTCCAAGGAGGATATGCTTCTAACAAAATAATTTGGTTTGAAAAGGTATAAAGAGGTCATGAATCCATGGCCAAACCCTTTGAGCTTTGGAGTAGTACAAGAAAAGATGTGGAAACATCTCCAGATAGCCACAAAAAGGGCAAGTGGGAAGGGAAACTCCTAATTAGACAAGCCTTCTTCCAATAGGTATGCCTTGGTAGGTATAGCATACACTAAGTAAAATGAGCTATTTTGGGCTCCATACAAGCCCATCAAATAGTGTTAAATTGAAAACCCAAAGTACTAATAAAAAAATGTAGACCCCAATAGGAATTAAGTTTATCTACCATAGGCAAATGCAGAGTAATCCATCCATAGCCAAACTGAGGGGTGTAGTTGAGAAAGTGAGTTTCAACATACCACTTCCAATCATTCCACCAAGGATGAATGGAGTGAATAGATGTTTTTTGAAACATGGAGGGTGGCACATTGTTGGGTATTTCTTGGTAGGATTCTTGATCAGAATTGACTAACCAAAATTTGGTTTTCACCTCTTCCCAAAGATAGTCAGGAGTGAGATCACCTGCAAAAAATATCTTGGGTAGTATGAATGCCTTTACAAAATAACTTGAGAGAATTGATCCAAGGGACCTCAACTAAAATAACTTAATTGAAATTAATAACAAGTGACCACCATAGTGAGTAACTTCATAAATTAGATTTAGATTTGAGAAGTAGGATTTTGGCTAGTATGAATCTTCTCCAACTTCACCAACTTATCCTTCAAAGTTGTCCTGATGAAGTGATAACATAACTAAATATGTTTCATCCTCAAGTGGAAAGCAGAGTTCTTTGCCAAATAAATAGCACTCTGACTATCACTATATAGTCTCCCAAATCCCTGCTCATGCCCAAACTCTTAAAACAAATCCTATAACAAATCATCTCCTTGCTAGCTTCTATGGTAGCAACATACTCTACCTCTATGGTTGACAAAGCCACAACCTTTTATATCCTAGAAAGCCAACTAACTATTGTATCCCTAATAGTAAATATATATCCTATCATAATTCTCCTACTATCAATATCCTCTACCATATTCAAGTCCACACAACCATGCAAAGTTGTATTTGATCTACCATAACATAATGCAACATCAATGGTTCCTCTCAAATACTAAACAATCCATTTCATTGCCTACCAATGCTCATAACCTGGATCACTCATATACCTACTCAAAACTCCCATTGCTTGGGAAATATCTAACCTAGTACAAACCATGGCATACATCAAGCTACCAACTACTGATGAGTAAAGTACTTTGGACATCTTAAGCTTTTCATCTTCCATCTTGGGACATTACTCCTTTGATAATCTAAAGTGGCCTACCAAAGGATTACCAATAGATTTAACATCCAACATGCTAAAAATTTTAAAGACTTTCTTCACATACTCTGATTGGGATAAGATCAACTTTCTCTTCTTCCTATAATGAGAAATCCTCCTACCAAGGATTTGTTTTACAACACCCAAATCCTTCATAGAAAAGGAGTCACTAAGATATTTCTTGAGCATATGAATATGCTCTATGTTCCTTCCTAAAACTAACATGTCATCGACATACAAGCATAATATAATAAAGGAACCATCATAAAAATGTTTGATGTACATGCAATGATTAGAATAACACCTTTGATATTTTTATTTCAACATAAAAAATCAATTTTTTTATACCATTGTCATGGATCTTGTTCTAGGGCATAAAATCTCTTCTTTAGTCTACACACATAGTTTTCCTTCCCTTTGACCTCATATCCCTATGGCTACTTCATATACAACTCTTCATCCAAATCACCATGAAAAAAAACAATCTTCACATCTAACTGTTCTAAGTGCAAATCCTCAACTACAATTGAACCAAGGATAGTCTTAATAGAAGTCATTTTTATAATAGGAGAGAAAATCTCATCAAAATCAATACCTAATTTTTATGCAAACCCCTTGACCACCATCCTGGCATTATATCTTTTTGTTCCTTCATCCTCTTCTTTTATTTTGAAGATCCACTTGTTTGGCAATGCACTCTTTCCCTTAGGTAGCCTTACCAAATCCCATGTTTAGTTCTCCATGAGATAAATATACTTTTCATCCATGGATTTCTCCCACTTCAACTTGGCATCTACCTGCATTGCTTCTTCATAACACTTTGGTTTTCCATTGTCAGTGAGTAATAAATAATTCAAAGAAGGAAAAAAATGTTTAGGTGCTCTTCTTATCCTAGAAGATATTCTCACCATAGGAGTTTTGGGTCCTTATGAAGAAGGTTCCTAAATTGAATTACTGGATACTTTTCCATCTGCAATGTCATCCAATACTGTGTACCCTTTCTATTCATTTTCATATTCCTACAACTAAATCTTATACATGACTTTTTCATTAAAGGTTACATCTCTAGACCAAAATATTTTCTTATCTTTAATGCTTCATAAACAGAAACCAAATTCATCCTCACCATAACCAAAAAATGTGCATTTCTTTGATTTAACATCTAAATTGGTCCTATCCTATTTTTTAATGATAGAAAAAACCTCACATCCAAATAATCTAAGAAAAGAATATTCAACATTCTTACCAAACCAATCTTGTTTAGGAATGCCTCCATCCAAAGGAATAAAAGGTCCTCTGTTAATCAAATATACTATCATGCTAACTACTTCTACCCAAAACTATAAAGGCAACCCTACATGTAACCTTATTCTCCTAGCACATGCCATTATTATTTTGTTCATCCTTTTAGATACCCCATTATGCTATGGAGTTCATGGAACCATTCTTTTCCTATAGTTCCATTTTTATAATAATAATCAAATAAATCATTACTACAATACTCACCTCCATTATCCAATCTAAGACATTTTAGCTTGAGACCTGTTTCATTCTCAACCAAGGATTTCCACTTCTTAAAAATGTTAAATACATAAAATTTATTTTTAATGTAATAAACCCAAACTTTCCTAGTTGTATCATCAATAAAAGTAACATAATAATTAGATCCACCAATAGGAGATACCTAATGTAGTCCCCATATATATTAGTGTACCAACTCTAACTTATGATCTTTCTTTGTGGGTATAACCTTCAGGGACTTAACCTACTTTTGTTTCCCATACACAAAGTTCTCATAGAAGTTTATATCTTTATCTTTCAATCTAGGCAACTTATCTTTTAAGCTCTGCATGCCCTTATGACTCATACGATCGAGCCTATAGTGCCACATAGTTTGCATCAACTAAATCAATAGAATCAACACTACTAGTCAAATATATAGTACCAACTTTCTTACCTCTCAAAATCATAAGAGCACATTTGGTAACTTTCCAAGAATCTACAGTAAACAATACTGAACATCCCTCACTACCTAATTTCCCCATTGAAACCAAATTTTATCTCAACATAGGCACGTGTCTAACATCCTTAAGGAACCATGTGTTCCCATTTTTCATCTTAACTTGAATACAAAATTTCCCCACTATCTCACATGGTTCATCATCACCAAGATAAACATGTCCTACATTCTCTTGAACATAATCAATAAAATAATGCCTATGTGGGGTGACCGCATGAAAAGAAGCCCTTGAATCTAATACCCAAGACTCAAAAAAAACTATCCATAGAAATAATTAAGGCATCCTAACATGATTTATCTGATGTCAAATTTACCTCATTCATTTCCTTCTTTTTGGCATTCTTATCCCAAAGTGAATAACAATCCTTTTTTGAGTGTCCACTCTTCCCATAATGCTATCATATCATCTTCGATCTAGATCTGGACTTAGATCTACCTTTTAACTTTCCTCAGTTGCCTTTACTCTTGTCCTTTTTCCTCCCTCTAGTATCAATGGATAAAGCATTACCTAAAGATGATTCACCAATGTTTTTCCTTCACATCTCCTCGCTAAGAATTACACCTATAACATCCTCAAAATTAAAGCTTTCATTGATAGGGACTGCATTACTCATAGTCATAACCAAACTATCCCAAATATTAGGAAAAGAACATAATATTAGCAAAGATTTAACTTCTTCATCAAACTTAATTCCAACTAAAGTGAGCATACTTACAACTATATTAAAATCATTTAGATGAGTAGCTATTTAACCATTCTCAAACATTTTCATGTTAAATAATCTTTTCATAAGAAATAATTTATTAGAAGAAAAGGGTTTCTCATATAACTTTCCAAGTTTATCCATGAGATCTTTTGTGGTTTTATTAATAGAAATATTAAATGCAACAAAAGATAAAAGACATAACTGAATGGATCTCAATGCCTTTCTATCATGGAATGACCAATCCACATCACTCATACTTATAGGTTATTCTACTTTCCCCTCCAAGGGGAGATGTAGCTCATTCTTATATAGATAATCTTTCATCTACATTTTCCACAAACTAAAATGCTTACCATCAAAATTCTCAAATATGAATTTGATCTCTTCTCAGAGCCCTTAGTTTATCAGAGTGGCATGAATTAAAAGTTTATAGGAATTTTAAAAACTTTTAAATCAGATTTAATATAACTATAAATCAGATCTAACTTATTAAATAGCATGCATCACAGAACATTCCTCAAATCATAAATATAATGAAAGCATTAAAATGTTGAGAAAAAGAATCAATCACACAACACAGAGCTAATGTGGTTCACCCAATGTGGGATACATCTACAAGGAAGTTCTCAATATAAACTATAATCAAAACACAAGACTACAATGAACTCTCATAGAGGTAGAAAATAGGGGTGCTTAAAACCTTGTCATAAAATCTTTGAGAATTTATGATGATGATCATTTAGAGGATGAGATCTAATGTTTAAACAAAGATTTTAAAAAGAATAATTACAAATGAAAATAGATTTCTATAGCCTTGAAGTCAATCAAACAACACATGTTAGACCTAAAATTTTATGGATGACAACCTTAATAGACTTATTTTATACATATTTACACCCCTTTCGCCACCCGCCCCCCCCACCCCCCACACACACACACACACATTAAAGAGTAAGAACATCCATATTAATTTTCTCCCTCACAAAAAATTTAAAAGATTGGTTAAATCATCCAAAGATACTTTAGAACTAACTCTTAGAAGTAGAGTGTACAAAATTGATTGTTAATGTGGGATGTCATATATTAGGGAGACGGGTCCCTCCATCAACACAAATATCAATGAACATGTTTAACATATAAAAAAATAAAGATTGGTTGATTTAACTTCAACATGACATTCATTCAAAACTTGTCATCATATTTATATTAAGAATACCAAAGTTTTGGGCATAGAGGACCACTAATTAATGTGATATCTAAGAGAAGAAATATAAATTTGTATGTATGATAATAACTTGAATAAGGATGTTGATCTAGAATTAAACCAATTTTAGTGATCAATCATTATTTTCATTATAATTGTCAGAACAATTTATTTTGTTTTATCCTCAATTCTCTAGTAAGTGGTGTTGTCTTCGATATCAAGATGTTTAATGTCATTTATCTTCTTATTTCATTTATGTCTACTTCATTCTTTTTTCTTTCCTAATATCATAATTTTTTAATATACTTAGATCTTACCTTACATTCATTTAATTAAAATTTTAATTTTATAATTTCTCTCTCAACAATTTATTTAGATGTTCTACTTCATTACCAAATATAAAATAAATATTTTTACTTCCTATTTTAAGAAATATATATATATATATTTTTTTATTTTTTATTTTCAATTTTTTATTATTTTACAATTTCAAAAAAGTATCAATTTTTATTACTTTCTTTCTTTAGGATGGTAGTTTTAAGTTTATTAACTATACAAAATTAAAATAAGTTAGTATTCATTTTTTCTTATCTTACCAGCAAACAATTAATGAATGTACCTCATTTAAGATTTAATCCTCCCAACTATTTGACATCACAACACTTTACTATTAGCATCTTTAAATAGAAATTTAAGTCTCCAAACTAATCATACTATTCTCTAATCTTGATGATGGTACACGATATGTGATCTAAAATACTGATTTAAAAAACTTTACATGATTTTAACAAGAAATATTCATCAATATTATTCATGGACTATGTAATTAATATAGTTTTGATTGTTTCTCTTCATGGTATGGAATTATACCTTAACACTAAACTTCTTGAGAAGTTGAGAAGTAAGCTTGGAAAAAATCTTGTAGACTTAGCAATTATTAAAATATGTAAAGATCAAATGGTTTTTCCAATATTTATTAAGATTTAACGATGATCTATGTTGTCATAGGAATAATTTTATCTTTAATCAAGCAAGTATCTCATTATTAAGGTATGTGATTCACCAAATCAGAGTTGAGATCAGCCTCGTGTCTTCTAAGATGAAATGTATACACCTCAAACTCACTTATTATTAAAGTATATATCTTTGGATCAGGTTTAGATGTCTCTTCCTTTTTGATAGCTAAAAGCTTAAAAGACTAGTCAAGATTAGGTAGAAACTTAAATTTTAAATCATCTCCAGATCAAGAGATAATATTATTTCTTAACATCTAGCTATGGGGGAATGTTTCATTAACCAATAGACCAGGATGTTTGTTTCCATGTATGTTAAAAAACATTTAATCCTATATGATCAGAGTAATGTAGATTCAATTACTATAAAATATAATGGTTGGTTATGACAAAAAATGGTTGCGAGAGTTATCTTGAAAGGGTTTGAATCATGTCTCTATTAAAGACTAGAATTAAACAAAAAAAAATTATTTCCTCTTCACTACATCCTCTTCCAATCAATGTTTTAATATTTAGCACTTTTTAGTATGAATTTATGTGATTGGTTGAGAGTGTGGACCCCAACAATTTGTGAGTGTTGGTTAAAATCAACCCTTGATATATATTTATATTTCTAACTTTAATTATAATATTTATTTATGCTTTAATACTTTCATTATTAAATCCATTTCTAATCCCCCCAATCTTGTTGGATCATTAATTCCATTGGTAGATTCTATGAACTCAAGAAATGACATTATTAACATTGTCTCATTTATTAATTCTTTACCAACAAG
>JARHVA010001207.1:60000-130000 GCA_037957365.1 Torreya grandis
GGATCCCATTTAATCAAGTTTCCCTACCATGGTGTCTTTTAAAGTAGTATTCTAAGTGACTACACCATTAAAAGAATGTCATATTTTAAGCACAATTTAATTCAAATACAAAAAGTACTTTGGGTTTTTTATATGGACAAAAAGAGGTCATAAGCTCTACTACATACTTTGTATCTGAAAAAACTTTTCCAAATCCAAGTAATGTGTCCATTTTGCATTTTTCATAGCTCTTCCCAAACCACACTACATGTTTAACTTCAACCAAATCACACCTAAAACTTCTTGTAACTTTCTCTACACCCTTAAAATAAAAGCTAGATTTTTCTTGTTTATAAAATAAGATTTACAAACCTTCAAACTGTAAAAGGTAATGAAAATAAATGACAATCATAATTATAAGCAGTTTTTCAAAACCCTAGGCTTCAAAGTGTACAAAAATTGTCCAATAAACGCTGAAATCAGTTTCATTAAAAAATGGGAACTCTCAAACTTTAATGAAAAAATTCAAAGGGAAAAATGGAACTGTGATCCTAACAATCATGCAGAAAAATGGATATAGTATTCTTCAAAACTGTGTAATCATTCTCTTATATGTTCTTGTATGTGCTTGCCTAGTTGACATGAGTGTGCTTGGACTTGAAGATATATAGAGAATGTAATAATTCAGTAGATCCATGAAAAAAAAGACATTTGAAAGTTTAAGACATTTTGAGACCCGGTGGCTATGGCTGAATCCAAAATTATCACATGTTTCATTATAAGCAAACATAGTAAAGGTGAAATATAATGAAAAACTGTAACTAGTAAGAATATAATATAGAAAATATCACCATGTGTCTCCAATATATGTTATGTGTAGATTTTAATTAAGTCATAGATTTTTTAGGGAGATAGTTTGTTTTAAAATAATATGAAAAAATGTTATATTCATTTCTTTCGTTCTTCCATCGAACACATTTAATTTTTTTATTAAAATAAAAATAATCACAAAATATACAAAATTGGACAACTTTAGAATTTTGATCATAATTAAAATTTGAGGTTGTCTAAATTATTTTTTCAATGACGCCGTACTTGATCGTTTATCTTCTCACCCGTACAATATAAAAGACTTTCGACTTAAGAATGATATATGAAGGGAAAAATACAATCACATAAATAAAGGTATGCAACCAGATATCATTGTTTGAAAACTCCGTTCGGGCATCACATTATTCAATTCAATCTCCCAAAATGAGATCCTTGCCCTCTATTCCAACAATCACTGAAATGGAAATAGCAAAGCACATAAACTGCACTCAAACAAACCTTCACCACTTCAAACAATACCATCGCTATCACTGCTTCCACGGTCTACTTCCACGAGATCTTGAGGTGTATGAGCCTCGGTCTTGCCTTCCAGCATGAGGAGGACTTGGTCCATGGTTGGCCTCACATTCTCATCATTTTGAATACATAACAAACTTACCAGAGTAGCTCTTCTCACCTCTTCACTAACTGCAGTATCTGCTATCCGTTTGTCCACAATATTCATCATGTTCCCCTTATTTATTTCACTTGCAGCCCACGCTGGAAAGTAATACAAACTTGATTCTTCTACGTTTAAGTCTAGATTTCTTTGGCCTGAGATCAATTCAAACAGGGTCATACCAAAACTGTATACGTCAACCTTAGGAGTGATTGGAAGACCAGACATCCATTCCGTAGCCAAGTACCCTCTCGTTCCTCTTGTAGTGGTCAAAACGTGGCTTAAACCTCTACCCACAAGCTTTGCCAACCCGAAATCCGCCAACTTGGGAGAAAAATCGTCATCCAGCAGAATGTTTTCGGGCTTAACATCGGCGTGAATGATGCGATCTCTGCAATTCTCATGGAGATAAACAAACCCTTTTGCAGTGCCTAGTGCGATCTCAAATCGATTCTTCCACTCCAAAACCTTCCCTTTTCCTTGCTTTTTGGAATTTTGATTGAAGAGAAAAGAATTTAGAGAGCCGTTGGGCATGTAATCATAAACCAATAACCTTCGCGATGCTTCTGCACAAAACCCTCGAAGCCTTATCAAATTCACATGCTGTATGTTTCCAACAGAGCTAATTTCAGCACGAAATTGCTTTTCATCTTGTCTTGAACCTGTGAGTTTTTTGAAGGCTACAAGTGTGCTGTTTGAGAGAGATCCGTTGAATACAGAACCGAATGCTCCTTTCCCCAGCGTGTGGTTGAAATTGTTGATTGCAGTTTTCAGCTCCTTGTAAGTGAATGTTCGGAGTGACGCTGGCATGTCATCCTCTCTGTATTTCTGAAGCAATCTTCCACGCCTACGCTGAATAAATAATGCAAACAGGAAAGCCAAACCAACAACACCCATGGTAAGGGAAATGGAAAGGGCAAGGAGTCTACCTCTACTTCTGTTGAATGACGACTGTAACAAATCAGAAGCGGCCAATCTAATGAAAAAGTTCTGGCCGTGGTCTACAGAATCGAGTATATTGAACAGATCGCCAAACCACAATCTACAATTCAGAGGACTGGAAGTTCTTATAGCAAAGGCAGTACAGGAGCAATTATTGAGGCAAGCAGTTCTGCATCCCTGGAGAGTTGTCTCTTGGCTATATTCCATAGCTTTGTCATCGGATAAGGACTTATCTTTGAGTTGCAGGAAACCATCGGTGGTGGCATTCGAGGCAGAGCAGTGTAAAGGGGTACGCCGAATACACCCGCTCGACCACCACTCTTCTAAACTCCAGGCGCGATGGTCTTTGGGTTGGAAGCCTTCTACACAAGTGCAGGATTGAATGTTTTGATCTAAGTAGCACACTCCATAAGCACCGCATAAGCCATAGACACCGCACTCTGCTTGGGGTTCCGACCAAACCATGCTCCGTTTACTATTATCAATCAACAAGTAAAATAACAGATCGCCGTTCCAGTTCATAACTTCCCTCGCCATCATCATATTAGGTATCGATCTCAACCAATATATGTAGTACATGCTGGTCGGAGAAAACCGAACCAAATCTTGGGCTATTCTGGGATAAGATTTTATACCTGCTGACTGGCGTAATAGCTATCTAACCAGTCTCCACTTGACCAATAAGAAGGACCGCTTTTATGGCGCACCGAAAAGTCTTTCTTTTCCAGAGATGGATTCATTTCTAAAAGCAAGCTTCCAGGTGCTGGGTCCACCGAACTCTTCCAAGAAATTATTTTCAGACCTTTCCAAAGCTTCATCATAGGCAAAAATGTATCCGTTGGATGTCTGAAACTTTCCCACACAATCTCAGAAGTGTTTTGGCCCCCTAACATAGCAAAATTACCAGTGTCGAAAATCACAGCCCTGGACGCCGCTTGAACTTGATGATTCATTGTGTATAAAAAATTGTGGATGCAAAAGGAATATACAAAAAAATCAAAAGTCTAACAAACTCATGAACTCCGTAAAAAAGACTTGAACATAAACTAAAAGGTGTGAACTTGAAGAGATATAAAGAGAAGATAATAAACTTAGTAGATCCAAGGTAAAAAAAAATAAGGCATTCAAAAGATTAAGGCATTTTATGATTCCATGGCTACGACAAAATCATAAACTATCATGTATTTCACTCTGTGTAGACACGATAATGGTGAAAGATAATGAAGACCTAGAAATTAACAACATTTCATAGCATAAATCTTTCTATATATCCCCAATAAATGTGAAGTTGAAAATCCCACTGCATATATTTATTATGTGGAAATATATAGAGGCCTAGTGATTAATGGGAAATTATATAAATATATATTTAAATGGGAACTATAGTAAAATAATATTATAGTAAAATATAAATTTATGTAACCCACAATACCAATGAAGATTTTATACTTAGTACCCATTCAGAGCAAGTTTATAGTTATTTCATAAGTTTTCTTGTGGACTCATAACTCATATATCTAAGTATTGTAAATGGACATACTCTTGAAGAACTAAACTAAGACTGTTTGATAGTTTATCTCTATTAATAAGATAGGAATATTTATGGATGTAACCGTAATTTTTTTTAATGCAAAGAATGTTCATACATATGATGGTAATTTGAGCTTAGAAGTCAGGTGTGAACATTAAATACGTTGAATAAAAATACTATTGTTGGTTTTGAAGTAGCACGAGAGAATGCTACAAATAATATGTATATATATCTCTAAATTACAAATACAACTAAAATGATTTTATCTTAATTTAAAGTAGGAAATTATACAAAGCTTTAAATACTTTCATAGACATGTTTATAAATTTGTAAGCACATACAACATAAGGAACACAAATTATTTAACATAATATCTTAAGAAAAATTGCATAAAATAAATTTTAGAATGAGGTTTTGGAACTCTTTGAAACCAATGAAACCAAATACCCTAACCAAATTTATATAAACAAAATTTATTTTATATATTTTTTATATTCATTTTTGCAATAGTGTTTCATTATTCATTCACCACAAGGGTAACCCTGCTCTAATTGATATGTTGTTAAAATAATGAAGTGTAACAATAAGTATAGGCATGTCAATAAGCATTAGATTTCTAATGATTGTGGTTTAATTTTATTTAATGTTGACTTCTACTATGATTATAGTACTCACTCAAAATTTTAAATGTAAATAAAACCTTACGATAATAAACAATTTTGTCTAATTAATTATTTTGTTTACCCCACACGCGATTTGTTTTAAGTAGCTCATTTTGATGTGCCATTTGTTTTGAAAATGGATATGTTTTTGAGCTGTTTACTTTGGTGATATTTTAATATTCTTATTCAACTAGTACATGGTACTTTCAGTGCTTGTCAAAATTTTATATGTACTAAAATGTACCAATTGTATATGCATTAAAATATAAAGTGTCAAATCTCTATAATCTTTGGAGGTTATTGTTGATAGTTTAGGGGGTTGCAATGTGCCTTGTGTTCTTTATTTCACTTTCATTTTTGAAAATATCTTTTTCCACTACACGATGAATTATAATTTGGTTTTACTTCTCACACCATATAATTATTATGAGTAAAAAATCAAAGTATAAATATTTTTGAAGACAAAAGGTTTACATAAAATTATTATGAATAATAAAACTAAACTAACAATAAATTTAGAAAAACTAAATAGTTTAATCAATGTGATAAGGCTTATGATCTACTGTGTTTGCCTTTATCTCCTAACTCACTATTTCATATTATTCAAAATTGTCTCACTGTTCAGGTATGATAATTGATCCTACCATCCATTTCCTTATTTCCTTTGGATCAATGGTGACAACATTGATTTTTGAAAGAAATCTACCTCTAGATACATCTTGGATTCCGAACATACTCAAAGAGGGCTTGATTCTAGCCTACTTCAATTCATATCTTTGGGTGCATACTCATTTTCATTTTGCCAGACAATTCAAGCCCTTGTTCTTTTAGAAGTATAAATCACAACTCTCCTTTTGTCCATAGGAATTAAATAAACAATCTAATTTGTCCTTGCTCGTACAAAATCCCCCATTGCCAATTGGCGTGGGCCTGCTTGTTGTTTCTAGATGTTTAGGTCTAGGATAGGATGCTTTTGATTTGCCAGGTTTCATACGTAGGATTTAAAAAATTAACTTGCTTTTTATTTGGTGATTTTGTGATGCATGTTTTGGGTGCTGTGTATTGCTTGTGTTTGATCCACGAACTATGTTGACTAGCATTTGGTGCTTCGAATTTAATCTTGTCTGTCGTCATCATTGTAAGTTTTGGAATGCTTTTATATTTAACTCGGTTGCTGCTGCAAATCACATTGCTGGTTATAGGGCTCCAGAGGTGGTAGAAACCCGCAAGGTCACTCAGAAATCTGATGTTTATAGCTTTGGTGTGCTGCTCCTAGATCTTCCAACAGGCAAGGCTCCAAATCAAGCATCAGTCAATGATGAAGGTATAGTCTAGGCCGGGGTTAGGGAAGAGTGGACAACAGAAGTGTTTGATGTTGAGCTAATGAGGTATCAGAACATAGAAGAAGAAATTGTCCAATTACTGCAAATATCCGTGGCCTGTGTTGTTGAAGTCCCTTATCAGAGACCCACAATGCAAGACACTGTTAAGATGATAAAGGATATGAGGTAATTTGAAACAGATGATGGGAACAGATAAACCTCTGATGATAAAGCAAAAGACTCTAATGGACAAACTCCTCCACAGCAATAAGCTCCTTCAGAAGCTCCGACCCCATCATCGATTACACCCTAGAAACTCATTCATATATATGCAGCTCTCTTTCTTGTTGGTGGCGATTTATTAAGCCTGTAAAACATCTTTAGGAAAGTGTTTTTTTACCTCGGAATCAATTGTTTTCTTCATTTTCCTTTCCCCCACAAATCTTGCAAAGATATATAGCAAGAAGAGTCATGGGCGATCTTCAAGAATTCTTTAAATGGTGTTGGCCAGCTGCTAGCTAGCCATTGGCATACTTTGTCAAAATTTCCTTATAGAAACGGCCACATTCTGAAATTCCTGCGTGACGCATTTGTGCTAAATGGAATTGTACTGGTAGGTCTTGTCTCTCTATTTCATTATAACACTTATTGTCAAAAGAATTAATTTGACAGCTAGTATCATGAATTTGAAATGGGTGGTTTTCAAATATATTGATATTGGAATGTCTCGTGTTTGTTCACCACCTGAAGATTATTTGGAACAGCACACGATTGCCGAGTTAAATAAGCAAACTCTGAAACCAGGAAGCCTCTGAAGCAGCTTTGAGAAATATGTTCTTGTTGATAGTTTATGAAATGGGATAGATTATTGCGTTTATTAATCGTTCCCGATTTTTTTTAATTAATGATATGTTAGTTTTTTATTTTTTATTTTTTTGAGACATATTTTTATATTATAATAAAAACAATAAATATAAATATATTTAATTAATAATTTTATTTTTATAAATAATTGGACATATATATAATAATTTTTGGTTATATTTAAAAAATGATTTGTAAATAAAATTTTAACATAAAATTTGTGGTGTGGTTTTGACAAAGTTCAATACCTTCTCGACTCACATATTTAAGTTTAAAAGATTTTCTACTAAGTAAATGTCAATTTTAATATAACAAGGTAACATTGTGTAAAAAAGTGTGAAACCTCAAAATTAAAAGTCTCAAATAGTGGTCCCATTTTTTTTTATTGGGAATCTACTAGAACGCTACACGATTACCAAACTAAAGAAGTAAAGTGAAACCAAGAAGCCTCTAAAGTGGCTTGAAGACGTGTTGAGAATGTCTTATGTTCGTGTTAATAGTTTTTGGAATAGGAGATATTTGTATTTACTTGCAATGGGATAGACTATTGGGTTTATTAATGTTTGGTTATTACTTGAATATACTAAAACTGTGCATGATTATTGAGTGAAGGAAGTAAACTGAAACTAGAAAACATCTAAAGCATCTTAAAGATGTGTTGATAAAGTCTTATGTTCTTATTGATAATTTCAAAAATAGGAGATATTTGTATTTACTAGCAATGGGATAGACTATTGTGTTTATTAATGGTCCCTTCAAAAATTTTTAGATAGATACCAGGGTTTTATGGATCCCCTACCTATTTATAATATTCAAAAAAATATTACAAATGTAGCATGTCATATCGGTACAATGGACAATACCAAATCCACAAAAAAACAAGCTAAGCCAGATATACAGGTGAGCCAAAACAACTAAACCAAAAGACATAACAACAACACCCTTCTGAGCTTACTGAACTAAGAACCAAACAACAAGAGAGGACCAAACTATAAAAACAAAGGTTTCCCACCTAATCCAAGATGACTATAATGTCTAGTAGAGCTCCACCCACACCTTTTTTAGTTTCCATTGGGACCTCCAAACCTCTACTAACCAGTGCCAAAGAACCACCACACTCCCCACTAAGAAACCCTGTTTCCACCTACTGCCTCATTATCACACCACTTATAATTGGTGAAGAGTGAATACTGCTTAGATGGCCTTGAATTCCAGTCATCATCGCCCATAGAGGTGCTTGAAGAAGCCAAAGAAGCACCAACCCACACTTATGGAGACAGGTTTTGCCAAATATTTAACAGCTTTAATGTATTCCCGTGAATGATGCTCAATCTTCTAAACTTCCAACATTGGTATAGGGATTTTTGTTGATGCCATCAGAGGAGGGAGGAAGCAACCTAACTAAGAAGAAGGGAAACAAAATTCTTCTTGAAAATTATCCACATACCTTAAAAGGGACACAAATTTAGTTTTCAAAGACCTATAAACTAACATAGGGACCATCCCCAGACCATCTGAACCATAAGAAGACAATTTGATAAAGGGCCCATGGTTCATAGCTATAATTTCTTCTAACACGCACATCCTATGCATAAGAGAAACATAAAAGTCCCCAACAAGATGCTTGTCAGTCATCAGTGATAGGAGATTACTCGCAAACATGGAAGACACTTCTAAATTTACCCTATTTTTAGGATTGTGATAAAGATAATTCTCCCTCAGAACATTTTGAATAGATTATAGAATCTCCCTAGAGGTAACCAAAAAAAATTCTTCAAATGGGCCCATGAGACTACCCTGCAAAACTCCATTTCATGAAAAAAGGACTATTTTGTATAATTTGGACTTATCAATAGTCCAAATTTTAAAAAACTATCATAAATAAATTGGATTGTATCCAAATTAAATTGGATTGTATCAAGATTAAGTTGGACTTATTACAAATAACTCATATCTATCTAATGTGTTATTGATAAGTCTAAATTATTTAAAATGATCATAAATAATTTATTTATTAGTATTTGAAAACTATCATAAATAAATTAGACTTCATCAAAAATAACTTGAACTTATAACAAATAAATCACATCTATATTATATATTTGCAATAAGTCTAAATTATATGATCATTCAAACTAGTTCATAGACCATGAATTTACAGATATTATAAGACTTGGCATTATATTTTTTAAGGAAAAATAATTCATGCAACAATCATGTGCTCAGCAAATATGTGATTTAGAACTTCGGGGATGATTGGGATGTCACGTGTCATTGGTTTATTGGATTATGAACTATATGTTTAATTTCATTTGAGTAATGTCCTCGCAACCATCAAAGTTTATCTCATATTATCTCACATAATCTGGGGTGCCATGTAAAAATCTGAATAATATTTGTCGATACACAAACTCGGAAGAACAAATCTTGATGTGCAAGTGGGTCATTTCGAGGCATAAACCTCGAAGACCATTTTGCATACATAGGAATGTCGAATTGTATTTTGTAAAACACAAAATCCAAGATGTACTAAATTCTTAGTTATGTAAATTATGAAGACCTTTTATTGAAGACCATTTTGAAAGATGCAAAAATATGAAGTAGACGTTCAAATAGTCAAATGATATTAAATAGATGCATAGTTATCGAAATAATGAATTGTCATAGTATAAAATATAAAACTCAAAAGATGAGGTGTATTTCCCAAGACCCAAAATGCAAAGTGCCACTAGAAATAAATAAAACAATAAAACATTATACATTCTCAAAAAATGAACTAAATTTTGAAAAAGAACATTTATATTTCTCATTCCAAAATTAAGGAAACACCATTTCAAATTTCTCAATCCTTTTATCACTATTTTTGTTAGTGCCTCATGGGATGATGCATTCAAATAGTTTGTTACAATGCCTTTCAAAAAATTAGTGAGAATAAGTGTATGACCTCTCCAATTTTTATTTGGTTTCCAAGCGTAGATGATACTATTTATGAGTATGGATGGTAAAGATGTGTCAGTTGGGTTTGGCTTCCATTTCTTATCCAAGCAACCTAAATAAATTTTAGCTTCTTTTGCATCTTTTTTCCTTGCATGAACTGGGATGAACCAAGCTATGTTGACCCTTCATCATATATCCCCATATGTTTGTAGTATCTCAATATTTATTTTAGCTCTAGCAACTCATACTGTGTAGTCCACTCCTATAGAATCATCAGGTCTAACAAATAACATGTCACTGAGTTACACATCTTAAGTTGGATCAGATACAATTCTTGTTCTTTTGCTTCATAGACCAAAATATGTATCTATAAATGTCACTCCAAAATCAATTGTGCTATCATGAACCATTTTATGTAGGGGTATGTCGTGGTGAGTTTTAAGCTAAAACTCTCATGTGCACTCAACTTCAGAAGGGAACATGCCTTCTTTCATTATGTCGTGGATGGTTTGGAAGTAATATGCTAGATCCTTCCACTTACTATTTCCAGTCAAACCCAATTCATTAAATTGATACGCATACTTATTCAACTTATATTTAATTTCTTTTTGACTCTTTTTTCTACTTCTATCTGAGTCTATAGCAATAATGGAATCTTGAGACATTTCTCTCTTTTTCAAGTCTTTGAAATATATTTTTGTTGGTTTACCTTATGGAACATTTGGCTCACCATTTTCTTTTGTTCCCCATAATGTAATCGGGGAGGACCAATTTATATATCTTATAGAGTTTTTGCAACGAATAATGGGCTGACCTTGCTCCATGTGTAGAAGGAAGTATTAACCTTTTGTCAAGCATATTATCTCATTTCTTCCCTTTAATTGGTAACTATTAACATAATTTTTGAAATCCACTACCTCTTAAATCAAATATGGCATGAAGCTTCTTGTATTTTCATACATCCTATAAGTGTCCATCATCTCTACTACACTCCATACATCTTTATTCTTTATATATTTAGACATGTTTTTAAATGTGCCATCGATGTCCTCATGGGTATGTCCTTCAAGCAGAAGTATGACTTTGACATCGAGGAAAACACCTTTATAGACAAGGAGAGATAAATATTACAATAAATACCTGTACAAAAGACATGCTTTTGTGAATTTTTGAATGTAAAATTAGTTTCATATAAGGTTTGACATTTTTTAAATATAATTATGGGTGGAAGTACTTATTTTTATTGACCCCACAATAGTTGTCTAGTTGAAGGTATAACCTAGAAGGAAGTTTCTTAAAGACACCAATTGATTTTGGTTCTTCTCTATATTTCTTGCATTTAGGGTAGCCTTTGTTAGACAAAAGTGCATCATCCAATATATATTTTAAAGATCCAAGTTTGTATAGTAAAGATCCATAAGTATCTAGCACTGTTGTTTCTATATCCCTGAAGCACTTGTTTAATGAGGTGATTGTAAAGTTAGACCCTCTAAGAACGTATGCTAAAAAAAATGCCCATATCTGCCTGTACCATGACCATGTGTTATGATCCTTGCCATTGACAACTCTAATATTCTATTAGTAGCTACTTTTCTTTTTATCACTATCCTTAGCACAAATGTTCTTTGATGTTTCACCTTGTCATGAATGACACCGAAGCATTCTTCAGGGTATTTCTCTAACATTTATTTATGTGTGTAATACATTTATCTTGTAGAAAGTATTTAATTTGAGTGCATCATGAATTATTGATCGATATACTCTTCTTAATCTCTAGAGAGGGACCAAGAGCATTTATGTTGAGTCAACAATATGCATGTTTTGTACCTAGCGAAGTCATCAGATGTGGTAATGGTCACATCTTGAAAATTAGTTCTCCACATGTTATTGAAATTTGGTTGGGATATTGGATCATATTCCATATCTGCTAGTCATGCATTGATGTAGACCTCATAAATTCTTGAGTGAAATATGCCAGAAGATGTCAAACATTTTCTCACGAGCCATCTATATCTACCTAGCATGTTAGTCATGGAGAAGCATCTACAAAATTATCCACCAATTGGTCCAATAAATCTTTAGCTATCATTGTCTTCTTATGTGGCTTTTGTCAAAATCTCCTTGCATGGAATGCATTTCATTCCCCATTTTTGTGATAATTTTGAATGTCAAAAAAGTTACTTCTCTTTAATCCATATATTGTAAGCCAAGCTTCCAAACAGATCTCTGTACCCTAAAAATCAATGCTAGTTTTGTTTTTATTTTTCTTGAACCACCATAAAGGGCATCTAAGAAATGTTGCCTCCTATCTATTGTGGTAGAATTAAGCAACTTCATCTTTGCAGATTTTAGAATCTCAAATGACAATCTTGACTAAATTTTTTTTTTGGTTGAACATTTATCTGCATATATTGTTTTAATCTCACTATCAATGCTTTCATCAAACTCCACTTGGCTAAGTGAATTGTTTGGCTAATTTATTTTTTGAGTAGAGTATTTGTAGGAACAAACTAATTTTTTTGGATGTTTTTATGCTAGGAATGTCAGGAAAGGAGTGAATTCATTATCCCAAACATCCCAAATGTTTTTTATCTCTTTCTCCTTTGGTGTCATTTATGGTAAATTGATTGCTCTACAAGTCTCAGTGTCCACTATTTTTTTAGAAGGCCATCTAACGATAGATGTTTTAATTTCCTCTATAGTGCAAGTCTCACAATGTTTTATAACATGCCTTATGTAAACTCCTAATTCACTTTCTAACATTGGTATAGGAATACAACCAAAAATCTCCCCTGGTTGTGCAAATTCATCATAACCAAAATCATTTTTTCATCATTTGTAAGAGTTGTAAATTTGTGCAACAAATGTACCATTTTCCCAAAAAAAAAAATCTTAGGCTTTGAAATGTGGTAAGATCATCGATATATCAAACAAATGAATCCAACTAAGGGTTTTCTTGTTGCAATGGTTGTATATGTAGAACTGGACACAAATTATTTTGACTTTGTTCCATTTCAATGTCTATAGAAAACTTGTATGTGCCATGTTGCACCATTCGTGTGCTCCATATATTAAAGCTATCAACTACATCCCCCAAATTATCTATAAAAGCTATAGGAAATGGAAGCGATAGAGTTAGATCAAAATCTTTAGTCACATTAACACTTACACATTCAATAGGTATTTCCTCATTATGGCATGTGGAAGTGAGATGTATGGCTTCTAGAGATTTAGCATCTTGATCTGCCACTTTGTGTATTATTCCTTCACCAATGACCATACCATTATTTATAATAGATACATAGTGTCCACATTAGAAAGCCTTTGATGTATGATTTTTCAGATGGACATTTGCAAAAGACACGAGAATAGTTGTTAATCAAGTTATTTATAAAATCAGTCCAATTTACACCTGTATGTAGGAGATAAAGATATATTTATACTAGAACATAAGCATGGAGATATGTTAAAACCTAAAAATGCTTAAAATGTGATGTATACCATTTTTTTTAACAACACGATTTTTGTCAATCCAAAAAAATAATAGTTTTTAATATCATATACTGCATACGTCAATTCTTACTTCATCTTACATTGAAGGTATCTCCTAGGAGATAAATTTCAAACATGCATCAGAGCGGAATAGCTGTGTAGAGAAAATTAGCTAATTAAGTCAATATTCAACCATGTATTTTATTACAATATAAAATGATAATGAGCAATGGGGGTTCTAAGAAAAATTATGAAAAATGATTAGCTTCTTATATTTTGGGATCCTATATTTGATTTTAACCTCTGTTGTGGACCCAAAGGTTTGAAGGTATCTCTTAGGAGATACATTTCAAACATGCATATGGGTACCCTTGAAGGTTTGAAGATAGTATTGGGTGATACCTTGAAGGGCCTTGTAATACGTTCAAGCGTACCTATGAAACTAATTTGAAGACTTCATATTTCAATAGTCAAGGACATGTGGTATGCAACTGTGAACCAATGACATTTTAAATATCAAAAAATATTTCAAGTTCACTAGGAAAGCGACTCTCTATGATTATGCCAAATGTCTCCATCCTGTTTACCTAGATACTAAAAAATTTAAATTCTTGTATGAAATCTTAGGGATATGTAATCAGCATTACGATGATGCGTGTCTCCCTCCTAACAGCCTCAAAAATTCTTGTTAAAAATGGGGCCCACTTCCTTGGGCCAATGGTGCATCTTTTCTTTAAAAAAACTCCTTTCTTAAGGAGCATAGTGACAACATGTGTCATCACTTAAAGGGAATGAGACTTCAAGTTTAAGGTCATGCTCTCCTATGTACTCAGTCATTTTGAGTCCATGATGAACCCAAGTGATGGCTTCAAGTTTGTGACCGCATTATTTATTCTCTCCCAATAGGATACATACAATTCCTGGACCATGAGGAGGATACCTTCAGTTTGGGAGTGGGTAGTCAGTGAGGCCCTTGATCCGTAAGTACCAAGGTCATGAGGTTTAACTTCTCTAGATCTTGCATGATTTGAAGTTATCCAAGGTAAAAGTCTCCACTTGAAAATTGGTTAAAAGGATCAATTTTGATCATTTTTTAAAACAAGCAGTCGATAACTTTAAATTATGTCTCTAGGGCTTAACATTGGAGAAGATAGAGGTAGATTTATCTGTCGCAAGGAAAAAGGTCATCGAGTTTGAGTTGTTCAAGAGTAGCTTTTAGTTGACCAAGGGAGAACATGCAAGAATCCTCACCCAAGCCAATAGGATTTATCGACCACCACATAAAGTATATCAAGATAATGAAGCTAATAAGAAACAAGTGGCTGATGATTGGTGAATGTGTTGATTAAGATAGTTGAGCTCAAGTTGATTCATATTTATAGATGTGTATTATATATTTTATTGGTTTAGTTTTCTGTGTGTGCACAATATCTACCTTAGATTATTCACAAGCCCTAGCCAGGTGCTCAAACATTTTGATCAGGCCCTATTATTAGATTTTGGTCTTCAATTTTTTTGTTTGAATAGTTTTTCTAATGTATTTTGGTCTTCAAAATTTCTATTCGAGACTTTGGGTCTTTAGAATTTTTTTTTGGAGTATTTGCATCAAACATTTTTTGTGAATAAATGTTTCGAATGACTTGTGCAAACAAGAGTGGATTTCTCCTTCATATGAGTAAAATTTTCCTTTACACAGAAGGCACAGTGGATGCCTTGGATGAAGCAGTCTAGGATATGAAGGTGAACCCCAACTTACTTTAAAGTTTCAAACCTATAAGTAGATAGTACGCTAAAAACATATATATCATATATAAGATAATTCAAAATCATGTATGGTATCCATATAGGCATTAGCAATAACCATGTATGTTGATCATAATACATTCAACTAGATCATGACTACTCATAAGTATTATCAATCCTTGATAGCTATATCTATGTATCAATCCGTATCACACTGATGAGATATAATATGGTAGATTAAGATAATGATGAATAATAAAATTTTCAATTTAATTAGTTAACACCAATTATAATTCACAATAGTGAGTGGAATGCTAGTAACTATTTATAACAAGTTAATAAAAAGAAATTTAACCAACATGTGTACATATCAAAGATGATAATATTCTTTCAAGGATACAAAATTTTCACTCAATAATAATGGAAATAATCATATAAATAAAATCTCAAGAGAATAATCATGTATGTCCATTAAACAAGTGATAATCACCAACATATACAATCAAGGTCTCATGATATGATAATGAAAATAAAACACCCATCCAAGTACAATAAATTGTAATATGAAATGAAACATGTTCAATTCTTTATTTAATTAACATGGATTTATGTTCCAATAAAAACTTGTCTATGGATATATAAAATATATGGTGTTGTAAAGAGACTACCAAGGGCACAAGATAGATAAAAATATAATTAAGTTATAGGTATGGACACATAGTTGAAGGCTAAATGGATTCCTATAATAAGGATACTAAATGGATGAGGAAACAAAATTAATAGATTAACACCAACCTATGTCTATCTCCATGTATTGGGGTGACATAATGATTTACCAAAATAATATCAACATGCGACTTAACAAAGGTTATCTTAATCGGTGGGTGACTAAATTTTTGAAATGAAATCATTGATAAACAAACCAATGATATCTAAAACCATAGTATAAATATTTAATATCCCCATGAGGAATTCATGATTTAAAAAACATGTGAAAATACCATCCATAGAAAAAAATATATCAGGAAAAGGAACCTCAGAAAGCGGGGCATACATCCCCTTGTTCTTATAGATACTTCATCCTATATGTCGTTAAGATAGATAATTGCATCAGATGTAGGATAAAAAACACTCTTAGTTGAGATATAGTATTTGACATCAAAGATGAACATTAATTTCTTTATTGCATCTTATAAAAGAGAAATAATTAATCGAAATATCCTAATAATAATAATAGGTGCAACTCCTTTCATAATATATTAAAACATGGTCCACGACACAAGAGACGAGGAAATTTAAAGGAATCATTTACAAAAATCAATTAAAAAACTCATTGACTTATAGGTAATAACATAGAGTATTAAGATTCACTAAGTTTATTAAGATATTTCTAATTTTTAGTCCTCCAAGTGATATTGACACAAAATGGTTTGTAAGGTTACGTGGCTAACGATCAGTCTCTTAAAGAACCGTGATTAGTCTTTTCAAAGTGATAAAGTTTTTTTAATAAATAATATGGAAGCTATTAGAAATGATGAACCAAGGATAATTCCTCTTATATACAACCAAAAACCCATAAATAATAAGTTGATGACTTTGATATAAGGCAAACACTAATAATTAACACATAGAAAGTCTTGATGTAGGCATAGACACATGGCCATTTTAATCCATTAGGCATATTATTTATTACTAAAAAAATTGAAATAAGTTAAAACATCAAAGTAAAATTGAAATATATACCTAGTACACAAAGACACTTTTATATTGGTTAAACTAGTAAAAAATAGTTGATTTAAATGCAAAAATTGATATTACCACAATTTTTTCTCAATGTATAAAATCAATATTACCAAAACATTACTACTGTCCACTACTTGAGGATACGTCTTTTCAAATTAAAACAATTATGGTAAGATTATTATTAGACTTGTGTTACCACCAAAATTTACCAAGTTGGAAGAGATATAATTAAGCATACCATGAAGTTATAAAAAAAATTCATTGGATCTAGAGATTATGAAATAAGAATACATTACAAAGAAAAATATTAAATAGGATCCAAGATAAATTACAATTTGTGGGCATGGCCCACATGACATGCTATCGACCCCAATTTTTGATTTTCCTATCATACAATACTAGATCCCATTATGTCAAAACATTTTCACAAGTAGGCCCTCTACAAATAAAAAATCCATCCATCTTAGGTATGACAATAGGGGAGGATGTCAAAATTTTATTATTACTCTTTTGTCTTTGAATTTTGGTTATAGGGTATGATTTCCCCCATATCTGTTGATGGTGATCCTATACATGGACCATTTCATGTTTGCATCAAGAAATTTAAGTTTTTGTAATTTTTTGTTTGGATTTTTTGCATCAGACATTTTGTGTAAACAAATGTTCTAAATGACTTGTGTGAACAAGAGTGGATTTCCCCTTCAAGGTGTCTCCTAGGAACATTTCAAATAGGGTCAAGAGTGGATTTTTCCTTCATGGAAGGAGTACAATTTTACTTTACACAAAAGGCACTAATGGATGCCTTGGATGAAGTAGTCCAAGATATGAAGGGCACACAAACTTAATTTAAAGTTTCACCCCTATAAGCAGTTAAGTAACCTAAGATATTTTTGAAAGTAATTCAGGCTTCTTGATAGTACCCTAAGGGATTTTTGAAAATTGAAAGTATCCTAAGGGCTTTTTGGAATTTTTTTTCAAGGCATATCCTAGGAGATACCTTGAACATGCACCTAATTGGAATTTTCTTTCAAAGTATCTCCTAGGAGATACCTCGGAGGGCCTTGGAATACATTCTATGTTATTTCAAAATGTACTTATAATGGATTTGATATAAATATTATAAATTAACTTGCACCCTTGGGAGAAGTCACTATAAGGCTTCTCCCAATGGAGCTATAAAATGGCAACAAACCCAGGCCCTGGGTCACCTATGTTGGGGATGAACTTCTGGAGTAGGCTAGATTCATCTTTAATGCTCACCTAAAACTAAAACTAACACTAGTTCTTCACGAGAAAAGGGTTATAAATGGGATAAGTGCTCCTAAGACAGCTAACATGGTGATGCACCAAAATTACAGGTCGATCCTTCTTATTTGACCCAAATAACACTAATGAAAAAATAAAGATGGAGCTCAAAAAACAAATATATATTACACATCTATGTGGAGGCTCACCAAATGGTCTAGGCTGAGGAAAATGAAAGGGTAGGCCTAAAATAGACAATAACTAATCACAGTATCCACATGCAAGATTTTGACCAAAAGATACAGAGCACTGAATACAATGTATATGAGCAGATGAACTAGTAACTAGGTGAGATAAGTACACACTATATCATAATATTGAAATCAAATCATAGCCTTCCATTACTTCAAGAGGTTATAAATTCTATCTTGGTAGAGTTTGGTCTCACTGATAGAGGGAAGTAAACAAATGTGTAGAAGTGCTAGACTTTTAGCAATGTGATGGTATGCTTCTTGTAGAATAAGAATAAAAATGAACTCACCCTCCCAATCTGATTGCTTGGTCATGTAGGCTTCATGAAGTGGACGAGAAATTTGATCTTGCTCTTGTTAAAGCTCGAGTTTGTGCTCTAAATTGAGCACAACCTATGGCGGCTCCTCCTTGGAATCTTCCAACTGAGCTAGGTACTTGATAAGGCATCCTCCTATCAATACAATTAGTAAACAATAAAAGTGTACCTTTCTCTTGCATATTGTTGCTAAATCATCATGCACTTTAGGCACAATTAGATCATAATGCCCTTGGAGAGGAATAGTGTCTGCTACCAAATTTATGATTAAGTTTCCCAAGCCTTATTCTTGAAGCTCATGCTTATGTGGAAAACTCTGTTCATCTTCAAAGTCCCTCTTTATCACCCAAGGTGATGGTCTCGAGTCCTTCAAGCTGTATGTCTTGAGCACTTGTGATGTTTTGTTCATCAACCTCACTCAAAATTTCATCTTGAGGATCGACTTCATCAAGATCCAGCTCGATAGTATCAAAGCCATGCCAAGAAGATTGGTCTAAACTTGCTTCTACCTCTTCTAAAAGAAGTGGGATACCTATTATGATCTCCTCATCATAGACTCTTAAATTATCTTCTTTAGGTTCTCCTATGACTATAATTTCATCATCCACCTTTTGCACAATAGGCTTCTGGCCCAAAAGGTAGATGTTGAAAAGGTGAATAAATTATCCTTGCTTGCAGCTAGTGAGAGTGTCTTTCCAACAAGGGAAATTGAAGGATAATTTTGGTGGCTCTTGAGGGAGAAAGAAAGATTCTTGGTACTCTTACACACCAAGCTCACTAAGTTGGGTTATGGTTGCTCGATCTGCTCCTTGTATGGCTATGGTTGCTCGATCCACTCCTTGCATGGATATGGTTGATTATACATACTAGATAATGATGATTAGGTACTAGAATACTCAAACTAGTTGATAGATGCTTGGAGTCACCATTGATGTTTGGTGAATGACTGAAAGGCTGATATATAGTATAACAACACCAATAATTATTCCATTGCTTTAGTATTTTGTCCCACTGGGCATGCCAAAAAATATTAGATATTCTACTCTCACCCTTGGGAGAAGTGGTTCTAAGGATTCTCCTAATCCATCTATAAAATGGGAACAACCCCAGGTTGTGGGTCACCTATTTTTGGGCTAAACCTCCAAAGTATGCCAACTTTCTCTTTGATGCTCACCTAAAACAAAAACTAAGCCTAGTGTTTCATGATAAAAGGGTTATAAAGGGGGTAAGGTCTCCTAAGAAAGCTAATAGTGTGATGCACCAAAATTATAGGTCTATCCTCCCTGCTTGACCTGAATAACACTAGTGAAATAATAAAGATGGGGCTAAAAAAGAA
Organism: Torreya grandis; assembly: GCA_037957365.1. NCBI lineage: Eukaryota > Viridiplantae > Streptophyta > Pinopsida > Cupressales > Taxaceae > Torreya > Torreya grandis. The sequence continues at coordinate 79,854 of JARHVA010001207.1, forward strand.
CTATCTATCAAACATCCATGTGGAGGCTCACCAAATGGTCTGAACTAAGGGAAATGAAAGGGGAGGTTTAAAATAGACACTAACCAATCACAGTATCTACATACAACATTTAAACCAAAAGGTACAAAGTAATAAACACAACCAGAGCACTAAACACAACATATATGAGAAAATGAACTAGTAAGTAGGTGAGATAAGTACACACTATTACCATATCAGTGAAATCAAAGCACAACCTTATAGTAATTTAAGAGGTGACAAATTCTGGGTTGGCAGAGTCTGGTCTCACTAAGATACGAAACTAAGAGAATGATAGAGAGAGATCAAATGATCAAATGATTTTTTTGACTATATATATTTTGGCATAGAGACCTTTATATAGACAAAATAAAAATGAGGGAGGACAAGTTTGTTCTTTTTGATAACCAAATAGTTTCCAGCTTTCGAGATGTCACCATCATGCTTATGGTCCAATCAAAATAAATCATCATGAAGGAGATGTTTATGGTTAACCCTAGAATTAGCCATGGATCAAGTAAAGTGAACTAGAAGATAAGAGTTTACCCAAAGTGGTAACCAATAATCCATCCAAAAGTGAATGCTCTGATTACTTTTCAAATCCCCAAGCTTTGTTCCATTGATCTTCCACTAGTTCTCATCCGTGGGATAAGATATTTATATCTGCAATGGACATGTCATGCCTTGCTTTAAAAGGTGAGTTATCAAAGGCCTAATTGGGAATGGTCTTTTCACTTCCTTAGGTTTTGAATTTTTGTTGGGGGTCCCCATCCCATAGACTATTTTTTGTCTCATGGATGTTATTAAAATATCTATCTATCTATCTATCTATCTATCTATCTATCTATCTATCTATCTATCTATCTATCTATCTATCTATCTATCTATCTATTTATCTATAATTTACCTACTTTATGTCTTGTGTCTTGGATCAAATTATCTATAGATGAAAACCAATCTAAGGATATTGGTTTTCATATATATCTATAGGGAATTATGTTTAATGGTTGGCCCTAATTGAGTTATCATCAAGCTCTATTCTGTGGGAACAATTGGATCTTGATATCTGATTAGATGCAAACCATGGATCTCTGGGACTCACTAACATGGGCTTGGATTTTCATTATTTCATTTTATGAGAGTCATGATCTTACTATTTAGCTCATACCATCTAGATTTTGTTCAAATCGGTAATCAGGAACTCTACCTCTTTCCCTACATCATGATTATTGTCCACTAGGCATAAGTTTGATATGTAACCATGGTAACTTTTTATTTGGTAAGAGCCCTGATGCACACTATTCAAATTTTCTTTTGAGATACTTCTTAAGAGATACTTTGAACATGCACATGATTTGGAATTTTCTTTCAAGGTATCTCCTAGAAGATACCTCGAAGGGCCTTGAAATACTTTCTATGTTGATTGCAAAGGATTTGATATAACCGTGGCACCTTTTTATTTGGTAAGAACCCTGATGCAATCGATGTATCTTATAGGAGATACCTTGAACATGCACATGATTGGAATTTTCTTTCAAAGTATCTTCTAGGAGATACCTTGAAGGGCCTTGGAATACCTTACATGTTAATTATAAATGTCCTTGCAAGGGATTTGATATAACCATGACAACTTTTTATTTGGAAAGAACCCTAATGCACACTTGGAATTTTCTTTCGAGATATTTCCTAGGACCTTATTTCTTGACACCTTAGTTTAAATTCTAGTACCCCGATCCTAATTTTAAGTTAGATTGGTCCTTTGATTTATGTTTTAATAATAAGGCCTCAACATATTTATTAACCCCTTAACCTCTTAGCCTATGTTTGTTCATCATCTCGGTCCATAATTTAAATCCCTTGCATCTAGTAGGATCAAACGAATCTCACTTCATCACTAGACATTAATTGGAAAGAATGAGGTAGCCTCGAGTCCAAGATTAAATAACATGCATCTCAACTGATCAAATGGCTCTCACCGCATCACTGATCTTGATTTAATGTAACAAGAAGAAGCTAAAACAAAGACTAAACATCATATAACTTAGATAATATAATGGTCCATGTTGCATCACTAGAGGATGATCCAATGAAGCGAGGCACAATTGAGAAGTCAAAAGGATACGAAAGGTCCAAATGAATGACAATTGGCATCCTCTCATTTGAAGACTAAAAGTAAATAGATCTTGCCTAATAAAGTAACCAATTAAGAGAAAGACCTTGGATCATGATCCTACAAATGAAGCATATTGTCATAAAGCTTGGCACAAATGTCTTAGCCTAAATTTTACATTATGTTTATGAAAAGATAACCCCAATTCCAAAATTTAAAAGATATGCATCTTAGATGAGTCAATGACTCTCGTTGCATCGCTGAGATTTGATCCAATGGAGTGAAAAGATCTTGGGGAGGTATTTTAATACCAATAGCTAAGTAACAAAGGGAAATTAGTAAATATACCATGACAGATTCATAATGATGCCACATAGTTGCCATGCAAGTAGAAGAAGACAAAATAGTAGATCTTATGGGCATGAAAATGCAAAGATTTAAAAGCACAAGTCTAAATAAAATATAGGGCACGTATAAGCTGAAAGCCTATATATATACTACCATTAAAGCTCTAAAACCTTATAACCTACATAAAATCAACCCAAACGAATGCAATTGTTTACAATTTGATTGAAATAGAACTAGATTGTGTTTCTGAGCACAAGAGAGATTTTATAGAGACCCTTTACAATCTATTGTGATCAAATTGTAAAGGATAAACCATGTCAACTCATAGGCAACAACAAATGGAAGAAATTGAGCTTTACTTGTTAATGGATAATGAAGGAAGAGTCTTTAAAGATACTGAACTAGACCTCACAACCCTAAATATTCCAAGCATCAAGAATTGGTTAGAACTATTCTTATCAGATTATAATACATTTAAACATGTACAAGAGTGTATTTCCCCTTCAAGGTTCTCAAATGGGGACAAGAGTGGATTTCTCCTTCACAGAATGTGGACAATTTTCCTTTACATGGAAGGCACTACTAGATGCCTTAGATGAAGCAGTCTAGATTATGAAGCTATACTATGAGAAGATATAAATATATCTTGGTCTCCTTGCATACATTAATTTTCTACTTATGTTTGAAGAAGAAATGTTATGGGGTCCCGAGTGAAATTACCATGTTACACCTTCACCGTGTTTTGGTGATTGAGGTTAGGAATTGCTTGATGAGCCAAATGAAAGACACATGGTTATCTCAGAGGACTCCTAAGACTATTTTCAAGGATTAAAAGAATCTTACACCCTTTTTCATATCAAGAAGGATGGTGCAAAAGTGGAAAGTTAGCCAGGAGTCTGAGATAGCATCTAAGTTGGACACATGGAGGGTTCTCAAGGTTTTATTTATTCAAAGCCCTTTTTGGATATTTCCCTACTTATATTTTAGTGGGCAAGGTGAAAAGAGAAAATAATGACCCAATCACCTAGATTTGAAAAGATAAGTGATTACATGTGGTAGATCATTGGGGATTTTAAATCTCTAGGCTATTTTTGAAAATTTATTCATTTACCTTTTGGGTGGACAAGGTGCAAAACATTCTCAAAAACCTGAAAAGAACTAGAATGAAAAGTTTGCTTATATAATTCCACATGTTGCAAGGATGATTGCATGACAAAAAAGAAACATTTTGTGCCTTCTCTCTCCTTTGTCAAAAATAAAGAAGCTAAAATGACTTAAAGAGGGTAGTTGGTAATTAGACATTAAGCTTCAAAAGATCATGTTTTCAGATGATCATGGTTTTACCTCTTCCAATGTTGCTATGATTTGTTGCTTATGTTTCTACAATAGGTTCAATGGACATGCTTAGGTTATTTTAAAGGTATCTCCTAGGAGATACCTTGAATGGCCTTAGAATACCTATAGTGCTATTTGAAAAGGTCCTTAGAGGGAATTTGATACAACCATGACACCTTTTTATTTGGTAACAACCATGATTCATATGATTGGAATTTTATTTTGATGTATCTCCTAGATGATACCTTAAACATGCATATAATTAAATTTTATTACAAGGTATCTCTCCTAAGAGATACATTTAAGGGCCTTAGAATACCTTCCATGTTTCTATAAAATTTCCTTGCAAAATATTTGATATAGCCATGACAACTTTTTATTTGGAAAGAACCCTGATGCACACTATTGGAACTTTCATTCGAGATCTCTCTTAGGAGATACTTGAACATATACATGATTTAGAATTTTATTTCAAGGTATATCCTAGGAGATAATTTGAAGGGCCATGGAATACCTTCTATGTTGATTGAAAATTTCCTTGTAAAGGATTTGATATAATAGTGGCACCTTTTTTTTTGCAAGAACTCTGATGCACATGAGGTATCTCCTAGGAGATACCATGAACATGTACACGATTGGAATTTTCTTTCAAGGTATTGCCTAGGAGATACCTCGAAGGGCGTTGGAATACATTCCATGTTGATTACAAAGGTCCTTTCAAAGGATTTGATATAACCATGACACCTTTTAATTTACCAAGAACCTTGATGCACACTAATGGAATTTTCTTTGGAGGTATCTCCTAGTAAATACCTTGAACATGCACACGATTGAAATTTTATTTCAAGGTATCTATTAGGAGATACCTCAAGGGGATTTGAAATACCTTCCATGTTGATTGCAAAGGTCCTTGTAAGGGATTTGATATAACCATGACACCTTTTTATTTGATAAGAATCATGATGCAAATGATTGGAATTTTCTTTAGAGGTATCTCCTAGGAAATTCCTTGAACATGCACATGATTGGAATTTTATTTTATGTATCTCCTAGGAGATACCTTGAGGGGCCTTGGAATACCTTTCATGTTGATTGAAAAGGTCCTTGCAAGGGATTTGATATAACTATGACACTTTTTAATTTAGCAAGAACCTTGATGCACACTAATGGAATTTTATTTGGAGGCATCACTGAGGAGATACCTTGAACATGCACATGATTGAAATTTTAAATATTGAAAAAATACTAAATATCATGCAACTCAGATGATCTAATGTTCCATGTTTCATCACCAAAGGATGATCCAATGGAATGAGGCATAGTTGATAAGTCAAAATGATATGAAAGGCATGAATGATTGACACTTGGCATCCTCTCATTCAAAGACTAAAATTAAATGGGTCACACCTAATAAAGCAACTAATCAAGAGTACGACCTCAGATCATGATCCTATCAATGAAGCATATTGTCATAAAGCTTGGCACAAATGTCTTAGCCTAAAGTTTACATTATGTTTATGAAAAGATAGCCCTAAGTCCAAAATTTAAAAGACATGCATCTCAGATGATCCAACGACTCTCATTACATCACTGAGAATTGATCCAATGGAGCAAAAATATCATGGGGAGGTATTTTAATACCAATGGCTAAGTAACCAAGGGAAATTATGAAAAATTCCATGAAAGATTTAGAATGATGGCACATAGGTGCCATGCAATCAAAAGAATATAAAATAGCAGATCTTTTTGGCATGAAAATGCAAAGGTTTAAAATGATGAGTCTAAATAAAATCTAGGGCACGTATAAGCTGAAAACCTATATATATCTTGAAATTAAAGCTCTAAAACCCTAAATGTTACATAAAAGTGACTCAAATGAACCCAATTTTTTACAATTCGATCTAAAAAAAACTTGACTATGTTTCTGAGCACAAGAGAGCTTTCACAAAGACCCTTTACAATCTATTGTGAGTAAATTAAAAATGAGAAACCATGACAGCTCGAAGGCAACAAAAAATGGAGGAAACTAAGATTTACTTGTTAATGGACAATGAAGGAAGAGTCTTTAAAAATACTGAACTGGACCTAATGCCCCTAAATTTATTAGGCATCATGAATTGGTCAGAAATCTTCTTTTGAATGTACCTTTCAAGAATTATTTTGCATTAAATCTATGAGCCTAGGACTACCCTTGAAAATGTCTATCAATACCTCATTTATGAATTCATAAAAGTAGAAAGGATTTTATATCCACATGTATCTTCTACATGACTACCATAAAGATAAAAATGTAAAAAACTAATTAACTAATCTAGGGAAACATAGCAATGTACTTCAATTATAGGAAGAGAATAGCAACCATGAGAAAATTTCATTAATAATTTCCAATTGAATTATATACATTGTTATTTTGAATAACATACAATCTACCACTATGAAAGAAAACTCTGTAACAAGGGATACATCATAAAATTCTCTCAAAGCTTGCTAATGATTTTAAAATAGAAATCACTTTGACACTAGAGAAAATTAGATAGGAACAAACTCTTCGAGGCTATATCTCTTGACTCAAAAATTGACTGACCATTGTAAATGGGCATACTCCCTTTACTTATACAATTCTAACTCTTCCTAGCATATTCATAAAGATGATACAGCTGGAAAATTCTTTTATGGACTTGGAGTCTATTCAACGGTGTAACAAACATGATTCCTTGGATTATGTTTGTGCCTCTGTGATGATGACAATATTGATACTCCACTTCGATAGAATATTTTAGTTATACATGTGGAGAGTAGTAATAGAAGGGATAAAATAAACCCTTGTCCACTTGTGAAATAAATAAAAACATCTATTTCTCAAGCTAAAAATTAACTTGTAAAAGGGGCATGCCACTAATGGGAAAAATACAATGGTTTCTCAACAGGAAATGACAAAAGAGGAAAAAGAACAGAGTCAGAAGAAAAGAAGAGAGGAATGATATGGTACCAACTCGAAAAAAATAGAATTATTTGGTCATTTTTTAGAATCAATGTTGATGACCGAATCCTTTTCCAACCTATTTTTTTATGTGGTGTACCCTTTAATTATAGTGGCAAGAATCTTTTGGTTCAGGCTAGCTTGGTATTTGAATTTAGTGTTATATTCGCCAAGCCAATTAGTGACCTTTTAGAGAATTACTTGCCATGTCTTGGCTAATGCTTTCAATTAGTCTCATGATTTTTCTAGTGACACCAGCTCTCTGATCTTCTATATGTTGAAGACTCCTTGAGGTGCATTAATGAGGATTTTTAAGTCATCATTTAATGCCTCCTCTGTCATGTCACATTCACTATTAAAATTCACCATCTTCCTCAGGGTGGCTTATATCTCTATCTTTGTAGCCTCGAGGGATTGATCTTCTCCATCTAAATCAAAAACACCTTCCTTAAGCACCACCAACTAATGTTTTATAGCTAGTTGATACTCTCTGGGTTGTTTGTGATCCTTTGAGGAGATGATATTTTTTACTATTATAGTGTCTATGCCTATATTACAAATCTCATCCAACTTCACCCTAAGTTTCTCCCAATTCTTGATGTCTACATCATACATGAATATTAGGGGGCCACACTGTCCTTGCTTATCTAGTATGTCATCTAGACATTTTAGCACCAAGTGGATTACTTATTTGGCCCAGGTGCTCAAATATTTTTGATAATCTTCTATCGCCCAACCCTTGGTTTTCAAATCCTCACCATGACCAAAATCAAGAACACTTAAGGAAAATATAAGAGTAATTAGGGGCTTACTGGTAGTTGGGGTTACTACCTTAGGCTCACTCAATAGCTTTTTCAAGTATAGGATCATGGCTTGGTTCTATGCCTTTATCTCCTCCAATGAAGCTTTATATTTGTCTATTTGGTGTACCACCATACTTGCTAGGACTTGTGAGCTATGTGTTATTTCATTCCTTGATGTCTCCCCAGATCATGTCTATACACTATGTAACTCTAGTGGGGAACATCATTTTTTGTAGATCTTGATGGAGGAATGGCTATTTCCTATGCTCTTTCCCTGTCTCAGTGAAAGTGGTTCATGAGAGCATTTTGGATTTCTTGGGGGAGTAGCCTTATATGCCTAGGTGATATTTACTACATCTATGTCCCCAAATTTAATTGAGATACTCTTTTTTTCCTTTACCTACTCTTTGACCCAAAGAAGAGGTCTAGTCTGGAATCCCATTAGAGTCATAGACCCCAATGCTAGCCTCAATGCACTAAATGATGGTGTTTTTAGAATATGGGTTAAGGGGAGTGTAACTAGAGTAGTCTATGAGTCTAGCACAATCTGCTCGGTCTCTTCATCATTTGTTGATTTAGCATCCTTCTTATCAACTTCTTGTTACCCTTATTTGCATGGCTCTATTCGCTCTAGGACTTAAAAATTTTCTTTGGATTATTTGGACCCCAAGAGTAATTTGTCTATGGAATTCCCCTACTCTATGGGTTGAGTAGAAGGTTCCACAACCAGTTTGTCTTTTTTTTTTGGTTGGGCAACCTAGATGGAAGAATATATGTTGTTTCCTTGTCACCCTTAGGAAACTCTACAATAATCACATCTTCAACATATCTATGCTTAGCAGGATCATGGACCTTAATATGGTAGAGAAGCCCTTAGGGTGATTCTACTAAAGTAGTACCTCAAAAAATTCCTACCTCAATAGTTCTATCCAATTTATCCACTTCTTTATTTACTTCTAAAGGGGTAGAGGTAGCCATTTACAGGGTTAATCCCCCATTCTCTCCAATACTAACTTCTCCCTCTAGTGTGGATCTTGTCACCATTAGAGGGGAAGGGCCATGTGGTACTACTCTGATAACTATCGTAACATCCATTTGAACTTCTCTTATGCATTCCTAACTTCACCAAACCTATCTTGGTTTGACAGCTGGGTGATAACGTTCTCTACAAACACCTCTATGTCTGAGGAGATTATTTATTTTTTGGAAGGAACTTGGTCCTGTGGAGCTGCCTTGAGCCCAACTCATACCACATCTTCAAAAGATAGAGGGGTATTTGAGGTTAAGACATTTACCTCATTACCTCCATCCTTTACTCCTGATGGATTTTGTTAGTAGATAATCCCTCCACTGGGGCCTTAACCAGGGTTTGTGGCCCTTCCCCTGGAGTACTTTGCCCCATCTTTACCTAAGGGAGAGTGAATGCACATTGTCTTTTTATCATCTCAACAATAGGCCTACCATCATCTAAACTCTCATTATCACTCATGTCCTTTAATTTCTAGGTGCACAAGGATTTGTCTTCTATTTTCTTCATAGAGGCTTGTTTGGAAGGTGCATCTTTGAATGCAACCTCCTTCCTCTTCTTAAGACTCTTAACCAAAGTTTATAACACTTTATTTGGACTCTTTTTTTAGGTTGCTCTGGCTCTTCCTTTGCCCCCCTTTTTCTTTTAAAGTCCTTTGGAGAAGGGTCAACTACCATTTTTCATGCAGTTAAAACACGTAGGGAAATAAATAGATATGATGGTATTGTGGGAACTCCCTCAGCTATGATAGATATGGGAGTAGTAATGCCCAATTTCACTTCTCCTATTGCAATCTTGTCCCAATTTTCTACTAGACTTGTCAATTTTGAAAATGACAATCCCACTTTGGATTGGACAACTATTAGTGATTTTGTATCGATTGTCTTGGTGAAGTCAATATCACCAAGCTTGTATTTCCCTTTGCCTTTTACTAATGCCATTGGATACGAAGGATCACCAATGTATGTTGGAAGAAAACCCTTCAAATCTTTCAGTTATCTAAGCTATTAGAAGGTAGGGGTATCATGGGCATCCAATTCCTCCTCTTGTTCCTTCAACCTGAAGGTTCTACTCATGGTTCGATAATCCCTTTGTGTAATGGATTCATTTTCCATGATATTGAAATCTACTTGTGATATGGGTTGAGCCTCAACATTGATATCATTGTACACACTATCTAGTGTGATTTTGTTGTCTGACATGTCTTTGGAGATATGGACAACATTATATGCAAGGAACTCCTATGCCATCAACCTCATGAAGTTAATTTTTTTAACATCTTCAGTGGTTTAATCTAACCACATATCTTCATAGTGTGGTTGATGCAAGATTGCATTCATCATAATATTTACTAACCATCTAATATCATAATTTGGCCTGGGTGGCATCTTTTCAATACTATAACTACCCATTTCTTGCTCCAATCCTTTAGCTTTGACAATAGAAGGACAAGTGTAGTATCCTATATTAACTAGATATTTGTAAGGGTTATTAATTTTATTAGCAGTAATCAACTCATGTAGATAGACCATTTGCCTACTCAACTCCATTAATGTAACTTTGTCATCCAGATACCTTGGCAACTTATATAGAGATCCTCCATAACCACTGACCCTAATATATGTGAAAGTCCTAAACTGAATGTACAAGGTACTATATTTATCAATTGCATTCTTGGTCACCTTAGTCATTTTTTGAGGCTCCTTAGTGGGAAAAAGAAACTCATCATAGTATTAAAAAATCAATTGTGAAATTTACATAATTTATTTTTGAACCCCTCTAAAGTAATCACTAGGTACACTTCATATATCCTCATTCTTGAAGGGTTCAAGGTGAGCCCTTGGAAGGTCCTATTATGCACCAGACTATACATTAAATAAGAAGACATGTAGAAGGTACCTATAAATGTTTCATTTAAAGAAAGTACACTTTAGAGCAACATCATTTGATTATGCAAGTTATCTCTAAAAATGGTTGCCCAGTCCAATTTCTTCTTTCCTTCTGACACACAAATTAGGATCAAGAACATCCATGGTTCAAACTTTTCCATAGTGGGCACTCCATATATCTAGTCCACCATGGCAACCATTTATTGAGGTAACTCACTAAATTTGGTCATTTTTAGACTCCTTGACATTATGGAAACCTTTTGCCTCTTTCTAGCAAGCCAAAAGGAATTCATAATGTCTCATACTAGTTTATCCTTTTCTTCAGCATACTGTCGACACTCTTCCAAAGTAAGTGTAATACTATTAGGTTGTGGAGGAATTTCAAGCATGGTGATGAGGGCCTCAGGGGTAAATGAACACACAGTTAATCAGATCCCATCCATAATAGTTCTAGTATCTAGCTAAGAAACTTGGGTACAAACAATAACTAGCTCAAGATACAAGGTAGTCAAAGGAAATACCACTGTAGGGACCATGTAGCTCATGTTGAGGTTAATGACAACTAGTGGAGGGTTTAACTTCTACAAGAATCCTAATAGTGCTACAAAGTGTAACCCTTAAACATCTATGTCTCAAATCCCATGAATAAGAGAAGCAATGTTACCCCTTCATGAAGTTGAAGATGATGCCATTTTCTTAAATTCATAGGTGTGATACTTTAAAATGGTAATTTTATCCCTCCTCCCTAATTACCATTGAAATACCTTCCAACTCCCTGAAAAACATAGTATGGGAGAATAAAATAACACTTACTTGTAGCTCCAAGGACTACACGCAATTGAAGTTGGAAGAAACTGTGAAGAATTTGATGCAATCACTATTCCCATGATGCATGTCATGATGGCACAAAAATCACTTAAAGGCACAAATACTATATCTAAATGCAAAGGGTGAGTTCAATTGAAGATAAATGCTTAGTTATAATACCTTGCATTTTTTGAGATTAGGGTCATCATTAATGCCTTGAACTAGAATAGATAATCACCAACCACCATTTTAATTAATTAATCATCTTTTATAAGTGGAGGGAAGTGTGCTAGCATCTCCTTTTTACAACATGTGGATCCACCTGAGCAATATTTACTTTGTGGCACCTTTTTGGGTCCTCAAAAAATTTCACACCTCCTCACTTATCAACTTTGTTGGTACATCGGTGTAATTCCTCTTGGGATTCCATGAGATGTAAGACTGCCACATGTTCTTACCTCAGGTATATGGGCCTCTAGGGACCTTTAGATCTTCACTAATTAAGTGATGCAATCTCAAAAGGGGTATGATACTTAAAAACTGTGAAAAGCCTTCCACATGTCCTAAATTTTACTTTGCATGTTCGAGCACTTGCAGCTCGGGGACTTTTTGAACTTTAGCCACTAAAACATAATTGGGGAAATATTTAAAAGAGGACCAAAACTTAAAATATCCTAACTATTTCATCTATGGGAAACTACAAAATATTCCTTCCCTTTCCCATTCACAGGGAAAGACCAGAGTGGCTGATATTGAGGTACATGAAGATATGAAACCATGGATCAGGGCTATAGTGAAGGAATAAGAAGAAATAAGAATCGCAGTCACCAAAGGACCTAAAATTAAGAATATGGATGATCCAAAAACATCAATAAGTGTAAATATAGAGGTACCATAACCTCTAAAATTTAGAAGCTCAGCCACCACTATCAAATTCAATCAAGAGATAGCTGGATTTAAGAGAGTTACCATAAAGAAGGCCATGGTGGGAGAAGAAGAATTCATCTTATAGAAGGTGGAAGACTTTGTAGGGTTGACCTCAATTGGTTGGAAATAGTTAGGTGAGGTTGAAATCCATGAAGAGGATGTTGATATCCTGATTGAAGCCCAATCAGAACAAGCTAAGGCAAGGATCAAAGGGATGAAACTAAGGACTCACAACCTAGAAAAGGAGAAGGAAAACCCACAGACATAGGCTATCCTATTAGTACTTGAGGCTATGACTAAGATGCCAAAAGACTCATTGTATGACATGTTTGAGGCACTCAAGGCAATGATGTTAAGGCAAAGTGCATTAGAGCAGCAGAATGCATTGGATAAGAGTCTAGTCACTCAATGGCAAGCCTCTAAAGATAAAATAATTGAGCTCCAAAACATCCAAGCGAGGAAATAGATCCTAGGTTTGAAGACCATTAGTCTAGGGCTCTTAAGAACAATCCTAGGGATTATGGTTTCCAAGATCCAAAGCTTAAGTGAATGGCATAATAAGGTAGAAAAGGCTCCTAGAGGATGACAATGAGTTGATTATAAGAATTGAGTAATTACTTAGAACCATGCTTATAGAGCCTATGCAACATACTAATCTTGTAATTATAAATGATGAAGATTTCAAGCACAAGGATACTCTGGTATCTCAAGGGATCAAAGATAACAGCCAAGGCCAATATGGAGTAGATAACAACATGATCTTGAGCATGATATTCAATGATAGAGAAAGAATAAATGAAGCCAAAAACATTAAAGAGGCCATAAGAATAAATGACAAGAAGCTTGAAGACTTGGTAGACCAAGAAGATGAGTGCATCATGAATCTTGTTGTTGATCTATCACTAGTTGATGAACAACATGAAAAATCCACAAGCATCCTCCAACAACAAGAACTAAAGGCCCCACTAGCAGATTAAAACAATATTCTATAACTTTTGAAATTAAATATTCCAATGTAAAATAATATGCTAGTCTATTAGCATATAGTTTTAGGTCAGTTTAGTATAGAGAGAAAGTGTATTCTATAACTATTTTGAAGGATAGTTGTCCTTAAATTTTGTAAAAATGTATGTTATAAATGACCATTGCATTTCCTTATCTCTCTATAAAAGGCATGCATTATGAATTGTAAAGGGAGAGAGAATTTGGAGCAAGACTTTTGTGCACTTTAAACATTTAATAGAATAAAGGAATTTTGTAATGATTGTCCATGCTTGATATGTTAGTTACTAGATAAGTTTTTCTCTCAATTGTTAGTGTAAATATTGAATTTGAATAGTGTCTTTAAATTTTGAGTTGTATTTTCTAAATCATAGGATATCTAATTTGTGCATGCACTAGATTAGTTGAATGATCTTAGGTTTTGCTTCATTTCATTTTTCTCTATACTCAGATGTGTTGATGCTATTTGATTATGGTAGTAAATATTTAAAGTAGACCTGGTTCTTACCTATGGTTCTTTATATTATCTTTGAATCTTGCTTGCTACATAGTGTGATCTGAGCTCAAGCTATTTTATATTGTATACTAGTTTGAATGCATACTCAGTTTCAATTGACAATTTATCATGATGTTCAAGATTAAGGTTAGAAATCACTTGTTTCTTTTATACCTTACCCTTCTCTTTGCTATTTTTTATAATATACCTCTTTAGTTTAAATTTCATTGTAAATTTGATTCATAATTCACTGAGTATTAACATATATTCTCTAAAATTCATGAATAACAAACCAAGATGAATCCCAAACATCACTCAATATAAATTTGTGGGACAATAAAACATATCTCTACCACTATTTCACCATAGGTGACATCAATCTACCACAACCTACTACTCATGCTCTAAATTCTTAGAATTCTAAAATGAGAAGTGTTTTTTGAACACTAAGGAACCCTGTGGTCCATTTAGACGTATCAATGCTCTCCAGCAAAACTAAGTGTAGCCCTAAGGTGTCACTATAATATTCATGGTGTCCCTCTAATCTAAGAAATGTTATTCTATTGTTTGCATTACATCCTTAACACAAACACACATCAATAGTCTGGAAGGCCCTGAGGATGAATCTAAGTATTCTCAAATGACTATGTCCTGTCATGCACTTTTAGGTATTACCACTCCTCCAAATATTAATGTGGTTGGTTTCCTCAAGAAATAGAAGTTTGCTACATTTATTTAGTCTAGGAACACACATAAATTCATCAATAGTAAGTTGGCTACTCAATTGGACTATTTGATTTACCCAGCTCCAAAATTTCAAATCCTAATTATAGGTGGGGATATAGTCAATTATTCTAGTAAATGCCATGGTATAAAGCTATGGGAGACTACCTATTATATTATCTTATGTTTTTTTATTATCATGGATGGGACTAATATTTTTTTAGACTATAATGGCTCACCACTTTATGCATAATTGAGTTGAATTTTGAGTAATTATTCATGCTCATTCATTTAGAAGGAAGGACATTTGAACTAAATAATTTATCGGCTAAATCTTGCAATTAGTTATTTTACACCAAAAGAAGATGATCAAAAAAGGTGTAAAGTAATTATTGTGCGACTATTTTACAAAGAATTTAAACCAAACAAAGAGTCTACCCATATTGAATTACAACTGGACCTGAAGTCTACCCATTTTTGTCTTATACACCCACTTGACTCCTTTGACCTCTTTTCCTTTTGAAACGAGCTTTAAAGTAGGGCTCAATGCTACCTAGGCCAACCTAAGGCCTCCCTGAGCTCGATACACATTATTAAAAATTGATTGAAGTATATACAGGCAGAGCATTAATGTTGGAATAATGGACATTTAGTGTTACAATTTGAAAACACTATTTACCTGAACAATAGACATGTGCGTGATCCTTCAATAGAAGGCTCATTGACATCATAGTTGGGCATGCTCCAGTAGGGCAAAGATTATTACAATAATATAGATAGACTATCATAATCTTAGTGATTTCATAACATATTAAGGTGACAAACAATGAATGAAAGGGCCAAGTAAACAAAAATAAATCACACATTTTAGATAGAGTAAAAAAATATATTGAACACTATTAAGATTAAATCACTGAAAATAAGGATTTCTGCACATTTTAGATAGAGTAAAAAAAATGAACACTATTAAGATTAAATACCTGAAAATAAGGATGTGTAGAATGACAATAATAAATATGGTTAATGCTTTGGACAGTCTACAACCTAGTTTGTTCTTAGCTATCAGCACTGTACAGTGTATGTTCAGAAAAAACTAAGAATATGTAGGAATAGGAATTATATATCTGGTCAAATATGTTCATAGGTTTTTGTTCCTGTTAAAAATGTTTGAAAATTAGATGGAACCTATTTTGCAAAGCAAATTTGAATTTCAAATTAATTCATTGGGGACTCCCAACTATTTTTGAACACAAAGGCACCTCGAGTAGTCAAGTCAAATTGAAGGTGAGTGATATATTTAATATATTAAAATTATATTTATATATATTATATCAAAATATATAATAAAAATATATATTATATAATGTAAATTATATAATTATAATAATATTATATAATGTAAATTATATAATAATAATAATAATAATATATTATTATTTAATCTACATTATATTATTATTATTATTATTATTATTTAATCTACATTATTATTATTATTATTATTATTATTATTATTATTATTATTATTATTATTATTATTATTATTATTATTATTAATTAGATAAGCACACAAAATCCTTTCCCAAGAGGTCTTCGAGTTACTAGGTATGTTTTTGTGTCAATTATTTTAACTACCATTATGGTGTCAAATTTGTCTCCATTTAATATTAGTTTATGAATTCAAGAAAGGTGACTCACCCTCACAGGTATTTGAATTGGTGAATTAAATTATCTCAAAGTTATAATTCGGGCGGGGGGGAATTAAGATGTCAAATCCCTATTAGACAATTTGCTTATGTTACATCTTCAAAAAATGTGGATGAAACTCCACTTAATATGCAAGATCCTATTATTTCTAAATCATTAGCACAATCTAGACTACGTCAAAATTACAACTCCCTTGGATTCAATCTAGGGGCATATGTATTCTTTGCATGAAGAGCACAATTATAGGTGATAAGGTTTTGTCTTGGCGATTACAATTGAGAAATTTCTTTCATTACAATGGTGTTAAAAAATATAGAAGCAACCAAGAAGAATTTTGGTCTTCAAAATATGATAAATATTTGAAATGGTCTAACATATATGTTTGAAAGACACCATCTATTCCAATGTGAATGAGTACTATTATACCACCACCACTTATTTCTCCTAATAATTAATATTAATGTTATATAAATTCAAAAAATTTGGATAAAAATACACTTCTTATACAAGAGCCTAATAATTATTTCTAAATCATTACCATTGGTTCCAAAGTTCTATGACAATAGTTTTACTTCTATTTGAGCATATTTGAAGAGTTCTATAAATTTCATTGTACTAATTGGTCTTGTAGTGGATTATTGAACATTTTATAATTCTGATGATCCCTTGGATGTGATCCAAAAACCCGTGGTGGGAGACCCATCAAGTGTAATTCATTGCGACGAGTCAGTTGTTATTTTATAATTAAATAGATAAGCACACAAAATCCTTTTCCAAGAGGTATTTAAGTTACTAGGTTTGATTTTGTGTCACTTGTTTCTCCTAATAATTAATATTAATGTTACATCAATTTAAAAAATGTGGATGAAACTCCACTTATTATGCAAGAGCCTAATAATTATTTTTAAATCATTACCATCAATTCCAAAGTTCCATGATGATAATTTTACTTATATTTGACCATATTTGAACAGTTCTATAATTTCCATTGTACTAATTGGTCTGGTATCAGATTATTAAATATTTTCTAATTCTGATGATCCCCTAGATGTGATCCAAAAAGCCATTGTAGGAGATCCATCAAGTGTAATTTATTACGATGAGTCATTGCTATTCTATATAGATAAGCACACAAAATCCTTTACTAAGAGGTCTTTGAGTTATTAGGTATGATTTTGTGTCAGTTATTTTAATTACCCATTGGGGTCAAATTTGTCTCCATTTAATACTAGTTTCTGAGTTCAAGAAAGGTGACTCACCCTCACAGGTATTTGAATTGGTGAATAGGAGGGGTGCGGGGGGGGGCGGGGAGAAGGAGGATAAACATTAAGGAGTCAAATCCCTATTAGACAATTATTTATGTTACATCTTCAAAAAATGTGGATGAAACTCCACTTATTATGCAAGAGCCTATTATTTCTAAATCATTAACACAATCTAGACTACATCAAAATTACAACTCCATTGGTTTTGATTAGGTGGCATCTGTATTCACTACATTAGGAGCATAATTATGAGTGATTAGGTTTTGCCTTGGTGACTGAAATGGATAATTGCTTTTGCTACAATGGCATTAATTTGTTCTTTTAGTAGATTATTGAACATTTTCTAATTCTGATGATCCCCTGGATGTGATCCAAAAACCCATGGTAGGAGACCCATCAAGTGTAATTTTTTATGATGAGTCTATTGTTATTTTATAATTAAATAGATAAGCACACAAATTCCTCTCCCAAGAGGTCTTTGAGTTACTAGGTATGATTTTGTGTCACCTTTTTTTATTACCATTATGGGGTTGAATTCATCTCCAAATATTACTAGTTTTTAAGTTCAAGAAAGGTGACTCGCCCTCAGAGCTATTTAAATTGGTGAATTAAATTATATTAAAGGTATGATTCTTGGGGGGTGCCAAAAATTAAGGAGTCAAATCCAGGTTATTAGATAATTTACTTATGCTACATCTTTAAAAAATATGGATGAAAGAAACTCCACTTATTATGCAAGAGCCTATTATTTCTAAATCATTAGCACAATCTCTACGTCTAAATTGTAACTCCCTTGGTTTCAAACCAAATATTGGGCTTCAAAGTCTAAGTACTCAATGTGTTTTTGGCTGAAATGTTTAACCATGACTCTACATTTAGATATCACACTGCACCTTGTTGTCATGAATGAAAAGTTAATAATGTTTATAGATTGGTATGGTGTAGACTAGTTATGCCCTCACATAACCATAATTTAGATAACCTCACCAAATTATTTTCCAAGTCTAGGTTTTGAGTTACTAGGCACGATTTTGCATCATTTATTTTAATTACCATTTTGGGGTCAAATTTATCTCTAAATATTAATAATTTGTTAATTCAAGAAAGGCGACTCACTCTCATAGGTATTTGAATTGGTAAATTTAATAATTATCTCAAAGGTATGCTATGGGGGCTCAAAATTAATGAGTCAAATCCCTATGACACAATTTAATCAGGTTTAAATGTTTAATCTGTTTAATAATATTTATTAATTTATTAAATGTTTAATATGTTTAAATAATAATATTAAATTAATTTTTTAAAATAATTTTCCTGCATGCTTCAAAATTAGGGTTAAGTTTATATTTTTATCTATCCATTATTTTCTCGTAGATTTTATCTCTCCCTTTTGAAGGCTGAAAAACATTCATTCACTGTTAGGTTAACTATGGTGCTAGCGGCGGAAGTGTTGACCCCATTTTTCATTGTCATTTCTACAAGTGTGGCATTAGTGGTGGAAGCTTTGACCCCATTTTTCATTGTCATTTTTGTAGGTTCTTCTTTTTAGGCATTTAATCTAATATGTAATGTATTGTTTTACTATCTAAAATGTGTGATTTGTTTGGCTTCACATGAACCTTTTACTCATTGTTTAATGCTTTAAGTTATGAAATTGGTGAGATTTTGATAGACCTGAGATTTTGTTATAAAATGGTCAAGATAATGAAATGGCAGTGATTAGGATTGTTTAGCACTTACTTGTATTCAATAGGGACCCAAATGGTGAATGTGAGGGGAAAGCATAGATTTTTTATTAACTGTAAGTAAATAATCATAGTAATAAAGTGTTGTGATGTAAGAGGGTTTCAATGGTTCCACTGTCTCTATCTCATCACATCATTCGTCTATTGGCTCTGTTTAGATACTATGAATTATTTCTATTTTAGACTGAGTTTTCAAGTCATTTATTGGCATGATTATCATTTGAGTTGAATTGTTTCCATTTTAGACTGGGTTGAAAAGTCATTTTTTAGGGTGGCAAACTTTTCCCTTATAAAATTTAATGAATGATTGAATAACACCTAGCATTATTATTTGGGGTGGTGAAATTTTCCCTCGTGCATCGATATTCTTTGGTAGAGGGGTCATATGAATCATTATATATTAAAAAAATGCTTATAAAATATTTACACCTATTAGATAGTAGTAACTATTGTTTAGGGAGTAATTTTTCAAGGGTGGGAAGTAACAGGGGGCTCAGTATTTGTATGTTTGCTCCTTTTTTTTGGTTTTCATCTATCATTTACATCCAATAAAATTTTTATTTTTTTTTCAAATAAAATTTTTATAGTAAAATAATCCTAATTTCTCTCAGCAACATGTATTACACATATTTTTTTAGTCTTCAGAGCACATCTAGATATCTTTGGAGCATCTGGTACACATCTTTTGATCACCTTGTACATATTTTCAGAGCATTCTTAGACTTATTGAGAGCATATTATGTATGCCTTCGGAGCACATGCATAAAATATTTAGAGCAATTTTGGAGCCTATTTCGAGTGTCCTCTGAGCGTTTAATCTTCAGAGCTCACTTGTTAAATCCTCAAAATTGTGGCCAAAAGAGTCGTAAAATTATGTGTTGCCTTCTCAAAATCACCCCTCATTGGGATGTTTTGTTACTCCAAATTACCCCATCCTTGGGATGTGTTCCTCTACTCAAAATTACCCCATTCATGGGATGTGTTTTTATACTCAAAATTGTGTTATGCATCCAAGTAAGACAAAATAATAAGGTAAAGAATTAGCAATAAATTACATACACATAATGAAAATATCGCATTCATATCTTAGATTAGACTTTCACTATTAAATTCAATACAATATATAACCAAATTCAAAATTGTATGATGAGTTATATGAATTGCTCATCATTTCTCCTCCACACTTTACCTTTTGCAAGTCCACTCATAAATAAGTGGGATGATTGATCCTTAATTCAAATTTCCTAATTCAAACCTCTTACTTAGATCCAAATTTTGAGTTAAAGATTTCGAAGATTTGATGATCAACACCTTGGAGCATGGAAATAAGATCCTTTTAATGAAATGTGATTATTTCATCAAGAAGAGTCATTAATTCCTATTTCATGGAGGTAACGGTTTTTAAAGAGATTTTGAGTCTCATTTTCCTCACCTTTGAGCAAAAATTTTTCTTAAGAGCCAAGAAAATAACTGTAATCTATTTTTTGTGTTTTGAGCGAGCAAAGTTTTGAGCTAAACAACAATAAAGATTATCTTCACAGCTAAGAGTCTTAGAAGAAAATGGCCGCTACATCAGCATCATCAAAGTCTTACACCTTAGCTCCCACACAACCCAAAGTTACATACCCAAAAACTAGGGAAGTAATGAAAGGAATTTACAGATATTATTCCCTCGTTCTTGATTATGTAGATGAGATTTTTGAACCCATTATGACCTAGAAGACTAAGACCTTACGGGAGGCAGTACATACAAGAATTCTAAATTAAACAAAGTCTAAAACTTTTGGTATGAGGTTTAGACCTCAGGGTTAGCCCACTACATGGTGCCAACTATTCACCCATACCTAGAATTCATGGAATTATGTGTCCAAAATTTGATTCTAATAATGTAATGATTCAAAAGGGACTAATCAGAGTCTTGATCAACCTGCAAGCTATACATGACATGCTAGCTTTATAGCATGATCTTTCAGCTAGCTTCTATGATATGGCTCAACTAAGCATTTTTGGTCTTAAGTGCACCAAAAATAGCTTTTCTTAAATAATGAATTACGTCTAGCAGAAGATAGTATCAGACCTCAACCCTTACCTTTTCATTTGGGCATGTTGACTCAAGAGTCACAAGATGCATGTTAGAGGATTGCCTTCATTTTTGGAGAAGATAGAAATAAAATGGTGCATGATCGGCAATTGGTGGCTCTTTTCTGAATGAGGACTATTTTTAGGACACAAGTATACAAGTTTGAATTTATGGAGAATATTGCCTACTCCTTATGCCAATAGCTTGCAAAGTTTAGGGTTCATCCCACTTTCATGTATTCCTCATATCTATTCCACCTCATTTTATATCATAATACCTAATTTTTTTGACACCATATAAGTTTGACCCTTTGGGACCTAGAGGTCATAGACCCTCAAAAGGTTATCCCCATATCTACATGGACTCATGTGTTGTCATAGTCATCAGATGTTTATGAGTTTTTTGAGTCTTCTATAGCACCACTATTAGGGGAGTTGGATCATGAGGGCATAAGAAATAGAATGAATGATTCCATTAGGACCAACTTGTCTGATGCTTGACACCCTTGTGATTTTTTATTTTGATCTCATCATTATTTTATTAGAGTTCATGGTTTTGGGGAGGAGTCTTTTATGCTTCCCAAGGTTTTGACCAACAGAGTTATGGGTCTAGAAGTGGCCCAAAAATCAGTGGCTATAGATTCTCAGTTTGGATCAGGGAGGAAAAAGAAGGCCATCCATGATGTCCCATTAACTAGGGGTGGTATTACAGTGGTTAAGATGCAAGCAAAGTTTATTATGACAAATAAAATAGTTGTATATGTGTTTGTTCTTATTCAATATTCATGAAAATATGTTCCAAATGATTGCATAACTTCTTGGCTTGCCAAGAGTAAGGTCCATACTACATTCAAGCATGAGAGAAATAAATTCTTTGAGGATAGAATGTCCCCCAAAAAAGATACCCCAAATGTGTATGTTGAGCTTCAAGATATCCCACTTCCACCGTGGGAGTCATTTTATTAGCTCCTTTAGAATTATGACCCAACAAGAGTTATGACAAAAGGTTTGAGATGAGCCTTGGTTAGGAATGGTTGGGATCAAGATAAAATAGTTTCTTATTAGAAGTATGGGTAGAAAATTTGTGAATTTACTAGGAATTTTGAAGATGGAACCATAAATTAGGAATTGGAGAAATTATGGGACAAGGCTCATGCTACTCCTGCTTTTAGCCCAGATACAAGTAACCTTTTGGAGCTACAAAAGGAGACACAAGAGGTAGAGACATCTGCAATAGTACATACGGATTCAAATTGGCCACCATATATTAGTGATTTGGAAAAATAATGGGTGGTCCATTTTACATCTAAAACCTTTGCAGCTGAGCCTCAATTAGATTCTTCCTAGGTGACATTATCCACACAAGAGGTGTTATAATCATCACAACTTATGACACCTCAAATAGAAAAAGAAGATTTTGTAGAGAGCCCTTTGAGGAAGAAATAGAAGGTAGAGTCTTAAGAAGGGGACAAGGAAAAAGAGGCATCTAACACCTCATACATGACTCCTCCCCAATTTTATACTCAAACATTAATTCCACCTCCTTCACATACCTTAATAATCTCTACCCTCTTAGCTACACTGAGTCAAACACTAATGCCATCAAGATCCCCATTCCCATTCACTTCCCAACCATTAAATTTAAAACCCTGTTCCCCTATGGTCTTGAAAAGCACATCTTATTCACAAGACCAAACCTAGTAGGTAATCACTATACCTTATGGTTTACCTTATGGGTCTCCTTTTGTTGGTGGTGTTGTGACCTCTCCTATAGACTTTCACAGTCAGTTAGACATGACCAAGAGTGTAAGATAGGTAAGAAGGGAGAAATAGAGAAAAAAGGAGGGTAGAGAAATGGTAACACAACAAATAGGGTCATTCTATGATCATGAACAACATACCCTCACTTTCGCTCACATGGTATCAAATGTCAAGAATCCACTAGAAAAAATGTAGTCTAAAGACTACACAATGAGTGCAGTAGCCATGGATCTGACTCAGTTCAAACACTAGGACAAATTGGAGCTCATGAATGAAACTATATCTATGGTTACCACAAACTATCTTAAATTCTCCAACAAGCTACAAAAGGCACAATTAGGCTTATTACAGGCATAAGCAAGTATGAGCCACATTTATTTAGAGATCAAGGCTAAGAACAAGGAGATGGCCCAACTCAATAAGGATCTTAAGGAGGTGATGTCTATGAAAGTCATAAAAACCTCATAAGATAAAGTGAAGTCCCTATAGTAGGATCTCAATGTAGCTAAAGCCTCAATTAGTTATTTGGAACAAGAAAAGAGTCTCCTTAAGAAGAGGGTTAATGACAAACAAGTGGGAGTCACTCAGCGACAGTAGAAGCTAAATGTTGTCGAGGCAAAAAAGGGTAATTGGCAGGAAAACTTCAAGGAATATGAGAAATAATTGGAAAAATTGAAAGAGGAGTTTTCCCAATGACCCCAGTTAGCTAGAGTTATGGTCATGGTCAAGGAACTTTATGTCTCTTATTGGAAGAGAATTGTAGTAGACATGACCCACTTGAAGCCTACATTAAAATTTATATCTGAGGCTCAAACTTTGGGTGTAAAAGTAGACTCCTTTGTGGATAATATCCTACTTTTAGTTGTTGTCAAGGTACCTAAATCAGAGTTACTGATTTAGAAGTTATATGATACATCTGATGAAACTCTACAGGCAGTTAGACTCATAGACAAGTAGGTAGTAGTAGGAAAGGTAAGTGAGATTCTAAGTTATAACAAAGCTAGATCCAGATGCAAGAGTCTACTTAACCTTTTGGATGAAGGGGTAAAGGAGATCAAAAGGCACATTGAAGAATTGGTCCATTTGGGACTCCTTTCTCCTTTCCCAAATGATACCATAGTGTTGATGGAAGACTAGATTCAAAATATGCTTGCCACAAAACAAAATGATCAAACAATTTTCAAGTCCCTTAGTGATTCTTCAATAGTCACAGCCATTTTAATTCCAATTGAAAATTTGGAATTTTAGTTGCATTCAGTGGTGTAGAACCTCTAAGCATTCTCCCACAAAGAGATGATAGAGCTAGATAGAGATTTCCAAGCTCTATAGAAGCAACAATATCCATTAGAGGTAGAGTGAGCAGATTTTTGGGCCGTATTATAGAACCTCTAAGTGAGCTACAATGGAAGCAATTTTGATCAAATTTTGATTCGAGCATTTTTAATAATTTCTTCCATGTAGGCATAGAGTCCTTGGTTAGTCTCCATGAACTATAGAATTAAAATTCTACATTTTATTTTATACTTGGGACACACGTATGTATGTGTGTGTGTGTGTGTGTGTATATATATATATATATATATATATATATATATATATATATATATATATATATATATATGGCTAAGTATAGGTAGCTATATAACATTTTGGGTCATTATAATTCATGGGGTCAAATGAATCTTTTTTTTAAAGCCTCGAAAAGGTTTTAATACTCTTATGATAGTGGACAGTACCACTTGTTACTTTGGCACTCTTTCAAAGAGAGTCAAATATCCAAGAGCCTTTGTTAAGTATAGAGCTGCCACGTGGATAAACATCATTTTTTTTGGAGTCAAAGGGTTAGCGGCAAATTGATGGTGTAGATCACAATGACAAATCTAATGGCCAATGATAAACCTCAAAGGAGTCTCTTTTATTAATGAGGAGAAAATATTTCAAACTCAAATAAAGTGGATGATGGCACTTGTCAATTTGGTGCTCTTCCAAGGGAAAGTGAATATCAAAAGGACTCTTTTAAGCACGAAGCTACCATGTGTCAACACAATAGGCCCCAAAGACCAAAAAATCCAAAAAAGCTAAAACATTTGTGAAATGAAAAGGAAGGAAGAGTCAAATAGTTAAAAGCCATGGAAGATTCCACATGTCCAAGATTTGAGGGACTATAGGTTTAAGACAAGTGGGACCAATATTTGAAACAAAATGAAAGAGACAGTTAGCAAAAATGATTGAATTAGATGTCAAGTTGTTCAGCTACTACAACATGCATATTTTAGATTCAAAATTTGCAAACAGTTATTTAGAATGTGTAAGTGGTTGAAACCCATGATGGATATTTTTGGGATATAAATAGTAGATGTGATGACTAGAATGGGTGATCAGAGAGATTCATCTAGAAGAATAGAGAGTTTAGGAGCTATTTTTTGAAGCATTTTTTCCTTAACAAATGCTTCCCTTGAGAGGTTGAATTGGGTATTCTGTGCAATTTTCCTTATGTACTTTGTTCTCCTATCAAACTATGAAGAGATAGTGGTGTTTTGTGCAATTATAATATGTTTTTAATTCTTTTTTCTCATTTTCTATTATAAACCTTTTGTTAGTTTTACATAAATACTAAAATTGTTAATCATGTTATATGCTCTTCAATCATTTTCTAGTAAATATTGTTAAAATTAATATTATGCTTTTGAGATAGATGATGTTCCAGGTTATCTTTCCATTATGAGTCTTTGATTAGTCTATAGTGTTTGTTGGAATTATTGATCATGCTTTATTCTCTTTAAATCATTTCAATGAATTCTATTAGTACTAGCTACTATGCTATTTGGTAGAGGAATATAATCTTGGCATATCGACTTAGTAGTTTAAATACTTCCTTATTCATTTTTACATTTCATTTTACCTCAAACTAATAAGAGAAGAGCCAACCTCTTAAAATTCTAGTGGTCATTTCAAGGGTCAAGTCCCAAATCTTTGAAACTTCCCATGACTTTGGTGATTAGTTGCAAAATTAAGCATCAACAAATTCCAGCACCACTAGAGATAGAGGACACAGAATGATAGGAAGCCTAAACCTCATCCCAATGTAGACATCTAAACGTCTATCCTCTAAGTGCCAAGTGATTATTTGGTAAACTGCTCTGGCTATTCTTAGACTCCATTAAATATTCGTGGGGCTAAGGACTTCCCTACGTTTCAACTCAATAGGTAATGTCTCCCACCTGGAAAGACTTACATTAAAACCATTGACATAATGGTGGTTTAGAAAATATCTAAAAGCATCAATATTAGATTTCAATAGCTCATGATACTTGTTCTTCATTTGCATATGATACAGTGGTTGAAAATAAGAATTAAGTTTCTTTACTTCTTGAAATTGTTGTCTCATGCATAATTTAGTGGTTATTTGTAATTTCAAAAATATATTATTGGCATGTTGCCATGCTATTTGGTTCCTTAGAGTGGAGAGAAAGGCACACAATTGTGTCTCTCCAACAATAAATTGAAAGTATAGAACTCACAAATGGCATCCCACCTTTATTCAATTCTCTTTAGAAAAATGTGCATAAATACATACTAATCTTCAATGATATGTGAAAAACCAAGGGAAATTAACTGAATATTCCATTTCTAAAACTGATCATGTAAGAAAAGAACATAAACTAATGAAGGTTGTTTGCATGATAGTAATTTCTCAGAAATAACACAAATGTGTTGGATAGAAGCTTGTGCTTTCTAAAATTATAGTTGGGATTATACCGAATGCTTCTGAGATTCCTCCTTAAGTTTGGCATTTTCATCCTTCCATTTTTGAATTTTATTCTAGATGATATGCTAGGTAAAGATTATTTCATGTAATGGAATAGGGAAAGAGGGAACAGATCTTGTTGGACGCTCTGTCTGAACCGCAATATCTCATGTTTCTCTTTACATGGCATTTTACAAATCAGTATCTTAGTGTCCTTGATATCAAGATAATTCTGTAAATCAGTAATATGAGTGTCTTTGATAGCAAGAGAATTTTACAAATTGTTCAATTTTTGGGTCTGTGAAAACAATACATTATGGACCATAGTCTATTCAACTTGTATTCCTTGATGATTTATTTCTTGGTCACTCAGTTTAGTAACAAATTATTCCTACCTATGTTTCAAATTAGAAAGCATCAAGTCCTTACCTTCTAAATTTTAATGGAGTGCATCAAACTCTATTTGTTTCACTCTAATTATTTCCTCATGGCATGATAAAGACAAGCCATGCCGCAATTATTTTTTTCATTGAAAGAATGTGGAGAATATGGATATTATTTAATCAAGGGTGCTTTACCTTTATCAACAACAGGGGGTATAGGAAATCCACTCATGTGCTTAAAAGGTATCTCCTCTCTTGTTCTTGGACAATGAAAGGTAAATACACTCTTGTCCCTATTTGAAAGGTATCTCCTAAGAGATGCCTTCAAGGGGAAATCCATTCATGTGCATGTTTCAAATGTATCTCTTAGGAGATACCTTGAATTGTAAATCCAATATTGTGCATATTTGAAAGGTATCTCCTAGGAGATACCTTGAAGGTATTGCATAGGCCTTAAAAATATCACCTAGGAGTACCTTCCATGAAAAGGTATCTCCTCTCTTGTGCTTGAAAGGTATCTCTTATGAGATACCTTGAAGAGGAAATCAACTCTTGTGCTTGAAAATTATCTCCCGTGAGATACTTAAAAGGTATTATAAGGGACTTCAAACTATCACCCAATAATATTTTCCATGTAAATGAAAATTGCACTTATTTGTTGAAGGATAAATCAACTCTTGTCCTTATTTGAAATGTATCTCCTATGAGATACCTTGAAGGTGAAATAAACTCTTGTACATGTTTAAAAGGTATCCCCTACAAGATACATTGAATGTATTACAGGGGCCTTCAAAATATCACCTAGTAGTGCCTCCTATGTAAAAATAAATCCATTTGTTCCTTGTAGGACAAATCCACTCTTGTGCCTATTTGAAAGGTATCTCCTAAGAGAAACCTTGAAGTAAAATCCACTCTTATGCATGTTTGATATTTATCTCTTAGGAGATACCTTGAATTATAAATCCACTATTGTGCATGTTTGAAAGGTATCTCCTAGGAGATACCTTGAAGGTATTACACAGGTCTTCGAAATATCACCCAATAGTGCCTTTTGTGAAAAGGTATCCCTCTCTTGTGATTGAAAGGTATCTCTTATGAGAGACCTTAAAGTCGAAATCCACTCCTATGCTTGAAAGGTATCTCTTGGGAGATACCTCTAAGGTATTATCACGGCCTTCAAAATATCACCCAATAATGCTTTTAATATAAAACGAAAATTGGACTTGTTTGTTGAAGGAGAAACTAACTCTTGTCCCTAGTTGAAATGTATCTCTTAGGAGATACCTTGAAGGGGAAATTGAATCTTGTGCATGTTTGAAAGGTATCTTCTACAAGATACACTGAAGGTATTACAGGGGCCTTCAAAGTATCACCCAGTAGTGCCTTTTATGTAAAGGAAATTCCACTTGTTCCTTGTAGGAGAAATCCACTCTTGTGCCTATTTTTCAAAATGGTAACACTACCTATTTATAAAGAGCATATTTGGTATACCTATTAGTTTTAAAGGTACATATGTATGAAATAAGGACAACTATCCTTTCATGAAAAGTTCTAGAATATACATGACCTTCTACATTGGAATGACCTATAAAACATATATGCTATCAAACTAGCATATATTTGTCATTTCTTGGATGGATAAGGTGGCTCTTGTATTGAATTATTCATCATCTATTAATCCAATGGTAGTGGGATGTGAAGGTTATATTAGCATGGTCCCTAGGAGTTTTTCAATTCTACTCATTAGATCTCTATCTTCGTCCAAAAGTTTGTTGATATAACTATGCCATGTGCTTAGGATAAGCTTTTAATCATAGGGTCCCATTTGTATTAATAAACATGAAGGGGCCTTAGGGTTGACTTAGGCTAAACATTAATCAAAAGAGTTTGGTTAGGAGACATAAAAGAGGACCCTACAAAACCAACGTTAGACATGGTTAACATAAGTTAGGAAGCTAAAGTGGAAATCCACTCTTGTACTTGCAAGGTATCTCCTGGGAGATACCTTAAAGGTATTATAAGGGCCTTCAAATTATCACCCTTTTCCATGTAAAGGAAAATTTTACTTGTTTGTTGAAGAAGAAATCAACTGTTTTCCCTATTTGAAATGTATCTCTTATGAGATACCTTGAAGGAGAATTTGACTCTTTTGCATGTTTAAAAGGTATCTCCTACTATAAACATTGAAGGTATTATAGGGGCCTTCAAAATATCACCCAATAATGCCTTCTATGTAAAGGAAATTCCACTTATTCCTTGCAAGAGAAATCCACTCTTGTGCCTATTTGAAATGTATCTCCTAAGAGATACCTTGAAGGGGAAATCCATTCTATTGCATGTTTGAAAGGTATCTCTTAGGAGATACCTTGAATTGGAAATCCACTATTGTGCATGTTTTTTTTCATTAGTTTCCTCTAAAAAATTTGGAGCATATGGGAATTGAACTTGTAAATCAAGTGAAACACCACCTTCTTCTAGTCATTGGAAGAATTTCATATCCTTAAAGTGCATAGAAAAAATTGTTGAATTGGCACTAGGGCTTTTATTTATGAATTCAACCCAAATTCCATTTCCAAATACCTCCATAAAAGTTTGTTGAGCCAACTCTAGTTCATCACGCTCAACATGAAGAACCCTAATGTTGTTTAACAATTCAATGGGTACTTCTTCTCTGGTCTTCTTTAGAAGAGAGTTTATTGTCTTAAGGGAATCGAAGGCTACATTGGGGTCTCATGATATTAATAACTTACCCATCTTCATAAATGCATAGGCATCACGTGGATTTATGTGAGTTGCCTTTCTTAAATTTTTTGAAGCCTTCTATTGGTTCTCAAATTTATAGTATGAAAAACCTTAAAAGGATGCCAAGATTTATGTTTAGGTTATGTAACCAATTTGGCCAACTGACATAATCAACCCAAGTGGTTAGGATTATCTACACTTTAGGCTCTACTTTGCCCAAGTGGGTGTTACCTTATATTCACCAATGATTAATTACTCCTCAAATTTATTGGTGACTTCAGAGTAGATTAAGGGATTTATGTAATTTTGTTAATTAAATCATCTAATTCACCCTAATCCAAACTCTCATATGATTTGAATTAGATTTTTTTTTAAAATTTTCTATCCTACTATTATTCCTACTCCTACACAACAAAAAATTAAAATTGGAATTTTTTTCATTGACAAATTGCACAAGATTTCTATTAGTATTGATTCAAAAATATCCTAAAAATGGGGAGTAGCTTACCCCTACAAAGTCATTTTATTACAAAAAACCCCATGGGTTTTATATTCATTCCAAAAATTTATCCCTAATACGTTAGAATTTACATTAAAATTACATTGTAAAATTAAAGCATTAACAAAGGGAACTTGTATAAGTCACCATTTTATACCATATTATTGAATCACATCTCCCATTCCCTATTCAACTCTAGTTTGAGTGCATGAGAGTGCTTGAGGAAATTCTGGTCGATGGTGGCCCAATGGTGGTGATGTTTAAGAGGTGTGTCTATCATATTAAGGAGAAATGGAAGTTGTAGAACCCTAACATCTAAGAAGATCAACAAAGAAATATCTGAAGCCCATGGAATCCTCACACCCAACTCTACCCATAGAACCACCTCCATACCATTTCCCCAATATTATAGCTTGAAAATTTTGCATAGCAATAGCAGAATGTCCACCTTCTCACCTTCAAGATCTAACAAAGATGCCAAGAACCAAGAAGCTATGTTTGAATTAACTCTATATCTACTTCTATCTTTAAAAAACTCCCTTCCAAATACCATTCTTACTACTTCCAACTCAAGAAATCACAAGCAAGCCATTCTATGGGGCTTTGTACTCAGCTTCAGCCTCGAGTATGTGATGAATCCCAAAAAATCCATTTGCCCTTGTGTACTGTGAAGGTAGATAGGCATATCCATTTTTGTTGCTAGCTAAATTCAATCTATAGTATGATAAATCCTTGTTAGGCTCCACTAAATAGAGTTATTCCCTCTGTGCCAAGCTATACTTCATTAATGGCACTTGAGTGAGCTCGATTGTCAATATTTGGGAGATATATTCATATGTGCCAATGGTCAGGGGTATTAATGCCTTCCAATTGAGAAACACCACTCAAATATTTAAAATCTTTCATTTCAAGTGAGTCTATTAAATTTTCTCCCTCCACAATAAAGGTCTCCTCAATTCCATCAGCTCTTTTGTTCACTAGAGAATCTAACTCACCTTTACCTTCATGGTAAATGTGGTTGGCTGTAAAATCTTCAAGATCTTCCAACATGTACTTTTAGCCAAATTACTTAAGTTATTGAAATTTACAAAAGTAATTTTAATTTAACAAATAAATCATAAAATGATAGTACTTTTACATAATGATTACTAATAACAAGATTATTCATAGAGTGTGTATGAATAAAGAAGAGAAAAAGAGAAGAAGAAGAAGAATAATTCAAGATTAAAGATCTAGTGAGTCTACTTCATGAATCTAGATTCTACATTTTTCTCTATACTTTATGTGCTGAGATATCATTGATTGGATTACTACATCATCTGGTTTTGCAATGGAATGTATTTATGTCTCCAATCTTAGCATTTATCTCTCTATCTTCTTGCATTGAGCTTTAACTCTCTCAATCCTTGGTCTAAGTCTTTTTAGTTCCTTATGGTATTTTCTTAAATATTTGATTGACTTGGTTTTGAAAGGAGTTATAGCTTTGTCTATCCACTGCCTGAATTACTCATGTAATTACTCTACGATTCTTAGAACATTATCACTGAACCAAATACTAGTGACACCAAAAAGGGAATCTTGAAGATCAACTTTTTTACTACATGAATCTTCTTCTAATTTATTTGTCTTCTCTTTCATGTCTAGTAAGATGCTCAAATGGAAAGATAAGAGATAATATTTTTATTTCACCTTCTTTTTAGAAGGACCTATTTGTTCTTCAACCATGATTTTATCACTTAAATTCAATATTACTTAAAGAATTTCCTGTTGGAGTTTGGAAATACCATTCACATTTTCTAACTTAGTTCTTGTTGCTTTTATTTCAATTATTTTATCTAAAATTTCTTGATGAACATCTAGGATGCTTGGGAAGAGTTCTTGGGATTTTTGCTTCATTTTATCTATCTATTTATCTATAGCCCTTGCCCTATCCCCTGTTTCCTCTACTTCAGCTATTAATTGTGGCTCAATTGGTTCTCCTGAGATAATTTATTATTGGGGAAAGATTTGGATACTTTAGCAATTATTTCACATAGCTATGCGTTATGTTCCTTTAGCTTTGGCTTCACAACCTTTTCTTCATCCAACTTATTAAAAAGAGAATCAATCAAAGTTTGAGTATTTCCTTATAAGTATCAATTGTTATTTCTGGAAGGGGCATTCTTGTAAAATTTAAGTCACTCCTAGTGACTTCTTGTTTGCTCATTCCTTAGGGAGGAACTGCTAACTTAGAAAAATTTTGGCCTAAAGATTCAATTAGTAACTTTGAAGTTACTTTATCTGATTTTGGTTTCTTGCCTCTTTTATCCAAACTTTTCAATAATTACAAATCTATCTCCTCAAGATTGATCACTTCCTTTTATTGAAGAGTAGTTTTTGTATCCATCCAAGATGAGAAATTGATTGACATGGAAGTGATAGAATGAATGATTACCTATTGTTGGTGACTATCTTAAATTATTAGTTCCTGAGAAGGAACTTCTCGAGTTGCCATCTCTCCTTAAGCTTCTTTAGTAGATTTAGAAACTTGATTTTCAAGCTCTACTTCCTTAGTTACTATTTTCTTCTTAGCCTTTATTTCTTATTCTTTGTCTTTTTCTCATTCACCCATAGCCTCCTCAATTTCAACTACTAGCTTTTCTTGAGAAGTCTCTTGATAAATTGTTTCTTATGACGTTAATTCTTTAGGTTCTTTTTCAATTGTAGGTGGTTCGACCAAAGGAATAAATGGTGGTGAATTAGGTGTAGGAGATGAAGGAGGAGGAGGTGGTGACTCTTTCCTAAGAGACTTCTTAGAGGTTTTAGTGATGTACACCTTCAGAGGTGGCATTAATATGGAGGAATCTACGGGAGGTGTAGTGGAAGTGGAATGAGTGGAGGTGGGAATAGAAGGAGGAATGGGAGAAGAAATAGGAGTAGTAGAAATCAATGGTGAAATAAAAATAGTTGGTTGTGATGGATCCTTATATTTTACCACTAAGAAGGTATCATCAACATCTTTCTTTAGCTTTAACTTCTTTATAGGAAATTGAGTAGTTTCTCCTTGTATTGTCTCTTTCCTTTTCTATCCCACTCTAGTAGTCTCATTTATCAACTCTTTCATGCAATAAACTTGATCAATTATCCAACTAGAAATCATCACCAAAACATTTTAAGTCCTTTCTAAGATTATTTTGTCATGATTATCTCCAAAAATAATCACTGGAAGTGGGGCACTATTTCCTCCTACTTAATGGAAAGCATCACTAGTAACAATACCATCATCTTCCATGTCCTCAAGAGTGGTAGCCAAGTCAAATATATGGATTTTTGCAATGGTCATCCTGCTATTATTACATCAAACTCATCCTTGTAATCAATCCAAAAATCTTTTAGTGTTGGCATATATATATATATATATATATATATATATATATATATATATATATATATTCAAGGGAACCTATATTTTGTGCCACTCTTCTACAATCAAAATTTGCCCTGGCATCAAAATATGTCTAAGTGTAATGATGATACATCTCTTTTTGCACATTTATTTCCTTTTAAATAAAGGGAAAATTATAATAGCCAATTATAAAAGGAAAATTAGTGGATGTCTTATGAGCCTGAGACTTCAAATCATGCAACTCAACCAATTGCCTACAAAATTCCATAAGGATCCACTTGTCACTTAGATACCTTGGTAGCTTGATAGGTGTTCCTAAGAAACCTCCTACTTTGAGATATGAGAAAAAGAAATTGAATGAAAATGTAGCCATATAGAGAGATTGCATCCCTTGCCTTGTCTAATACTCTTTTATTCTTCAAAGATGTCACCAACTTACAAATAAACTCATAGAAAAAACCATCATTTACTATAATGTAATTCTTGTAGTATTCTTCAAGGATGAGCTGAGGATAATACTCATATATTGGTACTATTGAAAATGTACCATTGGTATTTAACCTTGAGAAGGATCCACTGGAGGCTACTATATATACAAGATATGAAGTCATTTTGAAATTGAAGGTCTGCAATACATTCTTCAACTATTGATCCATGTTATCATTGATCATTGTTGCCTAGTCAATCTTAGTAGAACTCTGAGTCATGTCAATGGTTCTAATATAAGCATACATCTAGGGTGAAAAAAAATTGGTGTTCTTTTGTCCATTAATTCTACACAAAAGATGAATGATGTCATCCACTTCCTGAACAAAATCTAATCTGACAATGTGCTTTGGGAACCTTGATGTTTGTTTTGTTTTCTTCAAGTAATATGCATTCTCTGCTATTTTGGTTTCTCACTATTTCTCAGTTATCTTCATTGAAATATCAATCATTTTTGGTGAGGTTGGGATCTTTAAATAGTAGTTAAGGTATTTAACATCTAACCTCACAACCGCATTTTCAGTATTATCTCTTACCACCCTGGTTAGAGAGTCATAGTACTTAGCACATGCTAACACAAACTCAAGAAGTTGAGATAAACTTGGGAAAGTTATAGTTTAAAGAGTCCCACTATTGGTCATGGAGTGTAAGAGTGGAGTCTTTGCAGGGGCCCTTGATCTTTCCAAAATCTTAGTCGCGAATACATGCCCCCATGTCTGTCTCACTTATTTCGATGAGTTTAGAAATAATACTCGACTCAATGGGGTATCTTTTGTATTTATACTTCATTTTTAGTTCTTGGAATCTAAACTTCTTTGCTTTTGATTTGTCCTTCTTACTTGGTTCTATAATCTCCTCAAATGCTAACTCTGGGGCCTTCTTAATGATCTTTCCTTGTACCTCCAATTCTACTACTTCTTCTTCTACCTTATTGAACTCTCTGATCCAAACATTGGCTTTTGGAAAATTTTAATGGCCTTGATAAGTGTTTTTCAAACACTCACTAACTCCTCAAACTAGTTTATAAAATTTGAAAGGAGTTAATTCTTTATTCTTTGAAATATTTCCAAACAATTTTTAGGTTCTAAGTAATTAGAATTTTTTGGAATACTAAGTAGCTTGCCTTTAATTAATAGGGCTTAGAAACCTTGAATAGGTCTTATAAAACCATGAGCCTGAAGTTTTTTAAAATTTTGGGTTTTTGAGGGATAAAGACTTTAGGTTTTAAACAATAAATAACTTCAGTTCAAAAGCCCAAAGTAATTAAGTTCAAGAAACCCGATGAAGTACTAAGGCAAGGAAAACCTGAGCTAGTCTTGGATGATGGTTCGTGGGTTTTCTCAGGGTCAAGACTTTAGGTTTACTTAAGTAAGTTATTTTGGTTCTAAATCTAAAAGTAAGAAGATTTTAGGAACCCCCATAAGTCTTTTGGGAGTCAGGTTTTTTGTAGGAAGTTACATGCTAGTAAAAACCCAAAGTTATGAAGGTTAAGAAACCCAAAGAAGTATTAGGGGAAGGGAAACCCGATTGAGTAAGCTTTTAATGTAGTTTGAGGTTTCCTACATAAGTTACTTAGGATAAAGGATCTGAAGTAAGAAGCAGTGGGAAACTTGAAGGACTAGGGCCTTTGTGAATTTAGGTTTTTAGGGTGAGTTACTAGGTGTCGAAAACCCAAAGTAAGAAAGAGGGACGGGTAAAAACGATTAGTTAAGGAAATTGGAAAACTATGGATTACGTGAAGATTTTATATTTTTAAATTTTTAACATGAATATAATGTGATAATAAATTTTGAGATTTCAATTTTTGAATTAAAATAACAACTTATACAAATAATTTGAAAGAGAAAACAAAGCTAAACAACACTGATAGTCAAAAAACTAGATGGCATGAGAAAAAGAAAATGGGGATAAAATAACCTAAAATAAGTGAAAAAGAAATTAAAATTTGTTTATTAATAACTTGCTTACCTCAAATGCAAATGGGTCAAAAATAAAATCACTTGAAATTGCTCTAGAGAATAAAAATGCATGGCTCGAGGTTTGTAGGGGCTATTACTTGTTTGAATGACTTGGAAATGAGGTGAAATTTATTGAATTTATATAAATTACAATGCATTTATTTCAATCATGGAAAAATCACATCAGCTCTTACTTCCCTTTTTAATTGAGCTATTTGAATTACTTTACTTGTTTTAAGTAATGAAGTAAAGCACTTTTAGAATCCTGATTTGGTCTAGGTTCATGAGTAATTCAAGTTCATGAACTAGAACTAATTTTAATTATGAATTTAAATAAGTAAATCAATTTTCCAATCCTGATTTGGCCTATCAAATGTTAGTCAAGTTTTTGGGATAGCTTAATTCATTTTGTTTTTCAAGTAAAGTAACTCAGTAAACCCGATTAGAACTAGGGAGTGTTGGTTAGGTTTTTAACACTACTTAACTTATTTAGTTTGGTAAGTAAAGCAGGTAAAGAAACTTGAATTGGTCTATGAGGAGTGAATCAAGTTCTCAAGACAACTTAACTTATTTTTAAGGAATTAAAGTAAATTATAAAACTTGATTTGCACTGCAAATGAGCTAAGTTACTTTTAGCTTGCTTTAAATGCTGAAGTGGATGAGTAAAAGTATTTGAGTGATGTTTATAAGAAAATTCCTTTAGTTATGTGGAGTAATTTAAGAGAAACTAAGGAAATTTAACAACAAATAAAAAACAACACTAATAGAACTCAAGTTCTTTATTTAGGAGACTGGCTTCAAGCAATATAATTGACACACACAAGAAAAAAATGCAAAAAAATTTAAAAAAAGGGGGTTCCCCAAAATCTTGAAATGTCAAATTTTTTGGAAACCACAACCAAAATAGGCGTGAATGATCTCCAAATTATAAAATGTCACTTAGCAATGTAAAACTAAAAATAGGCATGAATGATCATCTGGGAACAATGTACTCTTGTGAATGATTGAAACATGTCTCCTAGGAGATACCTTGAATGTACCTGTTGATGGGAAATTTTACACATACTAGAAACATACTTCCACTCATCTCTCTCCTTTGAAAAAAATGTCTGTGGATTCCTTTTCCCATCAAATTATATTCCTTGGTGCACTTAATTTATTATTTATTTGGTTATACCTTATTAGTTAAAGTGCGAGTTTATGTATTTTGTATTATAGTTTAGAATAAAATTTTTTGATACATTTAATCACTAATCAAACACAAAGAAATTAAATGAACTAATGTAATATGTAACTTGCATTTTACAAAAGATCAATATTTAAATTATTTCAATTACTTTGCAAAATGTCTTTGGGTGAAAAAAGAATTACTACACTTAAAAGGTAGAAGGTAGCCTCACTCAAAGAGAATTTAGATAAAATGAAGAAGAAGGACTCACTCTAAGAGAATTTGGATAGAGTACAATATAAAATACCAAAACTAAAATTAAATCCACATAAACATTTACCATTTTATGGTGGCGATAAAATTCCTCTTCTTGATTGGTATTTTGAATTATTTAGTCCACCAAACATTCATCTAGATATATACTTATTTAGCACTACATCAGGAAAATAATATTCTCTAATTAAAATAATCCTAGCATGTGATAAGGATGAACTTGAATATGCCCTTTAATTCCAATTGGAATTATGGAATGGAGAAGAAGAAATTCTCCGTCGAGCTACAACTAATTTCACTAAATTTACACCTAGTAAAATGGAGTTGACAAAAAATAATATTTCTCCTTCTTATGAAACATTTGGGTTTCATTTGAATAGCTATGACAACCTTCAAATGTCTAGGTTGAGAGATAAAGATAATTTGTCGATAGAATACAAAACATGTTGAAAGAAAAACATGAACAAGGGGTAAAAAATTCTACTTTCCACCATGCAAACATGTATTTAAGATACCCTACAGGCATGAGAAAATCAACATTAAAGAAAATAAGACAAGTAAGGGAGACATATTTGTATGTAGAACTGAAAGAAGCCATATAATAACTCACACCAGTTGATAAAAATAAGATTGAACAAAAGGTTGAAACACTTTTGTTGACACAAAATTTTGATGAGACACACAATGAATTCTCTACATGGGTATTTCCTCTAGCACTTATGCCTTGAAAATTATTTTAGAACTCTATAAATTAAGGGATGAAAATATCAAAATAATAAATCTCAATGAAAGAGGGGTGAATGATATAATTCATTCATTTGTAAAAAAATAATGAGGTTCCAATGAAGGATGCTTTGTTAATTCCTTTTGATGCGATCAACCCTGACTTTTTTATTGAATCAAAGGAAGTCCTAGAAGATATGATGGAAAAAAACCATAATGTTCTAAATTTTACATGGCCAACACATAATTAAAACACAACAGAGAATTCTTTCAAAGGAGTACTACAATACACAATCATTAAGAAATACATGTTCTTTTAGAAGGGCAAGATTTCTAAAAACTTGTACTCCATTCCATATTGTGAAAAAAATATGTAATAAATATAATGAAGCCAATGAAACTATTTATAAGGCTTCATTTTTAGAAAGAGTTCAATCTGCATGTGACCTTATCAAATTGAGAGGTTGGAAGAATCTTGAAATAGGGAAGAAAAAGATGGAAGAAATACATGAACAAGATAAACACTTGTTCACACAAATAAACTATTCAACACAACAACTATAGGAGATAAAATGCCTTATTTTCATGGAAAAACCCATTCTAGATTGTTTTGATAAGGCATTTGATTTGTTTGAAAGTGGTACTTTACCTAGTTTAGATAAATAAGATTTAAATCTGATTGGCATAATAGTACTTCAAAATATTCAAGGGCTTTTAGACAAATAAAAAGTAGAACTAGCAGATTTATTGGAAAAAAGGTTTATTTACTTCTTGAAAACCCTTGGGTAGAACAACATGGATAATTACTACAAAAAATTGAAGCTAGAAAGTAATATATTATCAAAAATTATAGATGATTTCAGCAACCATGATACGACACTACCACCCAAAAAAATCACACCTAGAGAGGTAAAGCAGAACTATAAAACTTTTATGAAAAGGTTTAATGATTTGTGTGTCCTAAATTAAAGTATTTAAAAAAATAAAAAAGGATGAGAAGCATTATCTAAATATTCATTAAGCATATTGAAAATTTATCTACATAATGACGGAGGTCAGCTTCCTGTGATATATATAGAAAGATTTAGCTACCATTATGACCCCCTATCTTTGGCCATCCATTTTAGAATATTTTAGTGAAAAATTAATTCTTGGTGTGTACATCAATTTGATAATTATTGATCTTCTGAATCTCACTAAATTTTTTAAGGAAAAACATCTTCACCTTTTTTTTCAGGCATTAATTAAAAATATTATTGTCAGGGCCATCAATGTATTCATCATCCATGGCATAGAATATTATCTTGCCATTTAGACCTCTCTCAAGAATTTGTGTGTTGGTGATTTTCATTACACGCAAGATACAGGTGTCATACTATGGGGTCTAGATAGTTATGGATTCGATTGGACACATATTATAGGTATCAACTTTTGTCAGGATCCAACTCATTTTCAATTGCTAGATTTGCACCTCCATTTTCAATAAAGTAGATTAGAGGATGGTTTTGAAATATCTAAATAGGTACCAATACTTCAAATGATTGGATCACAAAAAATAGGAAGGCCACTCATAAATGATCTAGATACTATCTTTTGGGAGATACTTATCTCTACTTTCAATGATTCAAATGCATGTGACATCCTATGGGTATATACAGGAGTTGGATCGGTGCGTGTTTGTATAAAATTGAAAATAAATTTATATTTCATTATAGAAACTGAAGAAAAAATGATTTTTAATGTTCAATTTCAACTTTTTTGATAAATTTAGAGCAACCAATACAAGAGCAACCACTTCGATCAGTACCAGGTGCACAACATTTTTAATTTTTTTATAATCATGTTTCATTTTCCAAACATAAAATCTTACCAATATTTTGGTGTATACTCTTTAATATTCAAACCTATCAACTTATCAATCTTTCATTTTGTAGCACCAATGGCATTGCATACAAGTGAGGAAATAATAATAATGGAAAATCATATCAATGAACATGAGACATCGCAAGATGAATAAGGTAACATAAGATCATGCCTATTTTTTAAATTATTTAATGTTTTATTTATCAAGGATTCATAATACTGACATAATATTTCTTCATCTATTTCTATCTCAATTAAAATAGTACACAACACAACTCTAGCACTTTATGTCTACAACATAACAACCCATAACACAGCTCTGCAGGTTGGTGCCTCCATGAAAAAACACAAGTTAAAACTTTACCATAAGACACATTTTTAAAATACAAATATCAAATCAATTTATAATGATAATTTTAGTTACTACATTATATAATAATTTATAGGGAATAAAGAACCAAAGTTTCAATGAAAGAGTGTACCCATACAAACTACAAAAGCAAAAAATAGGTGAAAACCCCTTTTAATAAATATGTAATTATAAAATTTCATGAAAGTCTAGAATATATTAATTATATTTATTTATTTAAACATATTA
The DNA here is from genome assembly GCA_037957365.1 of Torreya grandis. Lineage (NCBI taxonomy): Eukaryota > Viridiplantae > Streptophyta > Pinopsida > Cupressales > Taxaceae > Torreya > Torreya grandis. Next base: position 120,702 of record JARHVA010001207.1, read on the forward strand.
CAATTAAATTTTTCTTCATGGGCAGGAGATTTTAAAAGACAATAAAATATAGACTTGCATTAACTTGGGATTTGGAAGTGTGGTTCATTTTATTGTCGTGTAGACTGAATGTGGTTATATTTACCCATTAAAATGTTGTTTACAAGTTTAATTTACCCATTACAATGTTTTTTACATGTTTAATTTATCCAGTCTAAAATAACACAATATGTGTTATACTATGTCTTTAATACAATAAATTTTGATGCAGAGTATCTATGACAGTGTTCTTTATCAATAAAAAAATAGTAAAGTATATTGGCATGCTAGAAACAATTATATTGTTATTTATTCAAACAAATTTTAAATTGATGTGTCTTATTGGAAGTATATTAAGGGGGTAAAACTATTAAGGTGTATTATATTCTAATTTGAATTTAGTGATAGTGAACTGTAATGACTTAGAAGAGTAAATCTTATTTTGTTTTCTGTGATGGGCTACGTAAACATATAAATATTTATTGGTATGCCTAGGAGTTACATCTAATAATTTCATTACTGTAAAAATATTAATATATATTTGTTGATCAATGTTAAATTTCTATCAACATCTATGACAAATGAGTTATGGCTAAACTAGACTGATTCAAATTATGATACATTCATGGTCAAGTTATAAGGATTTAATATGAACTTCTATATGCATATGTGTGTTACAAAACTAGCAATAAAAATAGTACATCCATGTATAATGAGTATTATATGTACTTATTTTTATATGTGTTTATATGAATATTTATAAGATTTAAATAAATGCAAAAAAAAATTGAATCAAATGAAATGCATTATGTTTTTATGTTACAATAAGAAATGCAAATCAAAATCGTATCAATGACCAATCTAGTAACATGCAAAACATTTTTTTTAAAATTTTCATGTTATATCTCTTATAATATAATATTTTAAATAAATGATTCATTTCTTTTTTTAACAAATTGCAGACATTTTGAAGGAGGAGCTAAAACAAACTTCTAAAAAACTATTGGTTTTGGGGTTGGATGACTTATTATTTTTTGTGAACAAAATAAAATATATGCAAATGAATGATACGGGAAAAAAATAATATTATAAAATTGAAAATATTTCATACTACATTTGAGATCATTCCAATAAAATTTTGAAGGTAGAACTGTAGTCTTTTTTCTCATGTTGGCATTTGGTTAATGATAGAGGACAATCATTTGAGGATACTCATTCAAGCCATGAGTTACACAAGTTCAAATTTCATGTTTGTTTGGGGGGAAAATATTCTAATCCATTCAATATAAACATTAAAAATTTGGATGAAGTTTTTTTTGAAGGGACCTTCGGAGACGATTTTTAATTGCCAACATGTTGTTCATTGATTGTAATTCTCAAAATTGTGTTACAAATAAAAAATTGAAAATGAGTTATGTTACATCAAGTAGATATACTAGAAATAGAAGTTTGAAAGATGAAAAGGATTGGATAATCAAAATGATGTCAATCATCACATTCTTGGGAGAAAACAAAAAATTCATGCTAGCAATTATGAACCAATGTTTAGATAGATGTAACTTTGCATGATTCTTTCAAGTGTATTTACTGATTATAAACTATAATTCTAGTAATAAAAATTATCATCAATTTCATACAAATCAATTCTAAATTATTTCAAAAATAGTTCTAAATTAATTTCAAAACAATCGATTCTAATTTAGAATTACTTTGCTCTAGTTATTAGTGCAATTTGATTTATGGTTGGAGATTCCATTATATTATTAAATTATTATATTAACACTTTCTCATTCAGAAGATTTTCCAAATGAACAACAAACAAATTATTGTCATTGAGATATTTTATTATGTAGATGAATTAGATTATTTAATATTTTTTCATCCATAATTTGGCCAATCAAACGGTGCCATGTGTCCCAAATATGGAAGATACTTCAAAGGATAAATTATTGGTATGAAGACCTAGAAGGGTGCCACGAGTTCAAAATAGTCCAATATAGTCAGAATTATCTGTTCCCAAATGGTTTGAAATAATTTAATTTGTTTGGAATATAAAAGAGTTACATATTTATGGAGAAAATATTCTCCACTTCACTTTAGTTGGTATAACTTCAAATTTTTTATTATCTATGACACAATTTAATCAAAATGATTTATGCTCAAATGGTTTAAAGCAGTCTAATTTATTTGGAAAAAAAATATTTTTGGAGAAAATCTTGTTCTGAATCATTGACCATTTTATAGGTATAAGTCTAAATTATTCAAAATAACCCTATTTACTCAAAATGATCTATGTCCAAATGCTTTGAAATAGTCCAATTTATTTCAAATATAATAAATTTATTTTTGGAGAAAATTCTCTTCACTCCACTTTAGTGGGTATAAGTCCATTTTATTTAAAATAAACTAATTTATTCGAAATGATCTATTTCCAAATGATTTTAAACACACCAATTTATTTAGAATATATGAAATTTATTTTTTGGAGAAAATTTTCTCTACTCCACTTTATGGGGTATAAGTCCACATTATTCAAAATAGTCCAATTCATTCAAAATGATCTATGGCCCAAATGGTTTGAAAACAATCCATTTTATTTGGAACATAAGATTATTTTTTTGGAGAAAATTTTCTCCACTCCATTTTAGTGTGTTTGAGTCCAAATTTTATGAAATAGTCCTTAAAATGACCTTGTTGGCAATATGATTGTCATTGATTTCAAAATGGACACTATAGGTGTCATTGATGTCAAAAAGATTAGGCAAGATTGATGGATAGAAGAGCATGTTTCATAGTTACACTATGAAAAGTTGTCATGTTTTTATAGAGACCATTTATGGATGTTTAAAGTCAAATAGATAGAAGATCCATTATGGGTTTTTCATGCACATCTTGAATATGTGGTCCACATGGTCAAAAGAGAAAGAATGAGCTCATAATTGAGTTATCTTTGCTCTTGGATAAAATAGGGTTTCTCACTTAAACCCTACGGGTTTATGTCATGGCATCAATAGGCACTTTATATTTTTATGTTGAATGGATATAGCTTGGATCTGGTAGCTTAAGTTATAACTTAAGCCTTTGTCATCATTACAAAACTGACCCCTTGACCTAGTAATTATCAGCTTGAGTAGTGATCAAAGGACTTAATATTTCATACGTTTTAGACTTAATATTATGTCCCAACTTGATCAATGACCCGCACTTCATCATATGTAGATGATACAATGAAGCGAAGTAAATTCAAATTTTCAAAGGCTCTTATGAATTAACATGTTAGTGATAAGTATCACATTCAAAGATCTTGTTAGATAGAGACCTAATGAGCCTAAGCTTGTCAGAGTTAATGATCAAGTTAATTAGAAGATCAATGGTTAGCACTTAATTGAACATTAGAGATCCAACAAAGCATGATGAAGTGAAAGTGTCAAAGGTCCCTCCAAGTGAATGTGTTAATGCCAAGTGTTTCAATACATGAGTCTGTTAGATAGAGGACCAATGAGGGTGAATCTGTTAAAGCTAAATATTGATATTGTCAAAAGATCTGATGGTGTGCATGTGATCATGCAAAGGAGATCTAATGGAGTGAATAGACTAAAAATATATAAAGTGATATATGTTTATTAACATATTGACAAATTAAAAACCAAACATGTTTGAGAAAATTGATGGAGCGAAAGTGATATAAAGATATAAGAATCAATGAGATGAGGTCAAAGTTTTGATGTTTAATGACCAAGTTAAGGTAAAGATCATGAAAGTTCAAATATATAACGACATGTGGGATATAGGATCTAGAGATCGACAAACATATTTTAAAGAGTGAAACATTAAATTTAAAAAAATTATAGAGATCTAACAGAGTGAGAGAGATTGGAGATGGCACAAATAAAGAGATCAAAAGCTAGTATTCAAAGTGTTTAAATTCCAACGATCAAGTGGAGAAACATGTAGGAATGTGTAGGAACTTGTGTATAAGTTATATATCTCGACATAGACAATGAGATTGATTGATCTAATCAATCAAATCTACATTAAAGAGTTCATGCATCAAAAATTGAGTCTAACATATGCTATATATAGTAAAGAGACCTATAATAATGACATGATGTATGAAAATGAGATGCAAGAAACTTACAGTCCAAGTCATAATGAACTAGATTATAGAATTGGCATGATGTGTTACAGTTTGAGTGTGAACACATAAAAGATATGGAACCTTAGATCTTTATATATATATATATATATATATATATATATATATATATATATATATATATATATATATATATATATATATATATGATATCTAGGAAAAAGGAAATGTTTTTAGATCCATTCAAATTGTGTCAAACAAAAAACATAGTGACATAAAGCAACAAATTGAGAGAGATGAAGTGTGTCGAATAAGGAGATATCTAGACATAGAGATAGAGGGGTAAAGAGAAGAAAGCCACATAGTGATAATGTGTAAAGTATGACCAGTTATAGATTAGATTTCTAATAAAGAGAATAGATTTGGATTCATTTATGAATCTATTTTGTATACTCATGTTGTAGCTCCATAGATTTGATCGGTTGGTGCCATCAAACAAGCTAAATTGGTGCTCAGTTAGGAAATTGGTGTCTCGTTAGGGTTGGTACCCTTAAACATTATAACCAGTGAGATAAAGTTGAGTTGGTGCTTCCTTAGAATTGTTTATCTTCAACTAGGGGATTGGTGTCTCCTTAGGTTCAACTAGGGGATTGGTGTCTCCTTAGGGTCAGTGCCCTTAAAAGTGTAACTTGTGAGGTTTGCCAGTGAAGCTTTAAATTGTGAGGCTAGATTAGAACAATAGATTCTAGAAGCTATTCTCACCATGGTTTTTCCTTATGAGTTTTCCATGTATAAATCTAGTGTCATGAGTATTTTTGTGTGTATGATCTTTACGTATTTTATTTATATTTTAATCTACATTAAAATTATTTAAAAAAACTAGTTTTAATTGATAGGCTGATTCACCCCCTTTTCAGTAACTAGTTGTGTTCCAATAATTGGTATAAGAGCCTAGGGTTTCTTGAAATAAGCTTAATTAACTCAAGTAGTTCTTGTAATAGTGAACACAATGGCTAGTCAAGAAGGATCTTCATAAAACAAGACACCTCTCTTTAATAGATCTAACTATCACTTTTGGAGCATAATAATGGAAACATATATGTCTTCATTAGGGTTTGATTTATGGATGTCTATGGTAAATGGATATATATCCCCTGCTACAACTCCTATTGATTAGTCTACCAAGAAGGCATATGAGAGCAATGCCAAGCAAAGAATACTATTCTTTGTGGACTGTCAAACTTAGAGTTTGCCAAAGTTATTTATATCAGAATGCACAAGACATCTAGAACAAGTTCAAGGGCATATATGAAGGAGATGACAAGGTAAAGCAAGCCAAGCTATAAACCAAAGGCAAGCTTGAGAGACTTAAGATGAATGAAGAGGATAAGATTATAGACTACCTCCTTAGGGTAGATGAAATAGTAAATGCAATCAGATGCCTTGGATAATAAATACAAGAGGCAGTCATTGTCAAGAAGTTTTAAAGATCTTTATCATCAAGATATGATTCTAAAATATCTACAAAAAAAGAATCAAGATATATAGATAAATTCATTTTTTATGATTTGCATGGGACCTTCATAACCTAGAAGATGAGAATGGGAAAAAGAGACACCTTCAAGAGAGAAGTTGCATTCAAAGTAGCCAAACAAGTAAAGGAAGAATCATCTACATCTGAATCTAAGGAGACTAATGAAGAAGACGCTAGCTTTGCCAGAATACTAAAGAGAGGATCTAGAAACTACAAAGGTAAGTTACCCTTCAAATGTTTTAACTATCATAAGTAGGACATTTTAATACTAAATTTCCTCAAAATAAAAAGGATAACTCTGAGCAATTAGAGAGTAGGAAAAATGTGAAACCCTATTATCCTAAGAAGAAGAACTTCTTCAAGAATAAGAAAGGTATAGACATAAAATAAGATAGGAATTTGATGGATGACAATGATAGTTCTAATAATGATCATGACTATGCCTTTGTGGTAGAGGGCAATGAGTCCTTGTTTATGGCATTAGGATCAAATTCTATAGAACTAGATCAAGAAGAAGTTGAAGATTCTAATGAAGAAGAGGAAGGAAAAGTGGACCTTAAATGTGAACTCATCTATTCTCTAGATGAGATTGATAAGCTGAAAAAAGAGAGCTCAAATCAAAATAAGTTTGGATAAAAAGAAATTGATAAAATGTCTAAAAGCCTTGAGAAATATAATCAGATGGTAGTGAGTCTAAAGACACAAGTTGAAGAGACTAAGAGAATAGAAGATGTATTCAAACTTGAATTATAATCTAAATCTGATGAATGCATGAATTTAGAGGTATAAATAGTGGCTTCGAGAAAAGATCTTGAAAAATCTAACGGTCAACTAGATAAAAGCATGAAGTTGATAGGAGGATAGACCATTCTTGATGAACTAATTAGCTCTCAAAAGCCTCAAAAGAGAGATTAGGTCTTGGTTATGAGAAGGGAAAAAGTTCCTCAACTAGTACATCTGATAACCTATATGAAAACATTAAAGCAAAAGGAGAATTAGGAGCAAATAAAGAGAAAACTTGTAAGAACATAAAGATAGACTCGAACACAACTATTGTGAGAAAATAAAACCTAAAAATAATCTTGAAGAAAAGAAGAAAAGAAAGGTAGATAATGCAGATGGATACACTAAAGTGAGAAAATTGAAAAATCCAAAGCTTAGAAGTGTTCCTCATGCTACAACAAGAAATGATTAGACCAGGTATTCCTTATCTTTATATGGTTATTGTTATAGTTGTAATCAATTTGGTCATAGGGCTATCAATTGTAGAGTCGTATATACAAGGAGAACAAAATTTGTAAGTAGAAACTCGTTCACTCCTTTGTTAGATACAAATGTAATGTGCTATAATTGTAATAATTTTGATCACATAGATAAACATTATAGAACTAGCTTTGAAATATCAAAATTACACAATGTAAATAAAGGCATGTCTCTTAGTATGAAGGTTCACAAGTCTCTAATAAAGAGAAGAAGAGGACACATAAGAAACCCAATGAAGTATAGAAAGTGAAAAATCAATCCATGATTTCTCAAAATGCACTCCATGCCAAAGAGTAGAATTAATAGGTGATAGATAGTGGTTGCTTAAAGCATATGACTAGTGATAGGAGAAAGTTCACCAAATTGATAAAATGTAAGGAAGGATCTATTAGCTTGGGAGACAACACATCATTAGAGATAAAAGGTAAAGGAACCTTGAACATAGATTGTAAACTACCTACACATGATGTCCTTTATATTGAAGGATTGAAGTATAATCTACTTAGTATCAGCCAAATATGTGATAATGGATATAAGGTCACATTTAATGTAGAAGGATGCAAGCTAAATAAATCTAGGAGACTAGTTGCAAAAGGAAAAAGGACTGAAAGAAATATCTATAATCTTGTTGAAGCAAATGGAAATAGATACTTGATAAGAAAGATTGATAAAATTTGGTTGTGGCATATAAGAATGGGTCATGTTAACTTTTATAACTTAGTTAAAGTAAGATCAAACAAGTGTGTCAAACATATAACCTAGATAACCAAATCCATAGACACTACTTACAAGGAATGTCAACTAGGCAAATAGACAAGGGTCAAATTTAAAACAAAGGAGTATGCAACTACAAAGCCTTTAAAATTAGTTCATACTAATATTTGTGGTCCCACTAAGACAATATGATCTAAAGGAGAGAGATACATCATGTTGTTTGTAAATAATTATTCAAGAATGGCATGGGTAACATTTTTGAAGGACAAGTCACAAGCTTTTTAAAGATTCAAGATCTTTAAAGTTATGGTAGAAAATGATATTGGATGAAAGATAAAATGATTAAGATATGATAAAAGTGGAAAATTCACCTCAAATGAGTTCATAGAGTATTATGAGAAGTATGGGATCAAAAGGCATTACTCTGCATTAAAGACTCCACAACAGAATGGTTTTTTTGAGAGAAAAAACATGACAATCAAGGAGACAGCTAGAATAGTGCTAAAAGAGACCAAGTTACCTGATGGATATTGAAGAGAAGCATTCCAAAAAAAGTATACATCTTGGATAGAGTTCAATTGAGGGTAAATAGAGACAAAACTCAATATGAGCTATGGTATGAAAAGCCTTCATCTATTAAACACTTCAAAGTGTTGGGAAGAAAATGCTACATTAGAAGAAAGGAAGACAAATTGGGAAGATTTGAATCAAGATGTGATGAAGGAAAATTTCTTGGTTATTCCACTCAAAGCAAAGCCTATGTATGTTACAATAATAAGCTACACAAGATACTAATAAAAGCATCAATGTCAAGGTTGATGAAGGATTGAAACATGTTGAACTTGACAAAAAAATCAGAATTAAAGAATTAGATATTGAAGAAGAGGAAGATAGTGAAAAATAAGATAGTGAAGAGGTTGAGGAAAATAATGAAAAGGCACCTCCAATATTTGTTTAAAAGGATACTCCTAAAGAGCAAATAATTAGTAGTAATAATGAAGGAGTTCAGACAAGGAGAAGAGTTGTAATGAACAAGGAGCAAGTACATTTTGCTCTAATGTCTAAAATTGATTCTAAGAGCTATGTTGAATTTATAAAGGATGAGAATTAGGTAGGCCATGGAAGAATAACTGATCCAAATAGAAAGGAGTAAAACTTGGCAATTAGTTTCAAGACCCTCAAATAAGAATGTGATAGGAATAAAATGGGTATATAGAAACAAGCTCAATGAGGATGAAGTTGTTATAATAAATAAAGTGAGATTGGTGTGCAAGGTATATGCACAAGTAGAAGACATAGAATTTTAGGACACATTTGCTCTAGTTGGTAGCTTATAAGCTATAATAATGTTTCTAGTATTCTCTATTTACAAGAAGTTCAAAGTCTATCAAATGGATGTAAAGTCTGCTTTCTTGAAGGGGAACCTAGAAGAGAAAGTCTATATTGAACAACTAGAAGATTTTTAGTTGTCAGATGAAGAAGATTATGTGTGCAAATTGAAGAAATCACTGTATAGTCTAAAATAGGCATCTACAGCATGGTATTCAAGATTGGACCAATACTTGTAACAACAAGGTTTTAACAAAGGATGTGTAGATAGTAATTTTTACTTCAAATCAAAAGGTGAGCATATGTTGATTTTTGTTGTTTATGTAGATGGCATCATATTTGGTG